>OZ010576.1:105883937-106185566 GCA_963932145.1 Acanthosepion lycidas | reverse complement strand
TATATATATATATACAGGGTGTCCATAAAGTTCGTGTGCACTTAAAAAATTTAACTTTATTTGTATTTGCGATAGAAATAATCTTTAATGTTATAAAGTTTAATGTACCTAGTTTTAAGTATAGCTAAAATAACTAATGGGATTTCAGGCATTACTGTAAATCAGTTGGCAAATGTTTTCCGAGAGCTGAAAAATCGTATTACCCTTTGTATTGCTAATGAAGGAGGACATGTGGAAACTTAAATAAAATTTCAATAAAAACTTCAAAAATATAGATTTACTTCTTTCTAATCCTTTTTACAAATTATTTCTATCACAAATATATAAATGAAGTTATAAATTTTTTAAAGTGCACACGAACTTTATGGACACCCTGCATATATATATATATATATATATATATATATATATAGGGTGTAACAGCAAAATTGCCCACTTGTTAGCCTTAAACTGTTGTAGCTTAGAAATGATTAAAGATATCTTACTGAAATTCTCTAAGATTTTTATAACACTATCAGACTCTACTTTGAACAAGAAGAATGTATGAAGTTGAAATGATGACCTCTATTTCTGTTGTGACCTACTGATCCAGTTTTCCTCTCTACTGTTCCATCTTTTTTAAACTTATTCACCATTCACTTGATGGTTCTTGAATGGAATTTGAAGATGGAAGCCAGAGTATAAATGTTGGTACCATTACTGAAGGCATGAATGATCTTTTTCCTCTCACCATTGCTCCGTTAGGAAGACATAGTGGGGCTGACACAAAATGATTTTAACCTGTTCTCTTTGTAGTTGAATAAACCAAAGGGTCTTTCAGTGACACTTATGACAAATGGTGTCAAGATGGCTAAATGTCTTATCTGAAAACTTGAGAAAAAGAAACTCAATTAGTTTGGTGTTTTTTTTTTTAATTATCAAACATTTTGTGGGATGGATAATTATTTCATGCTGTCATATAATTTGGACAATTTTGCTGTTACACCTGATATATGGTAAGAAATCCTTGCCATCTTTTATTTATTAGAAAAAAGTTATACAGCAAATTAGTCCTCAAAGCAATCCTTATCAACATCCAGAAGCTTTTGCCAATGTGTCTCCAGCTGGCAGTAAAATCAGGCATCTTGGATGCAAAAAATGTCTCTAAGTCCCTGCTGAATGTCTGCCACATTGACCTTGAAGTTGTTTGTCCAGAAGAGGTGGTAATCTGTTAGCACAAAGCTTTAGGGAGGAAGGTGAATGGCACAGAGTCTCCCAGCCAAGTCACTGTTTGGTATCTGTCGCCATCCACACAACATAAGGCCTTGAACTAGCAAGGAGGAATAGTACACCCTTGCAATTAACCAATGCTGGTTTCTTTTGCTTCAGTGCTATTGCATATGTTCCAACTGGCTAGTAGCTCATAGTGCACCCCTTAAACAGTCCACCAGATACAGAACATGATCTTGGCTGGGTGTAGTGGTGCTCTTGTGGTTTGAGGGAAAAGGTCCTGTGGTGACAATTTATGTCTGGCATGCATGGTAGTGTCATACAGGACTCATTTTTCATCACTGGTGAGCACATGATCAAATATGGGTATATAGTGATGCCAAAAAATTTCAGTATAGGCTGTCATTTGGCTTCCAACAATGTGTTGGGTACCTACTTGCTCAACTTGTACACCTTCCTTATGTGGTGCAGGTGAAGTCTGTTTCATTAGAAACCTGGGAGCATTTGGCAAGTTCACTACAGGTTTGGCTGTTGTCCACCTCTATGGCTGTCTTCAGAACCTCATCATCCAGGACCTGTGGCTGGCCACTGTGGGGTTCATCACAAAGGGACAAATCTCCTGGCCTGAACTTCTGGAACCAATGACTGAAAGAGTGTTCACTCACAGCATTATCCCCAAAAGCTTGACATATTTGGTAACTTGATACAGCTGCAGACAAGCCCAATTTAAAATCAGAATGCAAACAATCCTGAAGGAGCTGGTTTGATACTGCTGTGTTTCCTCACTACTGTTCAGCTATGACTGGTGCATGTGCACAACACATTTGCATTATTCAAGAGTAATACCCCTATTCCTACCACTTACCCAGCATGTGACATAATCATTTACATATCAATGATCACTTCTTCCCACAATGTAAAAAATAAGCAAGGACTTTTCTGATTATCTTATATATTGGTTGCCACATTTGGTCTGGTGCTTCTGCTATATATCAGGAGATTTTTGACAGAATACCAAGATGAATCTACAGTGCCACTAGTCTTGACTTGGAATCTCAGCTTCAATCACTTCAACACCCCCATAACAGATACCCTGTTCCTTTTTAATCATTCAACTTAATGAGATTGACAGTTTGGTCTCATCATTTTACTACTGGAATTGCTAAGATGTAACTTTTATGCTCTTTAGTAATTGTTTTTTTTTTCTCTCTCACACTTGATGGTGGAAATTTCTTCCAAATTTTTGCTTTCCTGTCAACTATAATCTTCAAAAATTTAAATGCTGTGTCAATCATCATCTTCAGTCTCCTTGACTCCTGGTAATGTTCACTCTCTGCAATATTTTTTCAGTCCCTTTCACTCTCAGTAACCCCTCATATCTTAGTAGTTTTAATGCCTTGCTTTGGGTTAAATATAATATAAATGGAAAACTCTCCTGTCATTTTTCCATGAATGATAATCTAGCAGCTCAGTTCTTAAAGCCAGACAAGCCAGACAACCCACACATATCATTTGATTATAATGGTGAAGGATTGTGCCGAACCAGCCACACATTTTGGAAAATTTGAATGCAGAGAACTGGTGTAGAGTGTGCCAGAAATGTCCTCAAGTGACCCTCTTCAGGTTTGGAATTCAGAGTTTTCCTTCCCCTAGACTGGTTGCCAATCTTTCCTGCTATTTATTCATAGCTGAGAGGAAAAGAAATGAATACATACCTTTCCCAACAGTATTTTCATGTAACTGAATGTAATGAACTTGATTGGAATTCAAACTCAATCTAAGCTCCTATCTATCTATCTATCTATCTATATATATATATATATATATATATATATATATATATATATATATATATAAAGCAGGAATTAAGAGAGATGATAATGATTGACATTGCATTTGCTGCCTAAAATTTGTGACCACAACTCTGGATTTAATAATTACTGTATTTTATACCTTCTTTGATTTAAATAACTCCAATTCAACTAGGATGTTGAAGTTATGTTACCAATTAGTGCATGGAATCTAATTTTTCTTTGAGAGGTGGGAGAGAAACTAACTAAAATTTAAAATCTGCCAGTATCATTTAAACAGGGTCAAATTATCCTTCAGGCTGGTTTTCAGAGTAGAACCCCCTCAAGTTTTTATAAAGCAAATGATAAACTCTTATGTATTTGATTTTTCAGGAAGCAAAACAAGTAAAAGAAGATTTCAGTTTATGTCATTGTGTTTCAAATAGATCGCATGTTTAATTTTAATTTAGAATGTTTAGATCTTAAACATTTTTATAAACCAGTGATTTTAATTTTCTTGATATTCTTATAACTTCTAAATAATTTCATGATATCAACATATATTCATATTTATTTTGATTGTTTTATTATTATAATACTGTTTGTAAAAAATCTGTTTGTTTTTGTTTACTTTGGTTGTTTTGAAATACGTTGTAATTTGGATTGCAATAAATTGTAAAATAGTGGTATTTCTTAAAGAATATTTTTATTGACAAACAAAAGATAGACATTTTAGTTTATTCAAAGAATTTGCAATAAGTTTACTTCAAGCTGTGTAAATGTTACTAAGATATATCATGAGTAAAAAATATTCAAGATAGGTACAGAAAAGTTAGGGGATAGCTCTGTCTGAGGAAAACCTCATAATTTCATTAGCCTGTAGGAATATTATTATTATAAATAAATAAAAATAAAATATAAAATAATAATAATAATAAAAATTATAAATAAAATAAAACAATAACATAAAAACGGTGTATAAAATACATTAAATAAAACTTAAAAATTATAAAAATACTCCCAGCATGCAACAAAAACTGTTCCTGCTGGAAATATGGAAATCTCACCAAAAGACGTTAAATTCAATTTCTTCACCATGAACCTTGGTGCAGGCAACACATTTCTGACTTCTCTCAGTGATATGAATTGTTATACTATGGAGCAAATTCTCCCTTTTATTAAATTTAACACAATACAACTGTAACCTAAAAATACACAGACTAGTACACACAAAAATATAAATAAATTGTATGAAAATTAACATACAATTTACCATACTTTTCCTGTTATTTGTGTATGTTTTATTTCCTGTCAAGTATGCTTTTATCTCCGTGAACACAAGGCTAATTTTTGCTAGTGGAGTAGACGTGGTGATTGAATTTAGTTGTTTCAACAGTAAATGGATGGGACCTAGATGCCAATCTAGAAGCACCCTTAAATTCATGTAGATAGGGCACCAAGGAAAAAATCTTGTCAGAGCAGTTGCTATGAAAATATTTGTAAAAAAGACAGAGGGAAGCCACATTGCATCAGTGAGAAAATGACTGAAATCAATATGCCAAGTAAGGATCAATATGTAAATACTAAGACCGATAATTGCTGTTATTATATAACTTATTTATAGCAAATTTTGTGTGGTACCCAGATGTGTGATCAGTTAACCAAGTTCAAATTTCAGTTGAGATCATTACATTCTCTTTCAGATTTCGTTTATGGTACAAAATTTATTGATAGTGTAGAAAATGGACATAATTAAAATATGGAGCTAAAAATAAGAGGAAAAGTAAGAAGTGACATTTAATATTGAAAAAATAATTATTAGGAGTTAACCGGTCTTGCTCCTTACTTATCAAAACTTGATCAAGAATAATAAAATAAAAACAAATTATATTATCCTTGATTGTGAAATGAAGAGTGAAACAGCTTAACTCCCAATACTTTTTTCCTGTATTGAATATAATTTCTTACTTTTCCATAAATCTCCTTAAAACAGGTATGACTCCATCACTTCTGTTATGGTGTGGGTTAGATTACAGGGATGACTGAGATTTCTAGCCTTGAGGTGGAAACCATTTTTGAAGAAAGAAAACTGAAGAGGGATGGATTTTGTTAGGCTATCTGTCCTAGACACACCATTGTTGCTCACGCTGCAGTACGGGTAAAGCTTCTACAACACTAATGGTCATGATATGATGTGCAGTAAGAACTTATGCAGTGTTTTTCATTATTGTTTTTAAATATCAATTTAAACTCAGTTCACTTTGGTGATTGACACATGGCTATTTTATTCTCTTTCCCAAAATTATTTATGCTATGCCCATGATGACAAAATTAAGACAAAATGAAACAAGAAAGTTCATGGAATTAAGGTTTATGTTCTTTTCAGCTATTCTAACTTAAAATAATACTTAAGATAGGCAAATACCATTGCATCAGTTACGCATTAATCCTATCTATTAAGTTTTTTAAAATTATCATGAGTGCATGAAAATTCATAGATGTTTTTTATAAAAGATATCCACATTATTACATCTATACTAAGAAGTCATCATAGTCTTTTTATACACAATGGATAGAAATTTACTTTGTTCTATAATAAAATTTATATTCTTTCTCTGCAGTATTTTGACTTACTGAGAAGATTCTAAGAATATTTTGTTACAGCAAAGACAGAAATAACCCTAAAATCTTTCTATAAAAAAATGTAAATTGATTCTTACCTGATCTATGGCCATAAGTAGATTTTCTGATCCACTTTTCTGAGATTTCATACACTTTACATTCTAAACCATGTTATGTTCACAAAAAGTAGTGTTAGTGTAGTTACAATAACATTTTTAAATGTATTTTTTGCATGAATTCTTAAAAATAAAATAAAAGGTGAAATCAAGCAAGTGACTGATTTGAACAAATGTCAATACTGCACCAGTGTGTCAAAAAGTTAGTTGATGTAACAATTTGTATTGATGTAATCCCAAACCTCAGCTGTGTCTTTTGCCTTTGCCAAATCTAACACTATTATATTTCATCATGACATTAAAGCAGTTTGGCCTCTTTTGCTGCCTACTTTATCTTATGTTTTTTTTTTACTAAGCATTTATTGTTAGCAATTTCCTTGAAAGACTTGGCTTCTTTTCTTTTATCACTTCAGTTTTTATTTTTTATTTTTTCTCTATTCTAAAAGTATTGCAAAAAAAACTCAGTGTAAAAAATGAAAAGAAATTTACTTTGGTTCTGAATTATTAAGATTCTTGATCTCTTCACATCGTTATTCTCTTGGTGAGGAGAAAATTCTACTAAAACACCTTCTTTTTCAAAACTTTTGCATTATGGAATGAACTCCCAAGAGGATGTTTCCCCAATCACTTCAACCATTATCTATGCCACATATTCTAATAATATGCACCTTTTGCTCCCTCTCTGTTCTATACACCTTTATAACAACCTCATTTCTTAAACCTCTACTTTGAGTGGCTCGTGGGCCTTGTATTAGGTGAACAATAGTAAAAAAAATCATCTCAATTAGTAAACATGTAATCATACCAGGAAGTGTAACTGACTCACCAGTTACTTTCATCAACATTGGAGAAGAAAGGATATTTTTTTATTCTATTATGTTATATAGAAGAACAACGAATCAAGTAATACAAATTTAAAATTTTCTTTTCTTAAAGCTTCATTCTAATTAATAGGCATTTTACCAAGAATTAATCAAAATTGAAGAATGATACTGAGAGAAGATATTTATTAAAATGTTCTGCAACTGGTCTATTTCAAAATTATCTGTTTAGGTAATATAAAAATATTTTTAATAATACCAAAAGATTCAAATAATCATTCTGGATGGATTTTAAATATTAGATTTGACACAACTTTAAGAAACTTTTAAAGAAATAAGGAAAAGTGTTACTCAATATCTGATGACTTCACCTCTCACTTCAAACTGCTACTTTGGATATTTGAACCTTTCTATAATGCTATCTATGTCTATGTTATTAAAAATTTCAATAGAATGCTACTTGTGCTTTATTTTGCCAAAACATTAAATTTATAAGATTACAAAGAATAATTCTTCTGCTTGGGCTTTTTCTGTCTGCTGATGTTTAATTTTTTTTTAATCATTTCACTCCAAGCAAGGCAATAAAGCCACTAAGATTCAAAGGGCTACAGAGTTTGAAAGAATATGAAAAAAATAAAACAGTATTAAGGAAAGAGGACAAAACAAAGGAACTGGAATTAAGAAGAAATGTGGACTGAACATGTGATCAATGACAAAGTTTTAGAGAAAATGAAAGCAAAATGGAACGTTATACTTAACAGCAGAAGGAGATAAATGAAATTTCTAGTATGCATAATGAGGAAAGAGGGCTTGGAAATGTTGATACTCACAGGACAGATTGAAAGAAAGCAGGATAGAGGAAAACAAATCCTAACTTACCTAGCATGTATGAGTAAATGGATACAGAACAGTGTTCAGGAGAGATTACAAAAAACAAATTTTATTCAGAGCTACAAAGGACAGAAAATTGTGGAGACCCACGATTGCTAACATCCTGAAGGTGCATAGCATATAAAAGAAGAAAATTATTACAGTTTACAATGGTAAGCATTTCTTTTTCTTTTAGTTAAAAAATACTATTTCTTACTAAAGTGTGGAAAAACAAACTCATCAACATAAATATGCAAGGTCCCACCTGATTCCATTTTATAAATAATTTTTTATTATTATAAAAATGATTGATAGTTTTTTCATAAAAAATTCTTAAACTGTAAAAGTAATATAAAAAAAATCAGAATTTAGAAACCAGCTTTTGACAAAATTTGAACTAGCATCACATATCTCAAAACTTGAACAAGCATGCCACAGTTCAAAACTTGAACTAATATCCCATATCTTTTATGGACTTTGATTTAAACTATAAAGTGAAACTGCTTCATTAAATAATTAAAAGAAAAACAAAATCATGCACATTAGAATGTACAGGTATGTATACCATCGGGCAATAAAAATTTTGCTGCTAGGCTAAAAGATTTATCCAAAGTGAGTACAGATTTGGAATCAATGTCCTTGATTTCGTCTAGTAGAGAATCATTTATCTAGCTAGCAGACAAAAACATTTTTTTTGTTGTCCAGTATATTCCTATGAATATTATCTTTCTTTGGTGGTCCTTTACTCTATGATAATTTTAACATCTTTATTGCTACTCTTGAAAAAAGTGTCAGTGTTTTTAACTATGTTTAGATTTTATGATTACTGAGTTGGGTAACTTTGATTCTATCTTTGAACTGGCTAGACTTTTTAATGATGTAAGTAGCAGGTTTGTTCTATGAAACTGAGAAACCTGACTTAACAATATTCATATAAACTTGTGGTGGTTGTAAAAATGAAAAAGAAAGTGTTTATTGAAACAGCCATAAAAAAAGTTCTCCTGACAATATTCACGAGTAATAAAATAACAAAGGCTGAATGAAAGTCTGTAGTAATGTTGTAATTCAATTGGTAAGTGCATTTTCTGCACATTACAGTTTAATAAAAAGTATCAATGTATAATTTCAGTGTTGAAAAGAATTCTATGATGTTGTGTCTTGAAATCATAGTTGTTTTCTTTGGCGACAAATATTTATTCAACATTGGTTTACAGAATGACTATGAATTTTCAGTAACCATATTTTAATAAATGTTCATTCTTCAGTATTCTCCTGGTTACTCAAGTTTTAGAAGAAATCATGACTAAATCTTATTTTTTTTTAAAGATCTAATCACTCCATATATATATATATATATATATAGGGTGCTTCAGATAATACTCTTTTGAAAGACAAAAGCCATATTATCAAACACTGAGCAGAACACTTTTCCATGGTCCTAAACCCGGATTCATCTGTTAATGCTGAAGTAATAAACAATCTTCCTCAGAGACCTGTTATACAAAGCCTTTCTGCTAACACTTCAACTTTTGAGCTAAAAAGGCCATCAAACAGCTTTTGAATGGAAAAGCCCCCACCAAAGATGGGATTCCAGCTGAAATATACAAATGTGACACCAATCTTTTGATGTGAAAAATTTGTGAATTTTTCAACCTTGTGTGGGAAAAGGGAGAAGTGCCACAGCAATTTAAAGATACTTCAATTATCCATTTGTATCAGTGTAAAGGGAATAGGTATGAATGTGACAACCATATAGGAATATCTCTTCTTTCAGTTGCTGGCAAAATCCTTGCTTGTATCATCCTGAATAGGCTTAATGAATTTGTTTCAGAATTGGCATTACCAGAGACCCAGTGTGGTTTTTGATACAGTAGAGAAACCGTGGATATAATATTTTGTCTCCAGCATGTTTAGGATAAGGCACAAGAACAAAACAATGATATATCTGTTATTTTTGTAGACTTCACAAAGGCTTTTGATGCTGTATTTCGAAAAAGTTCTTTGGAAAGTTTTGTTAAAATTAGGTCTTCCAGAAAAAATGCTCAATATCATCATCTCCTTTCACGAAGGAATGAAAGTTTTTGCAAGGTCGGGAAGTTAACAATCGGACGCCTTTTTTGTCTACAACGGTACAAAACAAGGTTGCATTCTTGCTCCTCTTCTCTTTGCACTTTTCTTTTCTGCTATGCTTGAAAATGCATTCTCTGATTTAAGTGAAGGAGTCAATATTGAACAGGTGGAGGTCTATAAAATCAGCAACATTTTAAAGCACAATCAAAACTTGGTCTGCAGCTGGTATGTGATCTCTTTGCTGATGAATGCTGCTCTCCTTGCGCACAGTCTAGAAGACATTCAAAACTATCCTTGATAAATTCCCTGAAACAGTGAAATCATTTGAACTCACTATCAACATACTCAGCCAGTATGAGGCAATCCATCTCTCACAAATCTTTTCATATTCATTGATGGTACAGCAGTAAAAGGTGTTGAGGCATTTACATATCTTGGATCGAGAGTCTCTTCTGATGGAAAAATGAACAGAGGAATCCAATCCAGAATAGCTAAAGTCAGCACAGGATTCGGTAATGTTAAACATAGGTCATGGAACACAAAAGACATGTCTCTCAGAGTAAAGATCAACATACGCAGATAAGTCATTCTCTCAACATTTCTCTATGGTGCTGAAACTAAGACCCTATACTGCAAGCACATAAATCAATTTGTCACCTTTCACATGTGCTGTCTTCATGCCATATGTGATATAAAATAGGATGACAGAGTCAAGAATAGTGCAATACTGAAGAAATGTAACAACATCACAGACATTGATACAATTCTAGCAAAGATAAGTGGGCTGGTCATGTCAGAATGGATGAGCATAGGCTTCCAAAAAAGGTGCTGTATGGACAACTACCAAACTCCAAGCATTCAGTTAGATGTTCACTCTTACACTACAAAGACAAATTTAAAGACAACTTGAATTGTCTCAACTTTGATCTGAAAACATGGGAAGCCCAAGCATCAAACCTAAACAGATGGCCTAAGACATGTTTCATTGTTAAAGGGTTGTGAAGACAGCAGACTGAAGCACCATGATCAGCTTCATCAAGCTCTGAAGCAGAGATGCCATCAGAATTCTTTTTAACAAATTTAATCTGTCAGTGTGGCTTTCTTGCCCTCAGGAAGGCTGGGCTAATATTGTACTTAAGAAAGCAAAAAGGAAATATATATTTCCCTTACCTGATTTTCTACACAATTGACTCTGCTAGCATGCATAAGTGTAAATCAAAAGGAACCATCCACTGCTGACATGATAGGAGAGTCCTCCAAAATATAGGGTGTCATAGATAAATTGTCTAAATTGTACAAAAATGAAAATAACATTGACATCTCATTTTAACAGATATATTTACTAAAATTACACAAAGATATCTTGAAATACAAAAGAGTAAATTTATCAAATAAAACTGCTATTGGCTTCAACCACAGCCTCCAGAAGAAATCTGGAATCTCCTGCAATTCTTCGGGATATTTTCCTTGTTTAAGTAGGTGAATGCTACCATAATCCTTGCCTTCAGTTTGTCTTTCATGTTACAAGGAGTTTTGTTGGTCTCTCATTCAAGTGCACCCCCCCATTTAATAATAATGGGTGTGGCAGTCTGGGAAGTTAGGTGGCCAGATGTAAGGTGTGATCTGGTCACAGAAATTGTCTGACAGCCATGACCAAGTACTCCTACTTGTGTGGTATGGTGTAGAGTCCTATTGCCAGACATAGTGTCTCCCAGGAGCTACCCTCCTAGCCCCAAGGCACTTGATGTAGTTCTTTATGTTAAGTCTGATGCCCTCACTAACAAATCTGGGTGTTCTTTTCTTATCAGAATGATCAGAGTGAGTTTTCTGCAGATTGACAACCAAATACTCTGAAATGTTCATATTGAAGTTTCTGATGCAAATTCTATGCAGTACAGCATGCCATTTCCAAACTTATTAGACACAACTGAGTTTCTCTTGCCATTGGTATTTTCTGTGACTGTTACATTCTCTAAACCTTCTTTCCTCATCATGTGTGCCAGAAATTTCAATTGTCTCTGTAAGTGTAAGTTTTCTTGCAGTTCTTCACAAGTTAGTAGCTAATCTGTTAATTTACACTTAAGTAATCCAAATTCTTAGATTCCAAATTAAAACAATAAATTCAATTTAATCTTTTGTTTGTTTTGTAATTTCAAGTTATTTATTGCAAAGAATACTCAAAAATATGAAAGATGCCTGTTCTCACCTGAAGTTTAAAGTTAATGAGGAAAGTATCTATAGCATTTCTGATTGATATAAACCACAAAATATTTTCTCATCTTTTTAAAGTTTATTAACTTCTAGTTCCATATTTATAATTTTTGATTGATTCATTTTCTATTACTTAACTTCTTACTGCTTATTTAAAACCAGGGAATATTTTTAGGTTGTCAGATTTTGGTTGGGAGGAGATAATAGTTTAGTGATACAAGACTAACTAATTAATCCATAGCTGGGGGAAAGATGTGGATTCATACCTTTCCCAAAGGTATTTGGACATAAGTGAATATAACAAACTTGACTGGAATTGGAGCTTGGTTCTCTGATTAAAAATTCTGAGCCATTATCCATTACATATCTACGCTTAAAGCACTTGGTATTCCAAAGCTATTGGTATTCCAAATTAATATAGGTACTGACCAGGTTTGATGTTGCTTAACACCAGTGATTATACAGAAACCAGTGTTTCAATGTGATGTAGTTGTGAGCCTCCATATTTATAACATTAACCTTATTTCCATACATTTTTGTGATATGAAAATAAAAGGTAATTATTTGAATATTTTATTAAGTGATAGGGAACAATATTATGGTGTCCTATCTAGATTAGAATGAACTCTTCTTCTTTCATAAATACTAACCTGCGAGACTTCCAAAGCGGGGGTGTCAGGATGCAGTGTAACCTGATAGTTCAGACGGACACTTCTATCTGCTGACTAATAACACACTCATTTTGTATATATATTCTGTTATTTCAATACACTTGTTCTACCTACCTTCTTTCCGTGTCTTTCTTTCTGGCCCCCTTAACAGGCCACAACAAATATTATGGCTGTTGAAATGCAAAAGTAATAAAAAATAGTAGGTAAGTTTTGATGAAATTTGTGTCTTGGAAATAAAATATGAAGATCCTTTTATGTGCTATATCCCTTCACAACACAGGCAATCGTGTCCCTCTATGACTTCCTACTCTTTGTATATCTGAGCAACATTCATCTCTTTTAGCATCCCTCCAAATCTGCTATTTATACAAACTAATTAAATAAATTACTTGCTGTTTACTTGTGACCCTCTAGATTTCATTATGTTCTGTGAAATTCTCCAAGCCCTCTTTCCCCATTATGTATCCCAGAAATATCAACTGTCTCTTCTGGATTCTCAGTGTTCCAATTTTCTGTAATACAATCTTATATATTAACCACATATTTCATCCATGATATTCTCAACAAATGCCTGTAGAATCATACCTGTTACTTCAAATCTTTTCTTCCTTAGCAAGGAAATTATTTAGCATTCACTGCCATGTAAGAGGATTCATATTAATTACATAGCAGGCCAACATTGTTTTCTTTGTTTCTAATAAAATTTTCTTATGGTACTAAATAAAACTACTGGCACATAAAATTTCAATTTATACATTTAAAGTATATGCATAAAATAATTTGAAAATCCATCATGCTATCATGGGTTCACTCTTTGAACATTATACTTTTCATTATTTATCTTTAAAAATTTTTCCTTTTGATTGATACTGTCTTTTAACATTTTTTTGTTCAATCTTCTAGTTATACTTTTTTCTCTAAGGTAAATATACTGCTTTACAGAATTGGCTCATCTGCTATTTGAGTGGTAGGTGGTTTTCCGAATTGTCGTATTTATTTTTTATGATAGGAACCCCTTTTAACTCTACATCGTAATGCAAGTAGTTCTCCATTACTTTTTTCTTTTTCTCTAAGCTACATTTTGTTCGTATTTTTTTTCTTGGACATGTTCGTAGTTTTTAAAGTATACAGCAGCTGAAGTTTAACAAGTACTTTCTGCTTAACTACTTTAACAGTTCATTAAATCTCATTGGATAATAAATGAAGTCAAGTCAAAATAAGTACACAACATTTTCCCAAACCATCCTGATTTGTGTCAGCAAATAGAAATCACATGCATACATAAAATAATATAGAATTTAAATCTTAAAGAATTAAGGTGACTGAAAATATGTGCTATTTTCATATTCAAGGCCTTTAAATTACTAAGAATTGTCTTGTTTATTAGGCATCAGGACAGTAAATAACTGCTTAAAAAAGGAAAAAGATATCAATATAAGAAATGGTGGAAATTATGGCACAGTTCTAGTTTGAGATTAGATGGATCATTCATTTACAATATTTCTGGCTATATATCATTGTACATACTTTATTATATGAAATTTATTGAAATAGCTTTAAATGGCTTCAATTTATTATCAAGTAATTATTTGAATTGTACAAGGAGAAAGACTATCTTAAGTGTTACCTTTTAGGAAGACGTATTCCTTGTGATAAAACTCAGAACAAAAGTGAAAGTACTAAGCTTTAGCTAAACGAATCTCGGCTATAAAATAAAAGTGAGGTAAGTCACAGATTATATAGCTCATATGGGCAAGTTTATTGCTCATACAACATGAGCATTAGATACTACATTCTTTGCTCCTTAAAAAATTGTGAATTCATGATCCATAATGATCTGGGTGTCTTGTTCATCTGGATCTCCTTATGTGCTGGACCTCAGCGACATATCCATTACATGTTATGCTCTCCTCTGGTATAGGAACAATTGGGGTACTCCTATCTTGTTCCACATGAAGGGATCAGGGGTTAAAGACAGAGTGCCAAATTGCAAACAGATACAGTAGACTCCCTTCCACCTGTATAACTTATGTTGACATATGTTGAATTACTGCTAAGGAGTTTGTCAGGTTAGCCACTTCCAAATTTCTGGAACCGCTACTATGGGACACTCTCTGGATTATAAATGCTCGGTGATATTTTTCCCATTCTCCTCTTACCTTATCCATCAACATGTAACCTCTCACTGAGAATGCTCTTCCCTTTGGGAAATGCATGAACAATACACACACACACACACATATATGTATGCACACACATTTACTCATTACATATAGAAAACGGTTTTCGCATTCATTTGATACACACATCTTTGTCTTTGTCACTTGTATACCTTTGTTGTTAATCATTTCTTTGTACATATATATTGGTTCTTAATGTTTCTTTTCATTTTTTCATGTGAACTCACATCCTGAGTATGGAATGCTGTGAGTATTTCAAGAGACAGCACATTTATTTCTCAACTCAAACACTGATGTTACTAACACCCAAAACAAATTGGGAAATGCATAACCGGCTTGCAACAAGCTGGTGACACCCAACATAATCATCACACAAGACAATATGTGTACAGACTGAAATATACATTTACACACCTTTTCCAAACCAAGAGCCAGTGAAGAAAAACATTAACAACTTTTCTTCTTACGCCACAATGCACTATAAATGTATAGCAAATACAATTTATACAGCTACAAAATTTGTGATTAGGCCCGATGAAAGTGCAAAATCAAGAATTTCAAATGCTACAACATACCTATGCAACAAATGATGTTCTCCGACTCAGCAAATAGATTTTTTTGCCACATGTGGAACCTGGAGGAGAAAAAAAAAAAAGAAATCAAAAAAAATCGCTAAGCTAAATTGGTTTTACAGTAGGCAAACAATACACTGTCTTTTGCTTGACCCTGCAGTATACATTGACATCTTGAGTCAATATAGAGACTTCTGAGTCGTTTGAAAATACTGACTCTAGCAAACAACAATGTGCCATTACACTAGACTTGAACTCAACTGGCAGATATTTAAAAAAAATTTTTTTGACAAAACGAACTTTAATCAACACTGTGTTTTTTTAGCTCATCAGACAAAGTGCAACATATCTCAAAAGGCAACTCACTGTCCTTTTTTTTCATTCTGTGACAATGTCACTTGAACAACAACACTCAGTAGAAATTCAACTTTGCCACAATGCTGCTTCTATTAAATTTTGTGTGCCAACTTTATTCACACCCAGTAAATAGACAAAGATAGGAACCAATATGATGGGATAACATAACCAATTCAACATGGAGCATTGGAAAAACAAATTTTAATAGCAAATTCTCAAAGATTTACACTACAGATACATCTTCAAAGATGTGTTTTGACTCTGACCTGCTAGAGAAAATAATGCAACACCCTAATGACAGCACAAGTACATTTTGTTGACATGTGTTTAATCACACATCCCAACCACACTTCTGACACATTCTCTTTTCAGCTCATGAGGACAGAAACAAACCTACATGAACTTTACATATGGGCAGGAAAATAAATTCTATCCTTCTGGAGAGGAGTATTTTTGGGTTAGCCTTTTCCAAATTTCTGTAACTACTACTAGTGGATGCTCTCAGGACTATTAATACTTGGGGATATTTTTTCTTGTTCTCTTCTTACCATATCCAATGCACACACACATGTACATACACACTATGCATACTTTGGACCAAAACAGTTTTTACATTCATTTGATAAACACATCTTTGTCTTCGTCATTTGTATACCTTAGTACATTATCATTTGTTTGTACATATATGGTGGTTCTTGTCATTTCTTCATTTTTTTTCATGTGTACTCACACCCAAGTCTGGCATGTTGTAGGTATTTAACTGGGTATTGAACTCGGTTAAGGCAGTGGAGAACTTTCAGAGGGAAAATTAGCAGGAGATAACTGATAACTGACATCCATCAAACATGACTACCCCAGTGAGCAAAATAAAGGGTTCAGTTCGACATTCCAACCACCTGAAGAAGGCCGGAGAGTACAACAGCCGAAATGTTGTGATAAATATGGCGACAAAGATGAGGACAATAGTCCGAATAATGTAAATAATGTACATAATACCTCATCTCAGAAATATAGACAGAAAAAGGAAACTTATACTTAACATCAAGAAGAGACAGTTGAAATTTCTAGGGAAAATAATGAGGAAAGAGGGATTTGAAAATTTGATACTAACAGGACAGATTGTACACAAGAGAGACAGAAGAAAACAATGCCTACCATACTTAGTGATCTTGATTAAATGCATGGCAGAACAGGGTTTAGGAGAAAATATCAAAAAGACAATGTGATGATGAAACTCTGGCCAAATGCATTGATATTCACATTTATAACTTTTAAAACTTTCTTCTACTTTTCATTATGAATTCTGAAAATTAAATTGAAAATTTATTTTAAGTGAACATTCTTTGTATTTTGTATATTAAAATTCCAATAATATATAATGTCTTTTTTTTTTTCTTCTTTGTTGGTCAAATATTTTCTTTCAGTCTGGCATAATAAATAAAGTATTTAATTTAATGACACTCATTAGTCATTTGCATAGTTATTATCTCCATTGATTTGCCTAGCTTTTCAATCTAATTTGTAAACATATTATATCTTAATAGACAACCAAAAAGTTTTAATTAAGAAAATTAGACTTGAATAGACATTACAGCCTAATTTAGTTTTCTGAGATGTTGATTTGTTTGAGGAATTATATTTGCATAATAACTTAAATGCACAATTTAAGTCTAAGAAAAAATAAATATCATTAAAAAATATTCACTTGATCTGTGTAGGTGTGAGAAAACATTAAGAAACAAAGATCAATTTATTTATTCACTGAATAATGGCAAAATTAATTTCAAAACAAAATGTAGATTATTAGATTCATTTCCAAAAACTGCTTTGTTATAAAACATTTACCATCTTCAGTTTCTGAGATGAGAATCTAATCGGTTTTATTTTCATTTTTAATAATCATCATTATTATTATTAATTAGAACTATTATTAATTAGAATAGATTTAGAATGAAGAAGAATCAATGTTTGCCTAACATGAAATTTGACTTCCAATCATTTAAAAGACTATTTTCATTCACTATATTTTGGATTTGTGAGTTCATATTCAACTTTTGACAGAATCTATCATAAACGTTTTAATTTATTTGATAAAGAGTTTGTTCATATGAAAAGATGCCAGGCTTCATTCTATTGAATAGCAATAATGAATAAAATAATTATATGTGGATGATATTTTGGAATAATACAAGAAGAAAGGAAAGTGAAGTGCAATAAACATTTTACATGCTATATTGTGTGTCAGTTATCTAATGTATGAATAAAATCTTTAGTGGAAACTCATGACAGCTTTTCTCTTCTTGTACCTAACAGAAAAAATTAATTCAGATGAAGAGTGAATAATATCATGTTTTTCGATTTTCTCAACAGGAGTTGAATTAAGGCAACTAAAAAATTGGATTTTGTGATGTGCTGTTGTACTGCAACGAAAACAGGATTACATTCAAAGATTATAACATGACAACTAGCAATTGAATTGACGTTTGTAAGCACTTCTGTTTAAGGAGTGGTTAACTTTCTGATCTTTCAAGTCACTTTGAGTTCATTTCTTGCAGAATGTACAGAACCATGCCAAAATTGGATGACTTCAACAACCATTGTAATTTGTATCTCTATAATGATGCGTATTTTATAAAGTTTTAAGCATGGCTGGTATAATAATTAATGATATGCAGAACAGAATCAGTAAACTGTGTTCAAAATATATGCATTTATTTTTGTACTAATGTCTTTGAGAAAGGCATGAGTTCACATCTCTCCATTAAACATCTTTGATGTTAAATAACAGGTTAGGACATAGATTGTTACTTGCTGCAAATACTATATAAACTGTTGCAACGTGTCACATATTACTTTGAGAGTAAAACAGAGACCATGAAGTAAGCATATTGCCCTGAGAAATGTCATAAAGTGAAGTTATGAGGTATGGATAAGAGAAACATTCACATCTATACAGTCTGTTTGAAATTTAGCTCTCATATTTCAAGTCCTACCAGTATTCATTATTAGTAGTCACAATCTTGACAACATAAGATATTCAGATGACACGGCATTGATAGAAAACTACAAAAACTCCTACAGAAGATAGTGAAGGTAAGTGAGAAGAAAGGTCAAATTGCAAGAAGATAGAATGCATAGTTTTCAGCAAAAGGAACAGCCCAACATGAAAATTACAGATTGAAGATGCCAAAACAACAATTTAAATAAAGGGAAATGTTTTAACGCAAGATAGAATGTGTGATAACAAAATCCAAAGATAAAGTATTATGAAACAAAAATTTCATTAGAAACAAAGAAATGAGTATTGAACTATTATATAATATCACTCCTGCAATATGGCAGTGAATGTTTGACAATTTTTGTACAAATGAAAAAGAAACTTGAAGCAACAGAATTGTAGCTTGAAAGAAGGATGCTGAAAATAACATGGATTAAACATGTGAACAACATGACATTTTAAAGAAAATGGAAACAAAAAGCACACTAATAGTTAACATCAGAAAGTGAGTTAAAATTTCTAGGATGCATAATGAATAAAGAGGGCTTGGAAAATTTGATACTGACAAGATATATTTAAGGCAAGAGGGAGAGAGGAAGACAGTGCATAACCCACCTAATGAACTTGAGTAAATGGATGGTAGAACAGGGTTTAGGAGAAATAACAAAAAGAGAAAATTTATTAAGAGCTATGAAGGACAGAAATTTGTCAAGAGCCATGATCTCCAACATCCTGGATGGATGCAGCAATGCAGCAAGTTTTGTTTATGAATAATTATTTTTTACTATTTTCATCACCAGGTTAGAATTTCTATAGGAATTGTTAATAAAAAAAAATGTTCACTTCTTTTCCTGCTTGATTTTCTAAATATTATTGATGTCAATATATAAGATATTAGTAAAAATATATATTTTCATGTAAAATTGTTTTGAATTAGTCTTGCTCACTAATAGAACACCAAGAACTTGCAAAAATACGTTTTTCAGAAATAAATGGATAACTTTTCTTCATGAACATTGCTATTTTTAAATCCAGTATATAGATTACAAGGTACTGTCTAAATTACCCTTACCAGCAGTGAATGTGAATATATATATATATATATATATATATATATATATATATATTCACTGGGACTGTATTATCGTGGATGAGCTTAAGGAGGGTGTTGTTAAGCAGCTGATGGCTATCTCAAGACAGAAAATTTCATATTGTATTGAAAAGACAAAGGGATGCTAGAACAATTTTAAGAGGTGTTAAAGAAAGCATTATAAATGGGACTATAGTGCCATTTGGGGGAAAACTGGCTTGTTACATTCAATGCCTCGAAAACTATACTAGTTATATTCCATCATCGCTGATCGAACCCTGAGCTAACAACGATTATGATGAATGGATGTTCCCTCAGGGAGGCCCCATGCCATAACCAACTATTGGGCCTTGAACTTCAAGTGAAGCTTGTTCATAAGATCCATCACTAATGATAGTAAAAAATGGACAGTTCCCTGTACCACTCTAGTAAATACCTGACTCCTCCTTTACAAAAGCCAGATAAGGCCTAAAATGGAGTACAGTCTTCACTTTCTAGTCTTCATAGAGAGCAAAATTATCTCTGTGCCATTGTAGCTGATAAATTATTTTCCACCTGATAATCCCTTTCTGACAGATGAAACCTTGCAAACCTATCACTGCGCTATCTCTATTTCAATGGAAAGTGCTCAGTAAAACTACATTCCTTAGTTTTGCCAGTTCTTACCTTCAAAACAAAGGTAAGTAGGTTACTTTTTGTTAGCTTTTTAACTGATAGAATTCGCCATCCTTTTCAGTCGAGCCATATAAATGCAAGGACAGAAGTGCATTAAGCCACAGAACTGCAATGACAGAAATGCCTAAAATCACAGAACTGCAATGACAGAAATGCCTCGAGTCACAGAACTGCAATGATTGGGAAATTTAACATGGATAAAATTAAACTGAATGATTTTCAATGCAGAGCAAAAAAATACAAGATCTGTCAATGCCTGTTATCTTGTCAGCAATTCCAGGACAATGACACTTCTTGTAAGATGACTTTTCTGTTAATTCTAAGTGGTTATATTGAAAAAGATTTAATTGTTAAAATTTCATTCTTAGTCAGAAACTTTAAGCCATTAATAAATTACTTTCCTTCATTTTTTTGAAGAAAACTTTTTTTAAAAACTTTTTATCTTTTCACTCAAATTATTTAGCCAAGCAAATGTGACTTTTTCTGGGAATTTACATTTCAAAATTTCAGCTAATGATTAATCATTTAGAACCAGTAATTTTGTCTGTGAGCAATTATTGATGGCAAGATGTCAGGAATTGTTTTAAAGAATTGGTATCCTTCCAACAATTCAAATCAGAAAAGAACTGAGAACTCAATTGTTGGGAAACTGAATGATTACTAAACTAATTTACAACTGTTACTTATCAGAAAAAAATAAAAGTAAAACTCAATCTTTTGATCTTTGAAGGCTAGAAATGGTTATTTGAACAATGGCTGGATTCAGTGAAACTTTTTCTTTCTTTTTCTTTTATGCATTTAATTGCCTGAATGGAAGAAAAAAATCTTTAAACTTTTTCAAGTGAACTAATAAAACTTTTATTTGAAAACTTTTCTTTGAAAAATTCTGTTATTTCTTCATAATTTTATCTTTTTTACTGTTTCTTTATTAACCAGTGAGAATTAAGATCAATCAAATTTTCTTAATTTGAATAATTATATATTCTTCATAACATTCACATATGTGTAATATACTATCCCATAATATATCAGATATATGCTTTAGGACTGTAATAATCTCAGTAACCACTTGTGGCTTATCACCTTGCTTGGGGGTGAAATGATTAAAAAAACAACTGGGTCACACTAAGGCATAATTAGATAACAGTGAATATTAAGAGGCTGAAGCCTGCAATTACAGAAATGCATAGATCCATAAGACTGAAATGATAGAAATGTATAGAACTCTAAAATAGGAAATGATAAAACATTCTATCATTTATAGTTAATGTGGTAACATTCAAATGCTGGATACTCATAGAAGGGTCAAGAGCCACTCAAGGTAGAGAGTTACTGTGTAGTGTTGTATAAGTATAAGAAAAGGATGAAGTGCAATTTAAGGGTTTATGTAGGATAGGTAACCGTTAACCTAAGACTTGAAGAGGTTAAGATTGTAGTGATTGGGAAACATCCTGCTGGAAGTCTGTTCAACAAAAAATTAGTTCTTAGGAAGAATCTCTCCAAGTGGAACTTACTTCTTATAAATGAGATATGAAGGAAATGAGGATGTGGAATGGCAGGTCTCAGCTGCAAAGGCACAGCTGGTAGTATCAAGGAATGTAGTTTTTCAGAACACTTGCCATGGAAATAGTGATAGAGTAGTGAGAGGCTTGACATATTTCATCACCCACATGGTTGCACAAACAAGATAGGCAAACAGAATGATGTGTTTAATTATTCCATAAATTATGTGACTTAACCTGAAAATATTTACAAAATCAAAGTAAGTTTCTGGAAATTACTCATTCTTTTTTACTATTCATTATTTTTTTAAAAATCTTCCAGTGCTTTAATATTGTTGCAATCATTTTAATTCTTCTTTTATGGGTTTCATGTAATTATATTATGTGATATGGATTTTAGCAGGCACCCACAGCCTGAAATACAAGAGTATAAGATGTGAAGGACATGATGAACTGACTAGAGGCTTTTTTCTGACAATCTCTTCTGTTTTTAATTGTGAGCAATTGATTGATTTTAACAAACCCACACAATAAACAATCGTTCTCAAATGTCGGCAGCAGTTCAAGTGTTCAGGAAAATTGTGCCTAAGTAGAAAATCTCAGCCAATCTTGCGACAGCATTTCTTGCTTGCTCTGAATCAACTTTATTGACTTTTCAATCATCTGCACAAAAAAGTCTCTGTCAAATTATTTTAAGTGTGACTGCTTTTAAAATGTTCACACAGATAAGAAGAATAAAAATAAACTGCCTAAACTGTCATGATAAAGCTAAAATATATATTAGGTCGGTGCAAAAATAATATCGTTTTCTCACATAGTAACATATGTGAGAAAACGACATTATTTTTGCACCAACCTAATACTTTAATCAAGATGAGTAATTCTTATTTACTAATCAGAACTTAGTTTCTTGTACAAAGTAACAAGCATGGGAAAACAATGAAACTGAACTTACAATGTAATGGTAATATTCAACTAGATTAACTTGTTGACTATTACCACATGACAAATTCCTCCCCAAAATTTCTTAGAAATTTTGTCCTTTGCCAAAACCAAGAGATTGAGAGTTGAGAGGTTTGAGTTTTTTTTTAAATTCATGTCCCTTCAGAACACAGGTTCTCATGTCTCTCCATAGATAATTTTTCATTATTATCTATTAATTGCCATGACTTCTGGGGTAAGATAGTTGAGTGGCACTTATGATTTTTGTATCAAATGATACAGAAACAAAGAAAATATCATTTTATGTAACATTCGTATATGGGGTTTGTCCAGAATATGTTTAGTTATTTGGAATATATTGAGAACTGGTTGTTCCACAAAACAAGAGTTAATTAGAGGGAAAAGCTTGTCCATTCATACAAGACTGATTGAAATTTGAGCTCAGTGTTTTAATTTCACTTTTGATGTCCATGTGGAAAGTGAAATTAAAACCATGAGGTGACTCACACATCCATGTGTCAATTTAATTAAACTTATTACCAGTCGTTTGTAAGATGCTAGCAGATACAGCAACATTCTAATACTGAGAACCTGTGTTCTTGAGGCTCTCAGCTCCATTTCAGGTCTTGATAAAAATTAACATTTTATTGAGAAGCTATTTGAAGATATAGTTCAAGGGGTATAGACAAGAAATTAATGTTTAGAGGGTTTATACCTCGTTTGATGTATCAGTCTTAAGTCTATACACTAAAGACTGATACAGGTAAATGAATACTTTAATTATTAGGTTGGTGCAAAAATAATGACGTAATAATGTCGTTTTTTGACGTATTTTTTAAGGTCAAAAAACGACATTATTATGTCATTATTTTTGCACCAACCTAATACAACCCATAAAACAGCTTTTTCACTGAACATTTGCTTTTATACTTGAGATAACCTCATTATGTGTATGCTAACATATCTGGAGTTAAGGACCTTTATATATAAATATATAAATAAAAACATTTGTAATTGACAAATATATATTGACAAGTTTACCTGTTCTATCAAAAAAAAAAAAAAATAAATAAATAACAGCAGTATTTAAGTAATTGCATTGTACTTTGAGAATGTTTAGAAACCTATATTGGTCTGCATTTTTGTTTAAATTTAATACAATACTAAATATTTAACTAAACAATTCTATTCAGCATTGAATAATTACTGAATTTTATTTATGATGTTTGATAAAACATATATGCGTTTTCAGCTCTGTTAGCAAAAGTGTGCAATACAAAGAGATGGGAAAATTGCCTGTTTCCATATAGTATATGAGGGTCAGCTGAAAAGTTCATAGACTGATCAAGATATAAATGTAAGTAAACACAGCAGTTGGTAGATTACTTGCAAGTTTAACAGAATAAAAAAAATTCCTTGTGTAATTATGGTGATGTAGCAAAGTATGACATTATATATATAAATAATAAAAGGTTAATGGTGAAGTTGAATTAGAACAGGAAACAGTAGTATTAAAAAGTGCTCAATACACATAAACAGATAAAAATTTAACATGTTGAGCTTTTAAGTATAAAAAATTGGGAGGTCATCCGATTCTGCTACCTTGGTTTTGACCTTTCAGTATCTTCAGGTGATTTCAGTCAATTGATTTCCTAACACATTATTTAAAAAAAAAAAAAAAAAAAAAAAGATTTATGAATGCTATATTTTTTAAAATAATTGAATAAGCACACTACATGGAGGTGTGGTAGAAAGAGATGAGGAGGAGGAGAAAAGCAAGTGTATTGGAAATGTATTGGTGAGAGTTTAAATGAAATATACATACTTTCTTTTCAACTCACTTCATATTAACTTAAAAGGAACATTTTAGTATGTATACAATGGGTCAATTTCCAATTTCTCATTGAAAAAGTTTTTGCTCTGGAAATGTTATTTATAGCTAAACTTTTCTTGTTGAAAAAGGTTGCAGATATTATTATGATTGTTCTAAGATTTTGCTTTTTTTAAAAAAAGTTTTCCGGTTTACAATTGAATCTTTTTTATTCTTTTGTAGTAATTTCCACACATGGTGGACTAGTCTAGTAGAATTGCTAAGACTTTCATCTTTTAAGCTAGAAGGTCTTAAATTCCTTTCTCTCACAACCAAACACTTAATATAACAGTTAGTATGGTAGTGTAGCATCAAGCACTTCAATAAAGAAACCCAAAGTATCACTTTGTGTAGCAAGAAAAGTTCTCAGAAGCATAAAAAATAATTTAATAGTCACCACCAATGATATTTTGGCTGGTTTGAATGACTCTGGTATCAAAATATATTGGTACACCTTCCATCAAATTATGCATAAGGCTGGTATAGGAAATGACCAAGGAAAAATTGTAAAATCTTGTATTGCTCAATTGTTCAAGTAATTGGTCAGATGAAACAAACATTGAATTTATTGCTTTTATTTACTCAAAAAGGAGTGAAACTTTCAACCCAGAGAACACTGTTCTGACAAAGGATGATGGTAGCATCTGGTAACCTGATTAAAGTGAACAGGAACATGAAGAAAGAATATATTTAGATTTTAGACCAAAACACCAGTCTGCCAAAAAATCTGGGCTGGAATATCAATGGACCATCCAACAAGACACTAACCCACAAAAAATTTCAAAGTTGACTAAGAATGTCTCATGGATAATAATATCAATGTTTTAGAGTGGTCAAGCCAGTGTTCAGACCTAAACTCAATTGAGAATTTATAGGAAAAAAGCTAAAAGATGTAAGTAATGACAAGGAAGTCATCCAGTTTTAAGGACTTGAAGACCTTAACAAAAGATGAGTGAACCAATATCTCTGTTGAAATTTGGTGAAATCTGGAGAGGAAGTATAAAAACTGGTCAAGTCTCTTAT
This sequence comes from Acanthosepion lycidas, assembly GCA_963932145.1. NCBI lineage: Eukaryota > Metazoa > Mollusca > Cephalopoda > Sepiida > Sepiidae > Acanthosepion > Acanthosepion lycidas. The sequence continues at coordinate 106,159,977 of OZ010576.1, read as the reverse complement.
AGCTATTAAAACTTTGCAATTGAATATTAAGGTACAGATATGAATAATTTTGAGAATGCCTTTTGTGAGGAAATTGTAAATAATACTTCAGGGACATTTAGTTTTGTTTAAATTCTTTATATATTGTTTCCTCAATGTTTTTCCTAATTTATATATCACTTTGGGTAAGTGCATGAATAAATGTAGAATTATATATATGTATATATACAATATATCCCTTTGTCTTTATCTCTCTTTCTATACACAGAAAGAGAGAGAGAGAGATAAAGAGAAAGGGATATATTGCACTTTACATGGATATAATATATTGTAATCAAGGAATAAAAGTGTATATTATTGTATAATTGATTATATATCACACTATTAATGTATAAAAAAGTCTTCATGTTCCACCTGATACTTAGAATACATGCATGAGAAAATGTATATATTTAAAATCTGCTATACTTATAGGGTAAACATGCTAAATCTTAGAGATAGAATGTTTATAAATATAGACAGTGTTAATGTATCACTCAAACCACATTGATATGAACATTGCATTAAGGCATGAAACTGACAGTCACCACACACACACACATATATATATATATATATATATATATATATATATATATATATATATATATATATATACATACATACATATTATATATATTATGTACTGTTTATACTTTCCATAATTTATAACTAGCAAATAAACCACTAAAAAGGTGAAAAAATATTGTATCAAAGAAATATAGATTTAATTCTATTTACTAAATTGTATGGCCTGAAGTTCAATAGTTTAACTACTGAGCTATTCTGAGGGTCAAATTTTATACAACTTTCATTCCATAGTTTCTCTTTATATAAAATTATGAAAATTTCCTGAAAATTCTCATGAAAATATGGCATTCAATACTTGTGAATGCTTTCATTCATTTGAAATTGTTTTATTTTTTGCAGTTTTAAATAATCAAGCATTGGAAACTTCAATCTGGGAACATTTAATGAAAGAAAAAGACTCGATTTCCAATTTTATTTCAATCTTCCATTCATTTTTATCGAGTCAGTTTGAAACAATATCCATATTATGCTTCCTAGAACAACAATGCTTCTAACAATAATATTCTTCATTGTTCAAAAGTTTGATGATGCAGTGAAATAGAAACAAAAAGAAATGAAAAAAGTTGTCCGGATTTCTGCAATCTGTTTGATCTGGGCAAAAATACAGTTTAGTGGGTGCAAGTTTTCTTCCGCGTGCAACCAATATAAGGAGAATAAGATCTGAACAATGATGTAATTCTCTATTTCAAGAGAGTATAGTTGGATTGTAAAGAGAACTTTCATGAAAAATATGAGAAGAAAAATGCATTAGAATTTTCAGATATGTATAAAGTAATTATTGAAAAATTGCTAAAGTTAATTTCTATTCTTGTTACTTTGGAAGAGAAAATACAAAGAATATACAATTAGCAATTAAAATATGAGTTACAAAGTAATAGAGAAAATATCCAAGAATATCCAGTGAAGACAAGTTTCTTTGTGTTTTCATTTAACAAGAGCACGAATCTTTGGATTAACAAATTTCAAACTAATTTTGAATTAATCAGAATCTATTTTTTTTTAAACATATAATGCTGGACAATTGCTTTACAAATGAAGGGGAAACTTGATGTAGATCTACAGAAGGATACAGAGAATACCATGGATGGAAGTTTTAAGAAAATGTAAAGGAGGATGCATACTTAGTATTAGAAACACATAAGGAAAGAAAGCTTAAAAAAATTGACACTCATAAGACAGTGAAAGAAAGAGGGACAGAGGGAATTATTGAGTAATCTACCTAATGATCTTCTGTAAATGAATGGCAGAACAGGGATTGGAAGAGATAGTAAGGGGACAAACACTGCTTAGAGCTTCAATGGATAGGAAGTTGTAGAGAGCCATGATCACCTACTTCCTGAAGGGAGATGATGCATAAAAAAAGAATATTTAATCTAAGAATTACATTTAAGGAAAATAGGGACACAAAGGAGAATGTTAAGATTTCTGGGACACATAATGCGGAAGGAGGATTTGGAGAATTTGACACTCACTGGGCATGCTGAAAGCAAGAGTGACAGAAAGAAAAAGCATTAGCAAACAAGGGAACAAACTATTGCTTATAGTTACAAGGACTAGGAATTGTAGATATACAATTCCGTCAATAAGGACATTAACCTGATGAAGTCTTTTTGGAGGGTGAAACATGTTACATAGAATTTTTTCCCACTTTGTCAATCAGTTACCTAAGAATTATATATATATATATATATATAAACTCTAGCTTATATTCAAGTTATCTTGTCAGTGATATATTATAATTAATACAGGAAGTCTTTTTTACAATGTTCCAAACTCATCTTTACTCTCGAAGACATAGGGCAAAATTAAGCCGGAGGAACATTCCCATAACTAAAGGAAACTGTAATATTCAATGAAAAGAGATATTAGATATTGAACTTGTAAAATCTAAGGTAGACAACAAAGTATAAATATTGTCTTATATGATAAAAATAGGCAAAAAAAAGAAAAAAGAGTATTTATTCTGAATCCTGTATCTTGAAAATATTCATATTGTCTTAAAGATCATATAGCAGTATATATACACATTATACATCAATTTTATCTCTATTATTTTAATGCTATTACCACCACACAGATCAGTATAAGTAATTATTGTCAGATATATAGACATTGCTGCTGCTAATAATGTCCATAAAACCCAGAGGACTTCATTCTGCCTATTGCTTTCTAGATCTTTACAGTTTCCTGGTTTTATGTTACAAGGACAATAGAAGTGCTGTTTCCTTTGAAACTTATTGGTCTGTGAACAGTTATGTTTCTTATAAATGTTCAGCTATTACTGTAAATTTCCAAGTCTTATTGTAAAATCCATCTAGATGACATCTTGGTTTTGATATAGTAGTAAAATGTAGACTGCCTCCCCAAGTATGCATCTGTTATTTGATAACAGTATTTGTTATGTATTGTAAAATGTGTATTAGCATTTAATAGGAGAATTTAATTATTTTCATCTTAGTTATTTTTTAAATTGACATTCTTTTTTAAATAAGTTGTAGCGATGCAGGAGGCGATTATCTACTTCAAGTTAAGATGAATTCATGAGGGTCATGTGATGGCCGAGTCAGGTCATCTTGTTGGGTAACAAACACTAGTTACAATGCAGACCATGAAAAACCAAGACATGTTTGCCCACTGCAATTGAGAGAACAGTGGAAACAATATGTTTTGAAAAAGGAACACAAAAGTCATCAGCATGACTGTTTTCCATCCAACAAATATTACAAGTAAGATCCTCTTGATTTGTACTCATTCACACTACTTGTTTTATCTATATATATCATAGTTTCTCTCTGTGGGACTGGAATGCAAAACATTTGTGCCACCTTGGTAAATTAATTCTTCTTCTATATGCAATGTCCCCTGAGGATGTCGGCAGTCACAGCTCTCTACAATTTACTGTCCTTAATAGCTTTTAATAAATTTTGTTTTTGGTTATCTCTCTTAAACCTTGCTCCAACATTCATTTATACAAGTTTTCTAGGTAGGTTACACATTGTTTTCTTCTGTCCCTCTTGCTTCCAATATGTCTTGTATCAATTTTTCCAAGCTCTCTTTCTCCATTATATGTACGAGAATTTTCAAATGTCACTTCCCTTTCTGATTTTAAATGTAAGTGTCCTTTTTGTTTTCATTTTCACTAAAACAACTTCATTGCTCACATGATCAGTTCATAGTATTCTCTACATCCTTCTGTAGAACTACATTTCTGTTGCTTCATCTGTGAGTAGATTGTCCTGCCATATAGGATGACTGATATTGTATAACAGTTCATTTTTTTTCTTTGTTTCTAACAAAGTATTTCTGTCTCTTAATACTTTGCTTAACTTTTGGAATGCATCTTTCACTATCCCAATGTGTCTTCATTCTTATGAATTACTTTTGTTCATTTCACTACAAATTTTAGTTTCTTTCTCCAACTGGCCTTCTTACACATTCTCTTGCATTAGAATTAATGCATTCACCACTAACAATTCCTTGTTACCATTTTTCAGCATCCCATATTAGATGCTCTTTTGACCACTTGAATCTTCTGTTCTGATATGTTTTGGTTAATGATGTTTTGTTGCTGCTATATGCCCGTTTAAGTTATTTTTCATAATACTCTGCATATTATATCAAATAACATCTCACTGTTGAAGATGACGTTCACTTCTCTGGTTGTAAAGTTTAGATTGCCCACCGAGACTCTCTCAATCTTTCTTTAATCTCTCTTGTTCAATTTTTCAGTTTTCTTTGCACTTGAAACACTTCCAGTATTAGCAAATGTTTTTGGGGTGGTTTGAACACTGTTTCTGCGAATTTCCAACTGCCTGGCTATCTCTTGTTGAGTCATCTTCTCCTTCAAAGTTACAGACTTCATTTCACAGAAATTTGAGTCATGATTTTAGTGTAAAAAGCAAGCTAATGTTCAACTACAATGGCTTGCCAAAGCACCATGTTAATAAAACAATCCTTATTTTGAAATATCATCATGACTTATCCATTATCATGACTTTATCATCTCAGAACTTTCATTGGTCCAATAGTTTTGAATGACCTTTTTCAGCTTCAAGCTGCTTAAAGGAAGGTATCTTCTGTTACATGGTGCCTACTAAAAACTTATTCTCCAATCCTCAAGGTTACTATTGATAAAAGCATACTGCTAAATAAAGGTGTGTAATAATTTTATTTTGCATACCTGAGTAGCAACAGGTATATACATATTTATATTTACTTTTTGTATCACATAGTGGTATATAAAATCTCATTGCAACCTATGCATGTCTGACATACTTTTCGTTCAGCTATTCTGATCTTTCCTGCCATTGTGTTAAGGTGTTACTATATAATGAGACAAATGGAAATACCTCTATTTCAACCACACCTTTAAAGTTATGTCTAGTTTTTCTCTATTTAAACTTAGCTCACCATTTCCATTTTCTGTGACAATCATTACACTACCTGCACATTCCTGATTAGAAATACTCAGAAAATATTAATGAGATATTTTTATTAATAATAAAGGGAAGCTGATCTAAGCTATTCTGAGAACACCTGTCTGCAAGCCAATCCCTGTTGCAGATGCTTACTCAGACATATTTGTGTTTGTTCAACACCTACAGAGTTCACCTTCAGTTTATACTGCATCTTTGCTGAGCAGACCTTCCTTACGGTTTGTAGGAGAGAATCTGATTTATCTGAATAAAGAATCAGAATTATCTGACATCAACATTTTGGACAAGGCCTGTACCCTCAGTCACAATGACTTGTTGAGTTTAAGCTAGCACAAGCATAGGACTTTTTTTACAGGCACTTTCCAAAGGTGCTGATAACATGAAGTTACATTCTGGATAAATTTTCCATGCTTAGATTTGAACCCAGGTTTCATGGTTGGAAAATGGACATTCAAAGCACTTGGCTATGTGCCTATGTATTTATATCTGATTTTTATTATCTCTGTATTTGATATCATGTAAGAATAAGTAAGCGGAAAATAGTGAGAGAACCCAAATATTCAATCCTAATAAATGAAGGCCATAGTAACCAACTAAAAATTCTTTCTTGGGTGAGACATAACTCTTAAAGAAATGTTTTGTGTATTTGGTTGTTGTATTTTTATAAAAAAAAAATTATTTTTTTTGGCTTATTTCATGAATGGAACAATATCAATTGCACACAAAAAATCATTTCCATAGAGAAATTGGTTTGAGAATGTTGGCACTTTTGAGACACCATGCATCAAATTTGTCTAACCAACTATATAGGAAAGTTGTGTCTGTAAGAATTGACCTTCTTGGAATTTTGAACTAAACTCTTTATTCAATCCATGGGGGTAAATTCTCATTCTGCTTAGGAGAGGTAACTCATATTAGTTAATATTCACCAGTCTTATTCACTCTTGTGTTACTTGTGTTGAAATTTTAGAGCCTTAATGTCTTTACTCAGTTGGCAGGACTGTATACCACCTGACTCAGTCGGTGGGACTGTCTGGGTCCTGACTCAGTTGATGTGACTGTCTGGGTCTTGACTCAGTTCGTGGGACTGTATGTGTCCTGACTCAGTTTGTGGGACTGTCTGGGTCCTGACTCAGTTCGTGGGACTCTCTGGGTCCTGACTCAGTTCGTGGGACTCTCTGGGTCCTGACTCAGTTCGTGGGACTCTCTGGGTCTGATTCAGTTGGTAAAATTTTTTCTGAGTATCCTATCTTAATCAGGAATTAATCTTTTTAAATTTGTTTTCCATTTGTTAAATTACACTCGGTCAAGAAATTTATTTTTCAGAAAAGAAAACCTGCTTTTGTTTTTAATGAATAGAAGCCTTTTCCAAGATCTTATCATTTGTTACTTTTTTTAAAAAATCTGTTTCCCTTCAGAACACAGGGGATAATGGCTTGTCACAAATTAATTTCCTTTACTATCTTGGAATTGAGCTAACTTCTTGGGAAAAAGAGTGAAGTGGTTTCCTGTTGTCTTCTACATGGTTCTGAATTCAGAGAATTCCTTCTCTTTGACTGGCTGTTCACCTGCTATTTAACCCATAACTTGTTGATATCACTGGATATAAATCACAAAAAATGTATTCTGTTATTATAATTCATCCATTAAAGAAAGAAGTTATTAGGTTGGTGCAAAAATAATGACGTTTTCTCACATATGTTACTATGTGAGAAAACGACATTATTTTTAAACCAATCTAATATCAGAAATTAAAATTTGCTAAACAGGATTTGAGAGCTAGTTCTTTGTATAACGTATTTTGCATTATTTGTTCTTTAAATAAATATAAACTATTTTACCTTGTATTTAGGGAGAGTATAAAGTAAGGTGATGCAGAAGGCATTTGCCAATAAATATTTATTAAAAGAGATACTTGGCAGTTTAATATTCTAAAAAGTTCATTTTAAAATAACAAAATGTGAGACAGAAATATGTGGAAGATAAATACAAACACAATTTGCAGAAAATATATCAACTTACAGGATGTGCACAAAGGAAAACTGTTATGGATGTGGCAAGTGGCATTGGTATATTGTGTACAAAATCCAGTCAAGGTTGTTGTGTTTGCCTTTACTCAAATGTTCTTGGAAAGTTATGAATCTGTCTCTTCTTCTCCAAGCTATGGGTTAATTAGGAGAACTGATTGAATTTTCATGTTCTGTTTAATAGCTAGTCTATGTACTGAAAACACATTGAGCATGCTGCTCTAAATTCTAACCTGTAAAAAACTATTTTCTATGGAATCAGAAATTTCTGGTGTGGTGAGGCTGTGACCCTTTACTTGACAGGGGAGTCTACAGGGTTATGATAAGGCATATTTATATCTTGATTTTGTATCTTGTGTATTTTAATTTTGTTTTCATGGTCACAGATTTATTGTTCAATAATTTTTTTTTTTTTTTGTCTTTAACCTAAAAATAATTCATTGTTAAATACATCCTTTTACCTCAACATTTTGGAAATTAAAACAAATTCCCATATATGGAATTTCTGTGGGTGGGGTTGAGTATAGTACATAATGACATACTAAAATGATCGAGGTCTGACAAAAAAAATTCTGAAGTTCTTTTACATTTTAAATTTTGGGAAGTGGGCTGAGCCATTAACATTTCATTTTACAACACACACACACATTATATATATATATATATATATATATATATATATATATATAATTTTATCCCAAGCAAGGCAGTAAAGCCACTAAGGTGGTTACTGAGTAGGAAAGACAAAAGAGCGAAAGAACCTGAAGAAACATTAGTGAGGAGAAAGGACAATAAAATAACAGGATTCAAGGAGACAAAATATGACAACTGACATTGCATTTAAATTTTGGGATATTGTATTTGATAGGAAAGCAAGAAGCTGTAAGAGAGTTCCATAGGTAAGAAGTACAAGAGAAGAAACTATTAAAATAGAACAGGGTTGCAACTGTAACAGGAAAATGATGGTGACCTAACTGCCAATCTGGTACTATGCTTAATTTCATGAAGTCGATGTATCAAAGATGAAAGTTCATCAGAATAATTGCCATGATAGTATTTATAGAAAAGGTATAAGAAAGCCATATATAGGTGGTGAGAAGGTGTTTGAAGCTGAGATGCCAAGCCAAGACCAATAATATTGCAGATGAGTAAGGTTAGCTGAGTATCAAACAATGTTAAATATATGTGACAATTTGGAAAACTAATTTGTCATATTTCATTGATGAAGTGGTGTCACTGGAAAAATAATTTTATTTTCCAAAAGTCAACAAAAAAAGACTTGATTTTTACTTCAAATGTACTCTTATAAAAATAAGTTGAAATTATTTCAACTTTTAATTTCTATAACTATACAGTTAAATTAAAAATCGAGCATTCTGTTGCATAATAGGAATCATGTTTTGTTTACTAATGTTGATTTTGTTCTTGCAAAATATCCCAAGATATCATAATCATCATCATTGATAAGAATTATTTTTTTTTTTTTGTACATAATCTAATTTGATGCCAAAGAAAATATAAGAAAAATAAAATGATGCAAATATTGACTTTTTTTTTATTTATGTAGATAGGTAAGTCTATAGATGATATGTCCTTTCATGTGAATTTATTGCCTGAAGTAAACTGATTTTCATGCACTCCCATCAGACATTCATGCTGTATTGCATCCTCTGAGAACAATATTTCAAAGGAAAAATATGCTCATTCATATGCAAATATATTTTCATATATTTGTAACTATTTATAAGGGGAATGGTATGAAAATTAGAAGGCTCACAAATTAATTGAACATCCAGAGAAACATGATATTCAATTTGAATCATAATGAAAGGGAGCAGCAGATAGAAAATTTATCAACCTAAAGAACCATTGGATAGAAAATAGTCTTTCTGCAATAAGTTAAAATGAAAATTGATCTGCTGAAATGGGATACTTAAGGCTTTTGGGAAATGTAAACATTTGCTAACTGGATATTAAACTTTGAGAAGGACTCTTATTTTTTGAAAAATAAATATTGTAAATTCAGGATTTGATAGCAAATATAGATTTAGTTCATATTCTAAAACGAACATTAACATTTAACATTAAGCAGGACTGGTGCAGGGAATTTTTAATGTCAACCTGAGATTTTCCTTGTTAAAAAGTTGAATAATTTTAACACATTCAGCATTTTGGATGAAAAATGAAAATTTCAAGACTTAGCATGAAGAAAAAATCACACACATTTGGATGAAAATAAAAAGAGCCCAGAAGGACATCAAAATTTTTCTTTCTTAATAGTCAGTTGTACTTAGTTTAATTTGTAACTTGTATACAGAGTGCAATGGGTAAATTGTTGCCATTTTATATTTCTAATTTTGTGCATACACGTTGTTTTACATTTTGCTGACTACACAGTATAGTAGGGTCAGTTGGGAACCATCTGTGAGAAGAAGAACACCATAATATAATTCACTCCACCAGAAATTTGGAAATCACATGCTATACTGCTCAGCATTTACACCTTGAGGAGGTAGTGCTGTCCTGGGTCAAGAGAGTGGCCGCTGGAAGATCTTACATCTGCCAACAGAACTCTGCATAATGCTACACAAGCAGGAGAATGCAGTCATGGCTGCCAGACAATTTTTGTGACCACATCACTCTGGCCATGTAACACTCCAGACTGCAACCCTCTTGATTATTATGTGTGGGGTGCAGTTGAGTGAGAGACCAACATAACTCCTTGTAACATGAAAGATGAACTGAAGGCAAGAATTATGGCAGCATTCACCAACTTAAAAAAGGAGACCATCCAGAATTGTTGAAGGAGATTCCAAAGTTGTCTAGAGACCCTGATTGAAGTCAATGGCAATTTTATTGAATAAATGCACTCTTTAGTATTTCATGATATTTTGGTAAATATATCTTAAAATGAGATAGCAGTGTTATTTTCATTTTTGCATAATTTAGATGATAATTTATCCATCACAACCTATATGTGTGTGTGTGTGTGTGTGTGTGTGTGCAGTACACCATTAGCATCTTAAGGCTAGAAATGTCTGCAACTTTCACATGCTTAGTCTGGGAGCGCCTGACTATGCCTGCAATGCGACATCAGTTAATACACAGCTTAACAAATGTCTCATTTTTAAAAGTTATAGATTTTCAAAACCATATCTCATAACATGTGATATCATGGAGTCTTAAATTTATATCATTTAAAGGAAAAATCAATTTGCTTTCATATAAATTCAACTTATACTTGATTTTCAATGGTTTGTGAGCTACTAGCATCATGTATTCAGATGTTTCAACAATTTGGTCAGGTAAATCTCTTAAATGATGATAACATTAAGGTAGTATATATAAGGTTGATGCAAAAGTTTCTATGATGTTTTTTTAAGTATTTTGTATATGTAAATTCATAGTACCTTTATTCAGTCATTAAAGTATTTTCCGTGATTTCTATGATCCCGTATCTTTCAGTTACATTGTGCATTACACTGATAGAAAGAACAATTTCATTTTAATCATTGAACTGTGAAAGCAGTTTTATAGGTTAGGTTAGTTTGGTTGAGTTTATGACATCAACACTTCTTGGGTTATTTAAGCTTGAATTTTTTAAGGGGCACCCAATGAGATTTGAATTGATAACTATTACTTCACAGTGAAGTGCTAACAGGTTGTCTTCTTTATGCGCTATGTTCCCTCAGGACAACTTCCCATCCCTTGTAGCTTTTAATAAACTTTGTCTCTGATATTTCCCCTAAGTCCTGTTCTGCCACCAATTTACTCAAGCTCACCAACTATGTTATGCATTGTTTTCCTCTGTACCTCTTTCTGTCCTGTTAGTATCAGATTTTCTAAGCCTTCCTTCCTAATTATGAGCCCTAGAAACCTCAACTATCTCTTCCTGATGTAAAGTATAAGTTTCCTTTTTGATTCCATTTTCTTTGTAACTTTGTTGTTGTTGCTAACATGCTCGGTCCATAGTATTCTCAGCATCCTTCTGTAGAACCACATTTCTGTTACTACAAGTCCTCACTTCATCTTTGAGTAGATTGTCCCACACTCAATGCCATATAGGAAGACAGATAACACTTCAGCGCTCTTTTCTTCGTTTCTACCGAAATATTTTTATTTTTAGTACTCTGATTAGCTTTTGGAATGCTTTCTTGGCTATCCCAAAACACCTTTTGATTTCATTGTCACAATTTTTGTCCTCTGTTAAAACACTTCCTAGATATTTAAATTTCTGCACTTGTTTGATTTTGATATCACTGATTTGTAATTCACACTTTAGGCTCATGCATTCTATCTTCTTGCAGTTGATGTTTAATCATTTCTTCTCGCTATCCTTAACTATCTTCTCTAGGAGTTTTCTTTCAGTGTCTGATATCAACACAGTATACCTTATTTTAAGATTGTGGTTTACCAATAATGAATCCTGGTAGGACTTTAGTTCTCTCTGAATTGCATTGTATAGATTGAATAAATCCAGTGAGAAGACAAATCATTGTCTTACACTCCCTTTCTATTTTTATATCTGCTGAACTCATTTTCTATCAGTACGCAGGTCGTTTGCTGCCACTATAAGTTTTTGATTATTTTAATATCCTTCCCAAATATGTCAAGATCTCAAGATGAGAAGACCCATCAGGTCTTTGTAACATACTTTATGCAGTGCTTTTGTGTAACCTATAAAACACAGGAAAACATCATTCTGCATTTGTATTGCACTTTCTGATAACATTAAGAGCATAAATATTGTGTTCTTGGTTCCAGTGTCTTTAATAAACTCACATTGTTCCTGCCCTATTTCTGGTGTTCTATTCATCACAATTCAGATGATACATTTTGTTATATGGCTCATTAAACTGATTGTTGATAGAGTTCACAATCATTTGCACCTAGCTTCTAAGACAGTGCTATGAAAATAGATCTTGTCAGATCTTTCAGTATCTCACCACTGTTGTAGATTTAATTTATTATTTCTGTAATATTGTCTATGCTGAAATCATTTAAGACCTCCATAGCATCTCAATGACAATTTCATCTGACCCTGCCACTTTGTTTCTGCTCAATTTGGCCAGTACAGATTCAAATTCAGATTTTAATATTTCCGATCTGTTGATATCCAATATATTTGTTCCATCTTGAGAATATTTTTTCTATTCTATATTAGCATTCCATCCTTGGACTTTATGCACCCTGTTGATGAGCATATCATTTGATCTGTTCTCTTATTTTTTTTTTATACATGTCTCCTTGATTTATGATAAACATTCTATTTCTGTACATTTTTCATTCAGGCATTCAGGCTCATTTGCATTTGTTTCTTATTTCTTTGTGTAGTATCCCATATTCTGTTCCATGTCTTGGCATAGATTTTGTATCTTTTTCATCAAGTCAAGAATTTTCTCTGTCATCCATTCATTTTTTTTTTCTACTTTCCTTTGCAATGATCTTGATTGCTAATTTTACTAAAGTTTCTCTAAAAGTCTCCCACTTTGAGTTTACATTTTGCTTTTGTCCTTTGTATCTGCTTTTCACATTATCTATATATTTCTCTTTCAGATTTGGGTCACTCAAGAGTCTGTTAAATTGTAATTTGGGTCCTGCCTTTTCCATTTCTGTAGTTTCACTCTAAGCTTAAATATGATTGGGAGGTGATCACTTACACAGTCAGCACTTGGATATGTTTTGCAGCATAAAACTGCATTCCTGAATATCTTGTTAGTTATATACTTGATCTTTTAAATATCAATTTTCATTTTTTCAAAACTTATTTTAAGAAAATCAAAAATTATAATGTTTATTTAAAATATTTTGAACCAAGCTTAACTTAGCTTCTGCACCAAAAAAATGTCATTTGAAAATAAAACAAAGTAGGTCATAAAATTTCGCATCACTTGACAGGTGATGTATGACATATTGACGGATTCCATGAGGATAATTTGTTCTACTGAAGGAGAAAAGTGAAATAATTTACATTTAAGGGAACAAATTATTTACCTTGTTATTATTAAGGAAGTTTCAGTTATCTAATTTTTTTTTTTTTTGTACTTAGCTTTCACCTTTACATTTACAATGCTTTATGGAAAATATATTATAAAGAAATTAAAATAAGACTGTTAAGAGTGAGATTCATCTTTCATAAAAAAAGGTATCTAATTAATTTATAGGTACCTTTGTTATGAAATTTTATCAGAAGTGTACGTAAAATACTATAATTTTATTTACATTTTACTGTGTTATTTGTATTTCCATTCATTTTATTATTAATTTTGATATTTCATTTATAGAAAAATGTCATAACTGAGATTAATATAAAAATAAGATCATATAAATTTCATAAGATGATACTGATACTTGTAGGTACCCTTCTCAGTTGAAATTGAAAAATCAAATTAACTTCTCCACACGTGTTTCGCAAAAGTAAAGACCTTAACAGCGGAGAACAATGCTTAACTCAAATAATGCAACTTAATTATATTCTGATTGGTCTTCCATACTTTATAATTACAGCCCGATTATAAACACAAAATTACATTTTTTAATAACTGTGGATCTTCTGATTAGTCAAAATGATACAATTTACAACATGCTAAAAAAAAGATCTATCTCATACGGACACTTAGGAAACCTGTTGCGGCTTTTATCTAATTTTATAATATTTTAACAACTTAAATGTAAAAATCTATTATAATTAAGAAATAAATAATTGTATTAAAAATTCATTTTTCATTGAAAAATTTTTTTTGCTTTCATAAAAACAACTAAAAGCATTTGAAGTTAAATAATATTTTTGCTTTATTGAGTTTTGTATGCTACAATTCTGAGCTAATTTTCAGGTGGGGGGGTGCAATTAAAAAAAAAAACAAAAAAACATGATTTGCATTCCTCAAAGCCTTGTGCTTTTAACTATTATAATCACTAAACCCAATGCGATCAAATTTCTAGCGTTTTAATAAAATTAGTTATGGAATGGGGGGTAATAAATATAAAAAAAAATATTTCTGCCAGGACTTTAATAAAAAAAAAACATATTTATGATAATATCGATCATCAGTGAATAGTTCCTGAAAGTTTCATTAACATCCGACAATTATTTTTGTTTTTGTAAGATTTTCCAAATTAATGTGTCATACCAAAAAAACGGGCTAAAAATTGTTTATGTTATTTTACTAGTTCTGGTGATACAAAGAGAAACAAGGTTTTTTTTAATCAAAATTTAGAATATTCTAAAAAGAAGGAAAATTTTTTAAAAATTATTTAAAAAAAAACTTTGGTCTTTCCTCTTAATTATAACATAAGCATTTAGATGATAAATTTTTGTTTTCAGCAAGGTTGGCATGTTTTTCATCAAGCTATGCTCTTTTTTAGTGATTTCGTATTCAAGGGATTATTATGATCTTTGAATAAGCAACCAGCTTTCCAGTTTACTTATTGATCTAAATATAATGTCATTGATCCAAATTTTTCAGGTAACTGAAATGAATTGTCTTAACTAGTAAGTACCTGCTTGCATCCAAGCTTTAGGATCACCACCCTCTCTTCTGGTTCTCTTTCTCCCCTCTGGTAGCAGTGGCAGAGATGGCTTCTCCTGAAAATCATGAGCATGAATCACAGAGGCATGTCCCAACTATTTAGGGTAGGATAAGCTAACTCCAGAATATATGCAAGCTCAGCTCACAATTTAAAAAATGAAAAAAAAAAAATGTGTAAACATGAAAAAGGTACATTTCTATTCATAAACCTAATTCTGATTTTCACATCAATTCCAAATAAGAAGCACATTGTCTAATGCCAAATAGCATATTTATTCCATACAATAAATATCTATTTTTCAACATAATTTCCTTTCTCAGCAATGCACATAATACAGTGGTTCTTTTTTAATCACACAGATTAAACATTAGATAGACAAAATTTCAAATTAAAATCTTAATCAAATCTTTAGAGTTAAAGATGCATTGATCTTCCTTTGTGCCTTTGTCAGTTTTTTTTATCACAAGAAATTGACAATTCTGACAACTCCAATTTTCAAACATGATTTTGTTTACTTGCAATTTTTAAGCCTTCACTTGGAATGTAGCAATGTTCAATACAATTACATTTTATTTTTCTATTAAAATTTAACTTTCATTTGATATTTCTTTTAGTTTTATTATCAAAATTGTTCTGATTTTAATATCAAAAGATAAGTTATTAGATTAGAGGTGCTTAGCTAAGTTAATGGCCTGTGATTTGCTGAAATAATTAATGTAACCACTGACAGATGTCAGTAATTTTAGATTAGCCATGTTAAAAAATGTCTATATATACATATACATGTGTGTGAGTACTTTTGAAAAGTTAGAAATGCAATTACTTTGGTGCTGAAAAGATAAACAACTATTGGCCCTTGCTCATCTGAATTACAGTATTTTTTTTCTTTTAGTCACATGGACATGGTTGTTTTTATGTTGTAGGCTATATATATTCTGTTCCAATTTACCTCTTTGGTCAGCGTACCCTTATGATCCATGTAGGTGAAATCTAGGTAGGTTTGCCTGGCTCTTTAGGTTCACACTTTATATATATATATATATATATATGTGTGTGTGTGTATGTATATATATATATATATATATATATATATATATATATATATATATATATATATATATATATATTTATGCATGCTTATATACTTGTATATTGATTTTCCATGTTTGTGTAATTTTAACACATAGTTTGTGTTGTCTCTTCAGTTATTTGGATGATTGAATCTTGATGAGTCTGCTTATTTGTTGTCTGTATATTTGTGTGCACACATATTCAATCATATTTATGTGTTATAACATACATATCTTATAATTTATATATATATATATATATATATATATATATAAAAACACACTAATTAATGAAAATCTGTTTCTTTTAGATTTAGAAGTGTTTCTGTATAGAAAATTCATAGAAAGAAAGGTTTTTGACATGTTACTTAAAGAGCTACAGCCCCATTCAATGTACAATTTGCTCTATAATTGTATTCCTTAGTTCATATATTTATTCTGCTTTATGTGCTGTGTCCCTTCAGAGCATAAGTAATCATGGCTCTCCACAATTTGCTGTCCTTTCTAATTTTGTTTTTTTTTCCATTTCTCCTAAAACTTGTTCCCCAATCAAGGCCACTAAGTAGTTTATGCATTGTCTTTAATTTGTCCTAGGAGTACAATATTTTCCAATCCCTCTTTTCTCATTATGTGTCCTAGAAATTTCAACTCCCTCTTTCTGATGTTAAATATGAGGGGTTTTTTTGCCATTGTCTCTAGAACTTCATCGGTGCTTGCATGTTCAGTCCATGGTATTCTCAACATTCTCCTTCAGAACCACATTTCTGTTGCTTCATATCTCTGTCTTTAAGGATATTGTCCAGCATTTAATGCCAGTTAGGAGGACTGATATTCAAAATTTTGAATTAATAAATATTAAAAGTTTACTGCAAGGAGAAGGGACTAACCATCAACCTTAAGAAAACAGAATGTATGATCCTTAGCAAGAGGGTACAGCTCAAGGTGTGTGCTAAGAATTGAAGACATCAAAATCAATCAAGTATAGGTATTTATCTGGCAAGTATAACAAGTACAAATCTGAAATTTTAATGTATTCTCAAAGTTTTTTATTTTTTAACTTTTTTTATGACTTAATCTTTAAATGTACAGTTGGTGGTAAAGAATGACTGACCAGACAAACCTATTTTATGTAGTAACTGATTTCTTAAGAGTTGGTGATGAAGCAACATCTCCATTACTTAAGTGGTCTTTTCAAAGAAAAAAAGTTTTTTCTTATTTTTTTTATTTTTATTAAGTGTCCGTGTATTTTGAAGTGTGTAAAAATGTAATGGTTCTGTGGTAGACAGCACTCCAAACTTAAAATCTGCCTTCTTTGTCACTTTATTCTTTCTTTAACATCAGTCTTTCTCTTCAATTCAGCAAAAGAAAAATGTCTATAACATTTAAAAATAATTTAAAAACGATTAAAAAAAAAACTATTTTGTGAGAAAGTCTTTTTTTTTTAATCAATAAAGCAGGAATAAAAAACTAAACATCATTTGCAAGAAGACTGAATGCATTGTTGACAGCAAACAGAACAGATCAACATACAAATTAGAAATATGAAAATCAAACAAATACAAAAAATTAAATATCTAGGAAGTGTGACATTGAAATCTGAAGTCACAGTGAGATAGCAAAAAATGCATCCCAAAAACTACACAAAGTATTAAGAAGCAGAAAACATTTTGTTAGAAATAAAGAAAATACTACTGAACGGTTACATAATATCAGTCCTCTTATATGGCAGTAAATGTGGTTCTACAACAGGATGCTGAGAATAACATGGACCAAACGTGAGCTATAACAAAATTTTAGAGAAAATGGAAACTAAAAGGAAACTTATAGTTAACATCAGGAAGCGATAGTTGAAATTTCTAGAAAAGAGAAATTGGAAAAGTTTATACTCACAGGAGTGATTGAAGGCAACGGGGACTGAGGAAAATAATACATAACCTACTTAGTGAGCTTGTGTAAATGGATATTGAAACAAGGTTGAGGAGAAATGTTATGGTGGAACACACCTATTCTATAGTTAATAGACTCTCCCACCTATAATAAGTAAGAGTAGTAAGAGTAACGAGGGAGTTGGTGAGTCAGTTGATGTCAGATGACAGTCGAATACTAAAGTATCAGCGACCACAACTAGATTACTGTGTTATGCCTATTATATCAAGTTCCTAATGTTTTGTATGTCGAACCTATTTTAGGACTGACTTAGTACCAATACAAGCCTCCACTGTGAAAACACTCCACAACATTATTTGGCGATGAGGAATTCGTACTCATATGGAGGGAAAAAAAATTTGCTCGCCACAATAACATTGCACGATCTAATTCATACTTGTACGGTGGAAAAAAAAATTTCGTTTGCCATAACAATTTTTGGTGATGAAATTTGTACTCATACGGAGGAAGAAAAAAATTTGCTCACCACAATAACTTTGGTGGCAAAGTCTTGGATTCACACTTAAAAAAAAAAAAAATTTGGAAAAGTTTTTCAAAAGACAAGATGTCAACTTAGTGACAAAAAAATCTATTGTATTCTCAACTGAGAAAAGAATTTTTTTTTCTCGATAATACAGTTTGCTCAAATAGGTCACAAATGGCAAATTCGTAGGACCCCCCCTCTACAGTACTTAGGCATTGTATAAACTTTTTGTGAAGATGGAGGAATGCAAAAATATATTTCAGGAATTTTTTAAGTTCCAATCAGAACAACAGATGACAATATTAGAGTAACAGAAGACATTCCAGATGCAACTACAGGAGGAAACTTTTACTAGACAAATGCAATTTCAACAAAAAATGGAACAGATGCATAGGGAGTTTCAAAACAAAATTCTGGAAATAACTGAGAAGAGGAAAGAGAAAAATCTGCAAAATGATTCTTTCCCAGAGAATACAATATGGAATTCAATTGAAATATTCACGTACAGTCCAGATGAAGAGATAACTTTTGAGGAGTATTATAAAAAAATATATGGACATGTATAACGAGGACTGCCACTTGTGATCTGAAGGAAAGAAGGTTAGGCTTCTTTTAAGTAAATTAGGAACTGCTGAGCATAACAAATTGGTAAACTACATTTTACCAAAAAAACAAGCTAGTTGACATTTACCGAGGTGGTAAATATATTAAGTGAATTATTCAGTAAAAAGACATCTCTGTTTCACAAGAGGTGGAAATGTTTGAATCTGATGAAAGATGATGAACAAGACTATAGAACATATGCAGCCAATGTGAATAATCATTGTGAAGAATTCAAGCTGGCAGAGTTAAGCGCAGACAATTTTAAGTGCTTGGTGTTTGTTTAGGGGCTGGTATCAGAAAGAGACGCAGAGTTGAGAAAATGAGCATTGGCAAAACTGGAAAGCAATCCAAGTCTTACGGTACAGAAGTTGGAAGAAGACTGCACAAGATATGTTAGCGTAAAGAAAGATTAAAAAAATAGAACAGTCTGGTGTTTCGCATGTAAGGAAAATATGCTACAAAAAAAGAAAGTCAGTCTACCAAAAAGAATTCTAAAATTGCGGATTATCAAACAAAAAGTGAAATAAACAAAAACTCCCAAAGCAATGTTTTGCATGTGGTGAACTTCACTGGTACAGATATTGCAATTTTAGGAATAAAAAATGTTTCAACTGTAAAAGAGTGGGTCATAAAAGCTCGCACTGCAGGTCAAAACATAAAGACAATAAAATAATAAAATTAAAGTCCGACAAGGTGAATGATGGAATAACCAGAAAATTTGTTACTGTCAAAATAAGTAATAAAAAAATAAAAATGCAACTCGACCGTGGTTCCGACCTATCTATCATAAATTTGCATACATAGAAGAAGTTGGGGAAACCAACTTTAATGAAGACAAATAAAATCGCAGGGTCAGTGACGGGAGAAAAAATACAATTTATTGGAGAATTTGTTACAAACATCACGTTAAATAAAAAAAAACGCAAAAAGCTAAACTATATGTCATAGAAAATACCACGAACTTACTTGGTACAAATCGGATAACAGAATTTCAATTATGGGATCTACCGATAAATTCTTTCTGTTACAAGGTAGAAAGTTTAAACTCTGAAGCCGAAAAATTAGTAAAGAAACTTAAGGAAACTACTTACTTCCTACTGTTTTTTTCTCCAGGTTTGTGAATGTGTACCAAGATGGAGGCAAAATTCCAGCTAAAAGAAAATGCTCAGGTGGTATTCAAAAAGAAAAGGAATGTGCCGTCTGCCTCAATTGAACAGATAGATAAAGAATTGGACAGATTAGAGAAAACCAGTGTACTTAAAAAAAGTTGAGTATAGAGGCTAAACAAATAGAACCACAAGAAGAACCTACAGAAACTGTGACTCCATCCTTAAGAAGCTCAAAGTGGAAAGTTGTTTCTGGTAACACTATGGAGGTACCAAAAATAGAAAAGCAGATTGGCAATAGGATGTACTTGGTGAAAGGTGAAAAATTCACGTGCAGAAGGCACATTAACCAGATCAGATGTGGTTGGCAGTGGTCCCGTGGAAGAAACGCCGATGGAGGTGATTTTTGATACATTTGATCTAACAACACCTGCAACAATTTTACCTGAGGTATACTGACCCAGGAGAAAAAGAAAGGCAACTGATCATTTAAAAGTGGATCCAAAACATAGGAGATACGCTATGATGTTGCTAAAAAAATGAAGTTTTTTTTTTTCTTCTTCATATTTCCGGTAAAAAATAAAAAATAAAGAAAACTGTTTTACTCCTATGGAGTAAAGTTTTAGGATAGGGTTGTTATGTTGGAACACACCTATTCTATAGTCAATAGACTCTCCCACCTATAACAAGAGGGAGTAGTAAGAGTAACGAGGGAGTTGGTGAGTCAGTCGATGTTGGACAACAGTTAGTCGAATACTGAAGTATCAGTGACCACAACTAGATTACTCTGCATTATACCTATTATATCAAGCTCCTAACATTTTGTATGTCAAACTTATTTTAGGACCGACTTAGTACCAATACAAGCCTCCACTGTGAAAACACTCCACAACAAGAAATAACGGAAAGACAAAATTTATTAAGAGCTACAAAGGACAAGAAGTTTTAGAGAGCCATGATCCACCCTATGTCCTGAAGGGATATGACATATAGAAGAAGAAGAAGAAGAAGAAAAATTTTGAACAGAGATAAAATGTTATGAGCATAGTTATTAAACAACTAAATATTATATAAAGAAGGTTCTGAAACACTGTAACATATTTTTTTAATAAAGTTTGTGTATTGAAGATGGTGTGTTGAAAATGGAAAGTAGTAGAGATCCTTTTTCATTAGGCTATGGACCTATTGATGAACTTGGATATATATATATATATATATATATATATATATATATATAAAAATAATGGCTAGCCACTGTATCCAAGTATGACTATCTAATAGGGTGGTTAGCCAATCCCTGTTTCAGGTGGCTGCTGGAGCACATTGGTATTTGTTCAACACCTACAGCTTATACTGGAACTATGCTGAGCAGACTTTAGTTAGTTTCACAAAGAGTGCACTATCTGGTGTGGTTAACAGTCTGAATAAGGCCAGTATGCTCAAACTCAACTTATGACAACCATTGAAAGCTCTGAAATGGATGTGTCTACCCAATTTCATTCATAAGGCTTGGGCCAACCAGGGTTTAAAGTGTTTTTAGTCACTTTCCAAAGATGCCATACACACTCCTGGCTGATAGGATCAAAGAGTCATTTTTTTTAACAAATTGACCATGGTGAGATTTAAACCAGAGTCTCATGGTTAAGTGAATGATGCAACCACTCAGCCATGTGAACTTGGATTTATATATATATATATATATAGTGTGTGCATGCGTAAATAATAGCATTTGACCTGAAGATCACATTGAAGCATCAAATAGAGTCTCATGCAGCATTGGCTCCGAGGTTCACTGTCTATATCTATATATGTTCTGTCTCTGATAATGATCATGCTTTTCCAATAAACAGATCAAAACTTAAACATTATTTACATTGTTCAGACTGTTGTCCCTCAGCTTTATTGCTATATTCCTGATGTTTCATTGTTGTAGGCTCTGGCCTTCTTCAGCTGATTAGAATTTTGAAATGAACCTTTTATTTCATCCACTGGGATAGATTATTCTAATTCTACATGCCATGCCTCTTCTGGATGTGTCAGTTATCTCAACTCTCTTGGTCAAATCACTGGATCCAACCAACACTTTTATCCATTGGGCTATGCTATTTAATTGTTAGCTTAGACACCAGTGATCACTCCAAATACCTTCATAATCACCATTATTCTCATCCAAATCTTTCCAAATCTGTTGTACTGTCCTCAGATTGACACCCAAAGACTCTGAAATGTTTGTATTGGAGCTTTTAGCATGAATGCCAAGCAGTAAAGCATTTCCAATATTTTTGCAGAGTGAATTGCATATCATGGTGCTCTTTTTCTCACAGATGGTGCCCAACTGACCACCAAAAAGTCAAAAACAAACAATGTGCATGTGCAAAATTAAAAATATAAAATGGTAGCAAATTATCCATTGCACCCTGGTATATTAGTCATTATTGATGTGGAAAGTAGGATTGTCCTGCAGAATTTAAATTTCAGCCAAGCTTATTGCTTTTGCATAAATATCCTTGGGTAAGGTATTATCCGATCTTTTTCTCACTCAAACTAAGAATTAAATAGAATGGCAGACTGGTCTTTGACTGACAGGTTTTTGAAAAGTTTTACCTGAAAATATTTCAGCCTGATCCAATTTCCATAATCTCACCAAATCATCAGATTTTGAGAAAAGTGTCCTTACTGGGTCAAGAATTTTTCAGCATCTCAACACACACACAAGCAAACATTTATTTATATATACTCATAAATGTGTATGTATAATATTCATACATACACCCTATACGTACTAGTACAGGAATTTTGATAATCATGACTCCTTCAGAGTATCAACATCGTATCAATATTTTCAAATGTGCAGGTATCATAATGGATATTGTCAGAAACATGAAATCAGCAAGCCAAGTTCAAATTCTGAGTTTATTGTATTTTTATCACTAATGCCTTTGGGAAAGGTATGTCACTTCTTTCTTCAACTAAAGATTAAATCACAGAGCAGACCGAACTTTTAGATTAAGCCTTCAGTGGTAATGGGTCTAAGAGAAGGAAAACTGTTTTCCAAACTGTGGAGAAGGCAATATATGCCACTCCACTATTTTTCACAAAAATGCATGGCAATAAATGGATAATAAAGAAAAGGAATCTTTTGAGAGTCATTATTGCTTATATCCTGAAGTGACATGGCATTTTTAAAAAAGAATCTTATCAGCCTTTAGAGATTAAGGCCAGTAGCACACTAAGTGCTAAAATGTTCTTGGTCTAGCCATGAAGGAATTCAAAAAAAATGTTCTCTTGCATGGCCATTTGGTCAGATTTTTGGAGATGGTTCAAATGCACATGTTTTGTTACAGGCCTTTATCTATAAAGCCTGATGATAGGGAAAGTAGCTGTTTTGTCCCAACTGAAATTAGAATTCTGTTTACTAGGCTGATAATTATTAAGCAATCTTGCATTTTCTAGATATGTGTGTTCACACACAAACAAACATGCCATTGAAAATATTGATATTAATACATTAACTTATAGCTGTGATTCCCTTAGGGAAAGTGTATCTATTCAATTTTTTTAATCTGACTTTAGATAAATATTGAACAGTATACATTAACTTGTAAAACAATAAACAAAAAACATTTTAAGCTTAAACAAAAAGAATTCGAGAAAAGGTACAATCAATATATAGGAAGAAGCTTATCAAATGAATCAAGATAAATTTCTGAAGAGAATTAACAAGAAATATCAATCATTATGTCCATATCCACTTAATTGACTTAATCTTTTGTTTCATTGAGTTAATATTCCATCAATAGGCAGAGTATATAAATCAAATCTCATCTCAACTGATATAAATCAAGTATGAAGTGAGCTGAAGCCATTCTGAAAAGTCCATTATATATTTTGCACCAAATAATCAATTAAACAGTCTTTCCTTCTTTTACACAATCCATTTTCTTTCTTTGATTTTCTGCCGAACCAGTTCTATAGTATTGATCTTAATTTATCTGCTTTGGTATAAATTTATAAATCATATAAGGTAAATGGTTCAGTGGTTACAGCCTTGAATGTAGGATAAAGAGTCAGGTTCAGTTCCTAAAATCCGGTTAGTAATGTTTGATAAAAGTATATTCAGAGCAGATCTTTTTATCTGCTTGGTACAATTCTAGCATATGCAAGCAAAATAAAATAATTAAAAAAAAAGAAAGAAATTCATATGTTTTACAGCATATACTGAACAGAGATGAAACCCACTATTGTGCTATTCTTCTGCTTTTTTGTGCCATGTCCCTTCAGGATGTGGGTGATCATGCTATCTAAAACTTCTTATCATTTGTTGCAATGATTATTTTTTTCAGTATCATTCCCATTCCTTGTTCTACCAACCATTTACACAAAATTGTTAGGTAGGTAACTCACTTTTTCTTTCTGTATCTTTTAACTTCAACATGTTTTGTTAGTGTCAAATTCCCTAAGTCCTCACTCCCCATTATATATTGAAGAAATTTCAACATTCTGTCCATGATATTCTCCACATTTATTAGCAGAAGTACAACTTTTTTACTTCACATCTCTTCATCTTTCAAAAAGAATTGTCCCCCATTCATGCCATATAGAAAATTGGACATTACATAGAAGTTTAAAATTCCTTTTGACAAACCTGAACCTTTGTACCTGCATAGTGTCAAAAAGATGTTTTTTTCCATTGACACTGCTATTATTTTAACTAGTGTTGCTCCTTAGCAATGTTTGCTTTAAAAATCAATGATTAGAATTGTAATAAAACCTAAACATATGAAAATGAATTTATATTTTTTGTTCTTGAGAATTTAAAACAAAATTATTAAATACTATTTCTTATTGGATTGTTTATTTACAAGAATAATTATGTATTTACAACATTACAAGAACTAATGCAATGCAATATTTGTCCTTTAACATCAGAAAGAGATAGTTGAAATTTCTGGGACATTATTTACCATTTTACAAAGTTCAAACCAATTGACAATTAGCCAATGTTTTGTCAACCATTCCAATAAACAATATAATAAATGAATTGTGTTTATTATTTTTGTTATCAATTCTCCAGAACAAAGAAAATGTATAAATACACTTTCATATGTTTAGATTTTATTACAATTCTAATAATTACTTTTTAAAACTATGAACATTACCAAGAAGTGAAAGTAATTGAAATAATAGAATAATAAAAAACTGTCTTTTTGACACTTCATTTTTTTTTGTGGGTATGAAGGTTCATGTTTTGCAATTTTTTCTGTTTTGCCAGAAAACTTTACTATTCCTATTAACATTTGAAAATAAGATATTCAAAATTTTTAATAATTGAAGTTCTTTTTACTATAAATTCCAGGCAAATATCTTATTTATAAGTAATATGTATATTTCACAGTCAGGTTTATGGCAAATATCTACCTGCTTGAAACAGACTTTATTGTTTGGCTTCTCTCATAAAACTTGTCTGTTTTCTTTTTAATACTTGCTTTGTCTAGAATCAAAAAAGGCAATCTATTTTAACAATATGAGATATTACTGAAGTTTGTGTACTCCTCTGTCTCGACTCACTGGAAAAGTTCCATCTCGTATTGCCAGCTTATAATTGGAGATGCATCAATCACAATGTTTTGAATTTCCAACTCAAAATATGTGAGATGAGTTCAAGCCAAATGAAAAATAAAAAAAAATTCTGCTACCCTTTGTTTAATTTTTTCAAGTTGCCAGGAGTACTCAAAAGATTATTCATGATCAAATGTTAATTTTACAAAATATCTCCAGTTGACAATAATATAAATGTATAGTCTATTCTGCCTGTATGAATTATATTTCAGTAAGTAGATATGAGGAAAAGTGGGGAAAATCAAAAACATGAATAAAATTAAATAGAATAATGATAATAAAAAAAAGATTGATTTGTTTTTTTTTATGGCTCATCAACCCTTTGTAGATTATTTAAAACCAAAGCATATTTGGGACTGGAGGAGATTGCTTAATGTACTTAGTGTCCCCAAGTAACCCCACATCTAAATATTGACTGCGCTCGACACTGCTTAAATTCAGTGATCAAATGAGAGCTGATATTTTCAGTGAGATTTGACTGTGATCATAAAAAAGAAATAGAAACTTAATTTAAAAGTGAACTAAAATAAATCAGAATAATGAAAGGGTATTGGAATAACCAAAGATGCCTTCCAAAAGGTAAACAAATTATGAGGAAACAAAAAATCATTACAAAGGAGAAAGTGCTGAACTTCTAAGTAATATCAATCCTCCAATATATCAGTGAAGACTAGACGATTTCCTCACAGATGAAGAAGAGATTTGAGGCAATAGAGATGGAGTCCTATAGAAGAATAGAGCATGTGAGCAACAAAGAAGTTTTAAGGAAGATGGAAACAAATATGACACCTATATTTAAAATCAGAACAAAAAGACATCTGAAACCATTGGGGGACATAATGAGGAAAGAAGGGTTGGAGAATTTGATTCTCACAGGACAAATCAAATAACCTACTTAACTAGCTTGTGTGAATGGATAGCAAAACAAGTAATGGGAGGGATATTAAAAAAACAAAAACTGATAAGAACCACAAAAGATAAGATATTTTAGAGAACCATGATCAGCCATGACTTGAAGAGGACATACATATAGAAAAAGAAGATTCTTTGTCACTTCATCATACATATATATATGTACTGAACAACAGAAAGATGAAGAATATAGACAAAGAAGAATCCAAGCATTAGAAATGAGATGATACAGAACCAGCCTAGGCTCCTCTTATATTGACCACATCACAAAAAATGTAGTGTGAGATGCCATCAAACAACAAACAGGACAAATGGAAGACCTTATATTCACTATCAAGAAGAAAAAGTTGAAAGAGTATGGACATTTCTTTATTATAAGAACCAACAATCTTTCCATTGCCATTCTACAAAGGTTCTACAATATCACTGAATGAACTGGAAGATCATTCACAGAGACTCAAACATTGGCATGCAACTGAGGCATATGGAGGAAGCTGGTCAGGTGCTCAGCTGTGCAGAAATCCTACAGCCATTGGATTAATAATTATGATGATTCAAAGAGCAATGTGACTGAAATGTGATAAAAATATGAAGATACTAGTTTGAATATAAGTAGGAATAAATCATTAACATCTTTCTAAATATTTGAAAAAATCTCAAAATTAAAATTGCATTTTTGGCTTTATACTAAAATTGTAATTGAATACAATTACTATTTTTTTAAAATGATACTGATTTACATTATGCATTTCTTATAACAAAATCTCCATATTTTAATATAAAAATAAATGTTTTCATTGTAATTTATTGGGCTCAGATTAACCTAGAATGTTTTTAAACTCTTTCAGAATAACAAGTAGATTTTGTCTGTCAGTATTTAGATCTGACATTCATCAATTCGTTCAAAAGAAGCATAGATAAGCTTACAAATCCTTTGATGTGTTCTAAAATGAGGAAACCATTATTTTCTTTCTGACAGTAAGAAAAACATTGGCCATGGAAATTTTGGGGGCCTTTTTTAGATTTTTTTTAACATATCCAGCGTCAATCACACCTTCTTTCAGAATTCTTGTCAAAAATATCAAGTTAGTTGTTTTGCTAAGTTTTCTTAGTCATTGTAAACATAGATTAACCCATTGTGCCTGGAGAGAGATTTAAAGAACAGGTTGTGTTACATAATCAGTTTTCATAAATGAATTATGAAAGATTAAATATACCATACTTGAATTATAACACTTGAATTAATTCCAGTAGTATGTGAGATGCTCCATAGGTATAATTTGCATGGAAAATCTTTCAGATTGTAAAAAATATAAATTGTTTATTTTCATTCTATTTACCATATTTTATTGTATTTAGCATTTTCTATCATTTAGAATTAGGTTAGGTGAAAGTAGCAGTAATCTATAGCATCTACGTAAATATGATTTGACCAGATAAATCAAGTTTGCATGTAAAAATTGGGAAATATTTTTGAGGAGTGAAAAAAAGATACGGTTTTATGTTACAGTAAAAATAACTCTTTAAATTCAATTTAAATTGATTCAATAACTTTTTTCTATTAAAATAAATGTAGATGTGTGTGAATATAATCATTCTTTTTCTTTAAAGAATAAAAGGCATTACTATCCTGACTTTTCACTTCATGATTTTCATAATGTCCAAATTAGTTGGAAAAGCAATCAAAGAAAAAAAACTGGTTTGGAGTTGAACAAAATTAAATTCTAACAATTCTTTGCCATATTTAAATCAGGATTTAGAATTAGAATTTTGATAGTATATCATTTTACTTATCTTATGTATTGCTGGTATCTTTCCATGTTTTTAAATGGAGTCATTCAATTTTTTATAAATTATAAAATCTAATAAACTATATATTTTTTATCAGGTCAATTGATAATAATAATAATATCTTTATCTATTCATGCCGATGATTCTTATTAAATATGTATTTATTAGTTTATTTGTTGTACTTTTTAATTTTTGCTTGTTCCAAATATTTTGCCAGGCATTTATTGTAAAAATATAATAGCTATTGATGTTAAAACAGTTTTTTAAAGTGCTGCATTTACAAATTCAAATAAAAACCTTCAGTATTTCATCTCAATTCGTAATAATATTCAATGTTTTTATTTTTATATTCACCTTCTCCCCTACATATTTAATTCCATCAATAGGAACATCATTTTAGTCTGCTGAAGTCCCTTTGAAGGTTGAAACATGTCACATAGACAACCTTTTTCCCCCATTCTGTCAGCTATTCAAGTATCTATCTATGTGTG
Organism: Acanthosepion lycidas; assembly: GCA_963932145.1. Taxonomy (NCBI): domain Eukaryota; kingdom Metazoa; phylum Mollusca; class Cephalopoda; order Sepiida; family Sepiidae; genus Acanthosepion; species Acanthosepion lycidas. The sequence goes on along the minus strand of OZ010576.1, from coordinate 106,131,373 downwards.
TGTGTGCATATATCCTATATATATATATATATATATATATATATATATATACAGTGTAACCCGGATATAAGAGACCCGGATATAAGAGAGATTTTCTCTGGTCCCAAATTAGAGCCTGTGTTAATGTAAACAAAATAGACGAAACCCGGATATAAGAGACTTCTTCTCCGGTCCCGACAACTCTCTTATATCCAGGTTACACTGTATATATATGTATATTTTTATCATTTCAATCCAAACAAGATGGGAGTGCCAATAGTATGGAGGGTGTTGCAGAGATGGAAATTGAGAGAAAAGACTTGGTATGGGGGGATTGAGGAAAGGATAAAAAATGAATGGGGTTTAAGTAAATAGAAGATGGCGATTGATGTTGCATATAAATTTTTAAAAATTGTAGTTATCAGGAAAGCAAGTAAGTGGAATGGACTTCCATTGTCAGAAAGTGTGAGAAAAGAAACTGTTGGAGTAGAAGTAATGGTTAGATTTAACTATTTCAACATTAAAAGGGTGGGGATTAGATGCCAAACTAGTAGCATGCTTAAATTGATGTAGTTGGGGCACCAGGGGAAAAAAATCTTGTTAGAGCAGTTGCCATGAAAATATTTGTAGAAAAGACAGTGGTAAGCCACATCACATCTGTGAGAATGTAACTTAGTCAAGATGCCAAGTCAGAATTGATTACATTGCACATCTTTCTTTGGATATTGTCAAGAATCTCAAGATGAACAGCAGGAGCACCAGACCAAATATGATAACAGTATTCAATGCACTGATGAATGGTATTTTTTTAAATGTGCAAGATGGACTCTGACAAGGAAAACATTCTAGCACAACCCAATAAATCAACTTTCCTAGCAGTAGATGCAGCTATTGATTCAATCTAGTTGTTCCACTTCAAGTCAGTTGAAAATGTGAGGCCAAGAACACAGTGAAACATTCTCCTTGAGCATCAGCCATGATGATGGCTGGTAGGGAAGTTTCTCTGTGGTAGTTAAATGTGAGCAGTTTAGTTTTGGAAGCATTCAAATTTATAAGACATTTCCTGTCCCAGTTAATGACTAATTAGAGGTCCTTTTCAAGAGCAGTGACCAGGTTAACTTTGTCAGCTCTGATAGATTTGCTGTTGAGACAGAAGTAAATGGTACTGTCATTGGCATAAATGCCTACATGAGAACTGATGATGTTAGGAAAATCATTGATGAATATCAGAAATTGTAGACCCAGTATAGAACCTTCATGACACCTATGTTCATGTGAAACATATAGATAAGTCAACAACTTGTGTGAGAGATTGAGTGATTGAAAATTTAAGGGTTTAGTCGACAGTGAGGTCACCAGTAGATATGGTGGGCATTAAAGTCACTGAACATGAAAATAGGTGTAGGGTGATGACCTTGTCTATATTATCAGAAATACTATCTATTACAGAACAATCTTGAGAGGAAGTGGAATGGAAGAGAAAGAAGATATAGCTGACTGAGTTAAGTAGAAAGAGATAGAGACTCATGTATAATGGCCTTGAGATTCAAGAAAGATTTCCCTAGCCAGTGGGAGATGTTCATGGACAAACTACCAGGCAATGAATATGGACTTTAAATTTTTTAAAGGGAGGAAAGTAGAGAGCAATTGAGAAATCAGAGGAGGGGATTGAAGAGCTAAAGTTAGTTTTTCAAAGAGTTGGATGCCTGGAGAAAATAATTTTACATTAGTGAACAATGTTTAAAAAAAAAACAAACAGAAAAATATTTTTTAGTCCTTTCATTCATTTGGTTGAGAAAAGCAATTTATTTTCTAAAATTGAGTTTTGGTAACTTTTAATGATCTCAGAGGCTAACACCACCAGATATATTATCAGCCCGAAACAACTGGAGCTGTAATTCAGCAAACAACGTCACACATTGCTGGTCCTCTAGAATCTAATTAACAACATTACAAGCCAAATTGAAGTGTTGTTTCAAGTGTTGTGCTGTTAACAGGAACATCCTGTTGTATCTTCTGCTCTTATATCGGATGGAAGCTAAACAATACCTAACATTAGGAATATATTCTTGATACCTACTGCATTAAATATGGTGTGATTTGAGCCAGTGTCACTTGTTTTCTATTTTTTGCTGCAAACAGCTTGAGTCAGATGTCTCTAGCCATAATCATAAAGGTTAATTACTCTGCTCATTAGCAATCCCTTCTGTTTGGTATTCCTAGTGCAAACAAAAGTTTAGGAACAAAGTCCCTCTACCATCAATACTGGAAGCGAACAGTTACTAGATTTTAGAAACCTATTTTTTCTGAAAATTGTTTTGATAGAAAGATTTTATAAATTTTGACAAAAAGTAGCAATAGCTGTTCAGTCAATGAATGTTGAGTGTTTCCTTATAAAGAAATGGCTAATCACCATTCTATTATTTTTGGCATGTCAGTGCCATGAGATAATAATTTAAATGCAATTTTTTGTTTTACAAAAATCAAGTTATACATTGTTATAATAAAATAGAGAAAGAAAATCTGGTTGTAATTTCTTAACTTTTACACTTGACTTTTAGCAATTATTTTAATTGCCATGTATTTGTTAATAGTGTACCTTTTTCTCTTTTGTCTTAAATAAAGAATATGTTACTATTTTTATTTGCCTTGTTTTGTACCAGATTTTCCATTAATTTTGTTACTTTTTGCTTCTTTGAAGTATTCAAAAGTGAATATACATGGACTATAATTTTTGTATTATTTACAGAAAAGCTTGTAAACTTCACACAAAGTTATGCGTGTACATGAGTAATAAAAACAGTTTTAATGGATGATCTGCAAATGAACAAGACTTGTAATTATGTGTTCATTACATGTCTTGCACCTTTCTGTGCTTTTAACCTGATGCACAATATATATAAAACATGTCTATGAATTACTGAAAAAACTAACTGTATATCATTTCATCTGTTTAGAACTTAAATTTACTCTCCAGTTTATTTATAGTCTATATATATATATATATATATATATTAATCATTTCATTCCAAGTAAGGTGATAGTGCCACTAGGATGTAAGGTTTTTTGGGAGTGAAAGAGAAAACTTTAGTGAGGAGAAAAAAGCAATAAAAAGACAGTATTTAGAAAGACAGAAGATGGAAATTAGAATTGCATTTAAATTTTTGAAGATTGTTCATGGTAAGGAAGCAAGAAATTTGAAGAGAGTTCCACAGTCAAAAAAATAAACTATTAGAACAGAACATATGGCTGTGCTAAGCTAATTCAACAGTAAAATGGTGAGACCTAGTTGCCAATGCAGTAGCACACCTAAATTCATGCAAGTGAGGAACTAAGGAGAAAAACTCATCAGAACATTTATCATGAAAATATTTATAGAGAAGATACTGGGAAGTCATGTCATGTTAGTGAGAAAGTGACTGATGTTGAGATGACGGGTCAGGATCATTTACATTTACAGACCCTTCTTTAAATTTTGCCAAGAATCTGAAGATATATACTTGGAGCACCAAATCAGAAATTAACCAAATTTCATAGCAGTAGACCTAGTAATTGATTATATATAATCCCTCCATTTCATGTGAATTGAAAATGTCAGCCTGAGAAGGAGGCAAACAGTTGCTCTCCTTAAGTTTATTATCAACCATGCTGATGGCAGACAGTAAAAGTTCTCTGTGCTGATAAAATGAAACTAATTTTGTTTTCATCACTGAAAATTTACCAGCCGTTCTTTTCCCCAGTTAACCACTGATTGGAAGTCCTTTTTAAGAGCAGTTTTACTTTGTTAGACCTGTTGGACTTGCTTCTATAACAATAATAAATAGTTCTGTAATCAGTATAAAAACCTACTTGGGAACTCATGATGCTGGGGAGGTCATTGAAGATCAGAAACAATGTAGGTTCAAGAATAGGTCCCTACAAAATAAAATGAACGAGAAGAATGTTCATTCACCACAACCTTCATTACATGATTTGCTAAGAAATATTGGATTAAACCAAATAATTGTCCAGTGATAACATAGCCCTTGAGCTTGTGGAGAAGGACAGCATGTTGAACACCTTTGAGATAACTAAGTTCAAGTTTCACCATTCTTATCTAAAGCCTGACAGACAAATTCAATAATAGCCATTAGCACATTGGCAGTAGAAGAAGAGGAAGCCATATTGTTTATCTAAAACATAGCTATGTGAAGTGAGATGCTTAACCAATTCAGCATTAATTAGAGCCTCTTATACTTTGCCAAAAAGATGTAAAAGATTAATAGGGTGATAATTCAAGGAGTCAAGACAGGAATTACAGAGAAAGATCTTAAACCAGTTGGCAAGCAAGAAGCAGTAAGGCATTTAGTGTAGAGTTTGGAGAGAACAAGTATAAGAATTTCAAAGACATAGTAAAGGGAAATAACCCTTTACCATTCAAAGATCAAACTTGAAACCCTTACTAATCCTGAATTCTTTTTGGCTAATTGCTGTCCAATCAGGATCTCTTGGGGATGGATGGTAAACTTGATTCTGAAATCTTCCTCTTTTGCAACTAACAGTCATAGTGACCACACATTTATTTGAGCCATCCTTTCTGATGTTTATGGAATACAGAAGCCTTGAAGCCACAAATCCATTTGTTCCTTGGGGACTCATCTAACAGTTAAGTCAGCAAATATAAATTATATTAGTAAGCCTTTTTTTAACTGATTCTGCATGCACCCTTTTCTGTACATTAAACCTATTGAATTTAATGCTATCATTGAGTTGCTTCTCTTCAAGTGTCCATCTTTCTCTTTTTGGAACTTAACTGAAACTGAGAAAATATGTATATGGGAGCCAGTTCAGGAACACATTTCTCCTTAAAAACTGTCATTGGGGTAATAGAAAAACATTTTATAATTTGATAATGATCATAAACTGTCCTTTTCAATAAGATATAGATGTAGTGATCTTGTAATCATGAGACACAAAAAAAAAAAAACTAATTCCTATGATTCCATAGAAAAAAAGAAACTGCCCTACTGGCAAGAAATTTAGAAACTTTGTCTTTCTCACAGCTCCTCACAAAGAGAACACATGGAATTGAGTACTTCCAGGAGTATTAGGATAGATTTATTGCTTGCAAATAATTTATTCATTCACCACGACAAACAAAAAAATCAGAAACATTTACTAACAATCACATTATAAGAACTTTCATACATCAACTGAACTAGTATAAGCAAATCCTTCTGATAATAAATAATACATATGTATAAATGTTGCCCTTTGTTGTTATCATGTGTGTGTGCGTGTGTATATATATATATATATATATATATATATTATAGTTTACTAAACAAAAACAGGAGTCAAACAAGGCCCAACATAACATAAACATAAGCAATTTAGGCAAACGATCTTCCTGATTCATTCTGCAAGCTGGTTGGATGTGAATGCCATTAAGGCAGAAAACAAAATAAAAAAAGTTGTTGTCTGTGAACAGGCTCTGTGCATCATGTCTGGTTACTGAAGCAATGAAAGGGATACTGGCCAATCACAAACAAACCTGCACAGAAAAGGAAATGCTCTTTGGGCCTACTAGACCTGCTTAAAAGCAGGTCTCTGATGATGATTGGAGATGTGGGCCACTGGATGATATGCATGGCACTGCTGCTGCTGCCTCTCAACATGACCACTCCTTTCAATGACCATTACCATTCCCAGGCTATGTAGCTTTGATATGGTAACATCTTAACTTCACCCCCCCCCCCGCTACACGCTGTCACTGTCACTTCGGCAAATACCAACTACACCAATCCACCATCACCTCGGCATTCCCTTTGCAGTTGTCACGATGTAGAACAGGTCTACCACCAACAAAATCAACCCACCACCATGACCTTGATCAACACATGCACTGACCACCTCCTGTCACCTCGGTCAAACCAACACAATAAATAGGTCATCCCCTGGCACTTCTCTTACACCTGATTACCATATTTAGGATCAGTCACTGTAACTGACATTTCACCTAGCTTCAACATATCTGTACAACTTACTAAACAAAAAACGTTGTTCAAAAACCTAATCCTAATTATTCTTTTCTACCACACATATACACAATCACAGAAACCAATTCATTTCCATAATGCACAAATTATGTTCTGAAAGCTACCATACTTCCAATATTAGCTTCCAACAAAGCTTCCTATTTGTCATCAATTATGAAATCAATGTCATTACTTTTTAACTTTTGAAAAATTCTATTCATAACCGTCATTTTGTCGGCCTAAGTTAACTAACAATTTCATTTCTCTTCTATATTTCAAATTTTCTTGCACTATATTTTCCATCCTGGCCTGTCCCTATTTTTGCAATGATGTCACCCATCAAAATGGCATCATTCCTTTTTCTCTCCATTTATAACCTTACTGAGGTTGGAATAAACACTTCAATTTACTTGTGACTTAGTAGGGGTGGTGGAACATTATCTAGATAACCAAATCAATAATCAGATGTTGAAATACTTAACAGAGGTAAGGAATGGATTCTGCTCTTTTAGTAAAATGACAAAATAAAAATCAAACCTTAAGAGTTTTCTTTAAATGTTGGCAAATTAATATTTTATATAGATCAAAGCACCTAAATGAAACTAATGTATATTCCAAGTTTACACCCTATTTTGTTTTCTTTTTCCTCTTCAAAGCCTAGTGTAGTGTTGGATTGTCTCCACCTAATTATAATCACAGGTAGCATAATATTTGAAAGGCTCCTTCTTTTTTCTCTCTTTGACTTTCAGAGCAGCAAGACACATTTGCTTTTGCTTGGATAGAAATGAAGCATGTAAGTATTTAAGAGACACAGATTGAAAATTCTATTGAATTGTTTGTAACTTCAACTTTGTTTTTTTTTTCTCCTACATAATGCCTTGTTAATACATTTATTGTTGTTTTTTTAAATTCTGTGTTTTCTTATCTTTTTTTACCTGGACTCACATGAGCCCACCAAATTTTGTTTGCAAAACAAATGTATCAGAAGGCATAAAATGATAATTCCTGCAACAATAATGAGTTTTTAATCACCTTTAACATTTGATCAAATTCTACAATTTTTTTTAATCATTTCGCCCCAAGTAGGCAGAAATGTTGTGAGTATGCAGGGGATTACAGGGAGTGAAAGTGAAAAAACTGAGAACAGAGAGGATTGAGGAAAGGACAAAAGATGAACGGGATACAAGAAAACTGAAGATGTCAATTGATGTTGCATTTAAATTTTTCAGGATTGTAGTTATCAGCGATGCAAGTAAATAGAAGGTGGGAAGTGCGAGAAAGTAAACTGGAGTAGAAGTGGTGGTTACATATTTCAACAGTAAAGAGGTGGGTGGGACCTATGTGCCAATCTAGTAGCATGCTTAAATTCATGTAGTTGGGGCACCAGTGAAAAAAGTTTGTAAGAGCCTTGAAAATATTTGTGGAAAAGACAAACAGAAGCCACTGCACATAGGTGAGAAAGTGACTGAAGATGCCTGCTCAGGATTGATTACAATAGATTCTGATGAGAAATACTTTCTGGCACAATAGGGTACCAACTTTCCTTGTAGTAGAAGCAGCTATTGATTTGATGTAGTTGTTACATTTCAAGTCAGTGGAAAACATGAGGCCAAAGTGCAGTGTGTTGCTCTTCTGGAGTATAGCATCAGATATGCTGATGACAGGTGAAAAAAGTTTCCTATGGTGGTTAAATGAAAGCTGTTTTTGTTTACTTTGTCAGATTTGACAGTTTTGCTATTGTGGAAGCAGTAAATTGTAGTGTGATCTGTATGGCAACTGATAATATCAGAGTCCACTGATGAAGATCAGAAATAGTATAGGACCCAGGATAGAGCCTTGCACATTTCTTTCATTTATACACATACACAAATATTCTGTTCCATATCTCTTCAGGACAATGGGCAATTATGGTCCTCCACAACTTCTGCTATCCACTTACTTATCAAATATCTTGTTTTTTTTTTCTATTTCTCTTTCCTGTGAGTATTAAATTCTCCAAAACATTGTATGCTGCAAGAATTTCTTCCTCATTTTTTATCCACCAAAATATTTCGCATGTCTGATTATTATGAGCAGTTTCTTTGTAGTCTACATTCTCCTTAAATCTTCCTCATTACTTGCATACTGTCTATGATCTTCTGAACATCCACTGGCAGAATCACATCTCTTTTGTTTCTGGTCTTTTTTTCAACTGTATTGGAAATGTCGAACATTTACTAATGCTGAGGTGATTTGTCATCACATATCAACCAAGCACATTTTTCTTTGTTTTTGAGCACAATTCTCAATTCCTCCATATCTTTATCAATTTCTGAAAAACATCCTTCATACATCAGTTTTCATCTCACTAAAAATATATAATTGCATATACAGACAATATCTGTTACAGAGAATTAAATTAATTTAATTCTGCTATAAGCACTATGTATTAAAATCCTATTAATTTTCTTATATGGCTCATTACAGTGATGATAGCTATTTGCTAATCATAATTCTTCTCTTTATGACTGAAGTTATTCCTATCTCTAAACATGAATAAAAAGTTGTGGAGAACCATGATCACCCACAGCATAAAGAGACGGGGGGCACATAAAATAAATAGTAATCTTTTGTGGTTTGATGAACTGTATGTGATAATGAAGAAATCCTCTCTTACACACATAAAACAAATGATATTTTAACCTTTCTTGATTTAATGCTTTTTTATTCAACAAATCCTACAGATTGTGCTGAAAGCTAACAAGAGTCCGTAAAGTTTCTCTGCTGTACAAATACACTTTCAACAAACAGTATTTGTCTACTTTTATTTTGTTATTTAACTTGTATTTTTGTTGCAATAACCTTTAACATATAATGAATAACTGAGCATTGTTTGCATGACAGATGTTTTATGGTAATTATACAAAAATCATGACTGTTGGATAATTTGGTGTCATGAAATCAACCAGTGTCTTTTTTTTTTATTTATTTACTAATTTAATTTCTTAAAGAAAATTTGACATCTGCCCTCTGAATATCTTAGTACAAAGCATATAAAAAATAAGGGTTAAAAATAGAATCATTGTTATCTTTTTAAAATCGTGAATGCTTCTGGCATGACATTTGTACAAAAAAAAAAAACAAAATGAAAAATTAATAACTGATGCTAAATAGAAAGATCAACAAAGGGAAGGAATGAACTAAGATGAGGAAATATAAAATTTTAGAAAAGAACAGGGAAATTGTCACATAAGATTCTTGCCATGTTGACAAATACAAACATGAATTATTATCTTTGTAGAAAAGCTATGGAAGATCTTTTTATTTGGAATTTTGGAGAGTGAACAGTTTAAAAATGTGTGAGAATTGAACAGGAAAGTGGGAATGAACTTCCTGATAAACTTCTTAGGAAAGATAAGTTGAAAAATAAGAGTAAGTCTTTCCTTTAAAATAATACAGTAGAAAAAAGATTGTATGGATATAGAAGGCTATTATCACCATTTGGTGGAGATAAGTCACATGGGTCATGTGACAGTTGCTTAATTAGGTCACTTAATACAGTGACAAAAAAGGCAGTCAAATTACAGTTAGTTGAGAGCAGCTAAATCTTAAAGTTTTCTTTAGCCTGGGCACCCCATGGCCTGCAGAGATGCTAAATTTGACTATTCAGGAGCTTACAAGTCTATGGTGCTGTTTCCCTGCTGTTTGTATATATTTTCCAGCACACAGTCCTCAATATGGGAAAAACCAAGAATCAATGTTTCCATGCATGCAATATGTCCTTGCCTGTGACATTGGTGAATCCAGCCTGTTTGAATCTGGAGTCCTAAACATGGCTTCTCCAGACACAGGAGTATCTCCATATTATATGTAAGACACTTTCTTTTTGTTTCACCATTACACTCTGCTTTGTTGTGTAGATATATCTGATATATTATTCTCTGCATGTGATGCTTGTATACCATATATACTTGCATGACCACTGAATACCTAATTTTGAAGTTAATTTAACTACAGTAAATGGATATATAATATGGCCAATGGTGTAGCCAGTGCCTGCAGTATATATGCCAACTTTATATGTTGGATGAAACCCCCTTAAAATTAACTTCAAAAGTGGCATGCTACACAAATATACACAGTATATGTATATATAATCTTGTGTATGTCTTAGTGATACAAAAGTCTCTCTGAGAACAAATCATGTTTGTCATTCTTTTTCCTTTAAACCATTCTGTTCCATCTGTGAAATATCAATGTTATTAGTTCATGTATATAATAATGTTCAAAATGGAGGAATAAATCTTTCTATCATAGCTTTCTCCCATTACAAGATTTTTGTAAAATTAACTTTTCTATTGTATACAGCAGCTATATTGAGTAATAGAATCTTGTTAAATTATTTCATTATGTTCATGTTAAATGCAGGATTTACAAATATTTTTTCCTTCCCCGTGTGTGTGTGTGTGTATATATATAATTATTTATTTAAAAATATGATTCGAACTCGCTACATAAGAGGTCTCATGTTTCAAAACAAGAGCCGAAAACTTCAAAATAATATTTGAATTAACTTGAGTTAAAGTAGGCTCTATTCCATCTTCAAGCGAAATTTTTTGGGAATGACTTATTTCTGAAATTTACGAGTTTTAATAGTATGGTCAGAATTGAAATCAAAAATTTCCATGGTAACATCAAGGGCGGATTGTTTAGAATCGGCAGGGGTGGGGTGTTAATAATTTGTATCAGTATAGAGTTACTTTCATAGATGCTGGGTCACGGTAAGGTGGGGGTGGCTAAATTTACGACGGAGGAAGTTTTCGCATAGTCTGGCTTGAGCGTCTACGGAGATTTATTTATTTATTTTAATTTTATTCTTTTATTATATCTCTTTATGAAAGGGATTTGTGTATATGAAAAGCCGTAACGTTTGTTATTTGACGACTTCATAAAGGGTTATCTTTTTTTGTAGGGTATTAAAACTATGTATATGGGCTATGGATTTTAAAATTTATTTTTTTGTATGCGTGTTTTTAGCTAGTTATTCAGAGCGTAAGTTCGGTTGTGTCGGCAGAAAACCGTTAATTCTTGCCTGTTGTTTAATAGGTTTTTATTGTTTAGAAGCTTAATGGAGGCACAAAGGGCATGGGTCATCCCAAGTTTTGCAAGTTCTAGACCTGTTAATGATTTTCCATTTTACTTTAGGTGTCCTATTTTTTTCTTTCAGGTGCCAAAAATATTTAGATAGAGAGGTCTGATGTCTAAAGTTTATGTTGTTGAAGGAGCATTTATGCTGCCTCCATCATGTTTTAAAGGCATTTTTCGTGGACCCAATGTATATCATATTATTGTTAGGGTTCTCCGTGGATGATATAGTGCATTGGTATACCACAGATTTGATGCAGCACTTATTTTCTAATGGGCAGTCTACCGGGTTTCTACAATCGCATAGTTTTTCCCTATCATTATCTGATTTAAGTGTAGTTATTAAAACTATTCAGGTAAGGGGGTTTGTTCAGGATATTATTATTGTGTCTTCTTATTATACCTTCTAGATTTTCAGTGCAGCAATAACTCAGTGCCTCCATGAGAAACTACACATTATTAAGCTTCTAAACAATAAAAACCTATTAAACAATCAGCAAGAATTAACAGATTTCTGCCGACACAACCGAACTTACGCTCTGAATAACTAGCTAAAAACACGCATACAAAAAAATAAATTTTAAAATCCATAGCCCATATACATAGTTTTAATAACCTACAAAAATTGATAACCCTTTATGAAGTCGTCAAATAACAAACATTACGGCCTTTTCATATACACAAATCCCTTTCATAAAGAGATATAATAAAAGAATAAAATAAAAATAAATAAATCTCCGTAGACACTCAAGCCAGACTATGCGCAAACTTCCTCCATCGTAAATTTAGCCACCCCCACCTTACCGTGACCCGGCATCTATGAAAGTAACTCTATACTGATACAAATTATTAACACCCCACCCCTGCCGATTCTAAACAATCCGCCCTTGATGTTACCATGGAAATTTTTGATTTCAATTCAATTTCGCTTGAAGATGGAACAGAGCCTACTTTAACTCAAGTTAATTCAAATATTATTTTGAAGTTTTCGGCTCTTGTTTTGAAACATGAGACCTCTTATGTAGCGAGTTGGAATCATATTTTTAAATAAATAATTATATTTATGCTCTACTTTTGTATCGAGCACTATTTTTTAAAAATAATTACAAAAATACTAAGGAACTTTGGATTATTTACCAAACCAGTTTCTTTCCTATTTTCTACAATATTTTCACATATATATATATATATATATATATATATATACACACTTATATTTTAATGCAATTTTTATTTGACATTGTTATCATAAACATTATTTTTAGTGGTTATAGTTATAGTTTCTCTGATAGAAAAGGATAAAGCTTCAATTACTTTTGAAGACACAATATTTCTTTAATAGGACTTCTCAGTCTAGGTCAGATGTTATTGATTTCACTGTTTAATAAAAAAACAAAAAAAACAAATGGCGACAGCAACTCAAATACATGTACCTACTAAAAGTAATATTTATAGTTATAAAGAAATATACATTTAATATTCATGCAAAATGTGCACATGTGCATGTAAAACAAAATTTCTTAATGTAAAATACAAAAACTGATAAATGTTTCCACATTCATGCTCCTCCATTACTGCCAGTTTCATTCACTTAAGCAAATCTTTAGGTGAGAAAAGAAAGAACTATAGAAATGTGAATGGTTTCTTCTTGAAACTGATAATACTGGACTGGTAAGAGTGTGGAAACCTTTATCAGCATAATGAATTATATATTTTAAGTTGATTCATAAATAATTTCCTTCATTCTTCAAAAAATAAAGTACAATTACTTCTTTTCAATTATATATTCACCATTATTTGCAATGATTTGTTGACACTTATCAGATACGCCTGTTACGTTTTGAGTAAAATTTTACAGGTTTTGATAGGAACTCATTACAGAAGTGTTATGAAGTGACTGAAAAAGGTAATAATTGATTGGTGTAAGCTCAGTGAAAATGCCCAGTTGTGTAGAACAGAGCAACTGTGTTTTAAACAGTGTTTTTCTTGCTATATTATACCTTGCATTGTCATAGAAAAGAACAATATTTTTCCTCTTGAAGAGAGCAGGACACATCAGAAACAAAATTTTATGGCCCATTATAGCTATTAGATGTATAAATAGCAGGACAGACTGGGCTCTCTAGCCATGGATGACAGTCAGGCTAAAAGAAAAAGAATTCAAAACCATATGTGATCCTGAGAACAAATTCCAAGTTGTCCTTTAACAAGGTATAGCACATGGAAGCCATTTCTGATATGTTTACAGTGAATACATCAGTAGCAGGATACTGGATGAGGCCAACAGCGGAATGTAACTGATCAGAATTTCCTTAAATCCAGGCCTTTTAATGTCCCCAATGTTTTTTCAGCTTCTTTCATACTCAATAACCACTTGCATTTAGTTGTTTTATCACCTTGTTTGGGGTAAAATGATTTTAAAAGTTTGCCTCTTCCCAGAAATTAAGCTCATATCCCCTGCTGAGTGATACACATACTTTAATAAGACTTTTATGATCTGCGCTGGGAGAAGTTAATTTTATTATGTGTAAATAAACAGTGATGTCTCCTCAAAACTCATGAAGCCACTAAAATAACATTTATACTAAGAAATATATAGTAAATTAAATAAAATTCTGACTAAAAGTTTCATATAATTAATAATCTTCAGGTAATATTTACAACTAATTGTAAGAAAATTTATGGTAGATGGAAGAGGTTACTGAGAATGAAATAAAATGATGAATGTATGTCAGTACAGATGCATAAAGAGGCCCTGAGTAGCATGTAGACATGTCTGGTAAAACTAGTTATATTCACATTTTCCCTGTTAGCAGTAAAACAGCTTGGAATGTATTAAGATATGGGCCTCTCTTCAAATTGTCTACTCCAGGTCTTTGTCAATTGTCTCATGTCAATAAAAAGCAATGAGTCAACCAGCAGTCAGCAGTAAGCAGGTGACAAGTCTTGGTGCCTTGTGAAGATGTTCCCTTCGGATATTTTGATTTGAAAGTTGTGTGCTGTTCAAACATGATGTGGTTACTGCAGCAGTGTTATTTTGCTTCCTTGCATCTCTTTCCCTTCTCTGCCTGTTACTCTGTAATTCTTAAGAGAACAACTGGTTACATATTTCTACTCAACAGTTATCATCTTGGGCCATTTCTTCTGTTGACAACCATACATTCTATCTTCTTACAATTGATGTTTCGTCTTCCAGCAACAGACAATTTTGACTACCTGGATTCAGGGTTACAAAGTTCTGAAACTGGACTGCATGTCACAAACTGGAAAAAGTGTAGAGCTTCTAAATGCTCAGAAAATTTGACTGGTGTTTCCTTCCTTAACTTTAGTTTGAAGTAGTGTGCAAAGCTAACATCTTAAATATTTCTTTTTTTTTTCTTCGAGTTACATGTGCTATCCATTTTAGCTGTTGCTACTGTTGAAAGCCCTACAGTGATGCACTTTCTGTTATTTGGTATAGTTCTTTGTGATTCTGTAGCATCAGTGTAAAAAGTTCAAAGAAGGATTGTCTTCAAGTCCAACAGGTTTCACTTGTGGGGCTGTCCCAATAGACAACCTAGTTTTGTATATTTATATATGCTGTTTCTTGATAGATAATTTGTGTATTCAATTTGAAAGATCAAAATTTAAAAAGTGTGTTTTTTCTTTGTTATAGGTCTTTTGTAATCTTTCGTCCAAATGGAGATTCCCCACCCCCACAAACATTACAATCTTCAAGTCAAAGGTCAATCATTATCTATCCTCCTTACTTTCATAATTTCCACTTCCTCCTCTTATATCTATGCCACTCACCTAATTCATCAAATGTCTACTCTAAGTGGCTATTGGGTCTTGGATTGAGCGAACATTAATAAAAAAAATGAAAGTAAAAAATGTTTAAGTGGATGTAAACTAGGTAGACATTTTTTTAAATCTAACAAATATTATAAATTATAAAATAATCACATGCTATATATGAGAAAAAGCAACTAGCAAAATGTTTAAACCTAATGAACTCTTTAGAAGTCAAAAAAGGGATGAATGTGGAAGTAAATGTTGCAAGGATTTTATTTATGTGGATATAACCTCAACTAATTTCCCTCCCAGAATCAAGAAGTCCTCACTCATTGCCTCTGGAGAATTTCAGATAATTGTGATAATTTACAGACCAGGTTATAAAAACATGATTTTTCAGTTTTTGAGCTTTTTGCTTATAACTTTGAAATTTCTTGCTGTATTTAGTGAATCTAGGCTTGAAAATTTAGAATTTAATACATTTTTACTAGAAACACCCAGATGTGGTTGAAAAGTGTCATAGTTACTATGGTAATAAAGATGAAAGTTTATTTTTTGCCAGTACTTTAGGTAAAAGTTTGAGAAAGAGAACTTTGCCAATAAAGTTGAAAATCAGCTGCAAGATATTCTGAGATGGACTCTTTTTTTGGGTAATGAATCTTATTGTATTTTAATTGCTAAGACATCAAGACCAAATTGGAGCAGTTACATACAAGAAATTTCAACAGGGCCTAACACAACTAAATCTAATACTGCCATGCTACCTCTAATAAATTTGAAACCATCTGACAAAAGCTATCTTTACTTAATTTTGATACTCATTATTAATCAAAGTAAAGCTCTCAACATAACCATACTGTGACATTCAACCAACTTCTTTGGTATAAGGTATTCAAGATCATAATTGAAAGATGCCTTGACCTTGTTCCCCTTCTTGGAGGATTACATTTACTTATATTAAACTGTTATATAATATCAGTCCTCCAATATGGCAGTAAATGCTGGAATTCACAAATGAAAAAGACACTTGAAACAACAGAAATGTGGTCCTACAGAAGGATTCTGAAAATGCCATAAACTGAACATGTGAGCAACAATGAAGTTCTAGAGAAAAGGGAAACAAAATGAACACTTATACATAACATCAGAAAGAGAAAGTTGAAATTTCTAGGGCACATAAAGAGGAAAAAGGTCTTGGAAAATTTGACACTCACAGGGCATATTGAAGGTAAAACGGTGGGAAAAAGCATTTCACTTAACAAACGAGTTTGTGTAAATGGATAGCAGAACATGGGTTAGAAGAGATAACAAAAAAGTAAAATTTACTATGAGCCACAAAGGAGAAGAAGTTGTAGAGACATATGATCGCCAATGTCCTGAAAGAACATAGTACATAGAAGATGATATTTGACTACAGAAGTATCAATTCAATTGTGGAGGGATATGGAATGTCTTTTGACCTTTAAAATATATACAGAGAAAATATCTAAATAGTATGAAGTAATCACAGTCTTGTCCTTCTAAAGTGTGCTCTGGCTATGAAACTGCACAGTATTTTAATTGAAAACCAAAAACATTGCCAGGACATCAATCTAGATCTTTACACTGAAATATCTTTACACTGATGTATTATCAAAGAAAATGATTGAGAGATTCTAAGCCCAGCTTTAGACAGGGTGATTCAGTGCACTAACAATTTGAAAATTATGCTGATGAATCTTTCTTGTCTGAAGAAGTGAAAGGTTCTGGGCAGGATTATGACCTAACTTGACCATAGAACAAATTTTAATGAAGTCTATTAAAGACAGAAGAGGGATTACCTCTGGGAGAGGAGTAACAGAAAGTATCTACAAAATATAGATATACAGTATTCATGTTTGTGTAGATTATCGCAATATTTTCAAAACTTCCAGAAATTGATTAATTGGCTCAGAAACTATCATCCATTTGACTGGAATTAATCCCATCTCAAATCATTGGATATAGGATTAATTGACTGCTGTAACATAGTTTTCCTATGTCTTTTCTACAAATATTTTCATGGAAATTGTTGTGATGAGCTTTCCATTTTGATATATTGACTTCATAAATCAAAGTGTAGTACTAGATTGGCAGCTTGGTATCATCATTTTACTATTGAAACTACTAAATATATCCTGTAAGTTCTATTCTAATAGTTTCTTCTCTCACATTTTGCACTCCCAGATTCCTGCATTCCTGTCAACTACAATCTGCAAAAATTTAAATGCCATGTCAATCATCATATTTTGCCTCCTTGAATCCTGTTCTTTTTATTGTCCTTTTTCTCAGTAATTTTTTCTCAGTATCTTTCTCTCTATTGTCCATTCTCAGTGTTTCCACCTTTTTTAGAGTGAATGATTAAAAAAAGAATGAAAAGTATCAACTGAGACAATGCAGAACAAGTGGAGATTAAAATCTAGCAAAACCTTGATGGGAGCTCGTTTCCATGAAGCTACAATCAAAAGGTCAAGTCAAGCAGTTACTTTAAATGCCTTGAAGCCAGCAACTATGATATGTAAGCAGTTGTAACTGACTCAATGGTTTTATTTTTAAGGTTTAGACCAACAAGATAGCATTGCAGATTGTTTCAAACATGAGCAAGTGGCCTTTTTCAAAGCTAATATGATGTGAAAAGAAAATAAATGATCTATTGCGAAAACACAAAATTAGGAAAATAAGGATGATGCTACTGTGAACAACAATGAACATGAGGCAGACACAGCACAGTGTAGTTTCCCTGAGTTAGATGATGAGTTCCCAGACAGTTCCACAAACCAAGGACAGTCTTCAGCTCCTAAAGACTTTGAAACATGTATACAAGAACTTGAAGGTGGATAACTCATTCAAAGATTAGCATTAAATCTTTTGGCCACATGCCTTGAGATATTTCAAATACTGTTGCACTGTTACTTTCAATTACAGCCCCACAATCATCATAGTCTTTGGTGGATACAGTAATGAGCCTTCAAAAAAGACCATAAACATTAGTTATCAATGTATTCCACTGGCTCACCTTATATGATTGTAAAGGATGATAGAAAAGTAGGTATAAGCCAGAAAGCTTTTCTTTCAAATGATTTAAACAAGCATCAGTTGACTGCATTGTTACTCATAGCATCTGAAAAAGCTGACCACACAGTTCATAAGAACCTGGGTGATGCAGATACTTTGATAGTGTCTACAGTTTTAGATATAGTCTACAAAATAAAAGCTGCTGTTGTCTTACATGGTGTAGATTCTGATCTACTTATTATGCTGCTATACTGGAATAAAGAAATGTGATCCATCACAATGAAATTAGCTGGGAACAAAAAAGGCCGCCCTATGAATTTAACATTGCAGAAATAGAAAAGTCTTATGAAGTTGTGGGAAAATATCCTCTGTTGGTATATGTCTTCAAGTTATATTACAGTACATTGTATTTCAGTTTAAAGATATCTTGTGTCAACTTAAGTTAATTACTTATATCTCAATTATAGGTTAAGAAAATTAATAAATTATAGAGACTGAAAAGACTACCATCACCTTTATATGGTCATGAAAATATTATATGATGGATTTAGTGTATATAATCTCATTGATTTTCATACAGGGATATTCATTTTGCAGGTCAGAATATTGCCTTTGTCAATATCATCATACAATGTCTCCATCATGATTTACTGATTTGTTTCATTTTCAGGTTTGTGAGTTATTTAAAGTCAAAATATATTTCAGATTGTAGAAGGTTGCTTACAGTACCTGGTGGTCCCAATGTCCATCATGTCTCCATCATGAAATGAAGTGCTTGATTTCTTCATGTAATTCATCAAAATATTTACCTGTAAAAAGTTTTCTTGTAAAATATGATAAAAGTATATTTCTAAGACTAGTCGGTAATATACAGTAAAGAAGTTTGGAATGGTTTGTAAGATGCCATGCATATTACTAGAATACACATATTCCAATAATATCATGCAATCTCAAAACTGACCAATTACAAATTTACAGACTGGTAAGTATTTTAAAATACCAGACATATGTCTGGTCTACAAAATATCAATGTTAGGGAAAGTCATTAAAGATTGAAAAAAAAAAAAATGTTTTTGAATAAAATCATGAAGGAACAATTGTCTTTTCACTTTTCCATTCTTAAACTACATATGGCTTTGTGAGGATTACCTCCACCTTGTTTACCAAGACCCCCCTCCCCACTACTTGGGTTTCTTTCAGGACTATAAAAGTACAGGGAAAAAATAACTTTCTCTCTTTTGCTCTGAAATGTAACAGTGTCAACACAAGTCTTCCCTTTTGGGGAGACTTAAACACCCAGCCATGGGTGCATCTCACACATGCTACTAGATTTTAACTGACACACAATTCCTGACAACAAAATCTATAAGTGTTTTTCTTCTATGTTCAAACAAGTATATTTTCTCTCTTTTTGTATTGTTATGTTTTATATATTTTTTCCAATCATGTCACCCATGAAAGCCACTAAAACATAATGATGAAATGTCAAAGGATAAGAAAAAGAAAAACATTATTAAACAGAAAGAGCAACAGAAGAATGATCATAAAGACAGTAGGCAATGATTGTCATTGCATTTAAAGTTGTCTGGAAAGCATGCAACCAGAAGAGAGTTCCGCAAGCAAGAAGCATAAGAAAGGAAATTGTTAGTATAGAACTTATGGCTGAATTTTAAATTCATAAAGTCTAGGTATCATACCAAAGAGTTCATATGAACAATTACCATGAAACTATTTATAAAAAATATATATGTAAAATTCCTCATGTGTTAAAATTTATTCCTTTCAAAAATGTTGAATTGAATTCCTTTAAAAGTTATCAACATCAATCACATCAAACCTTTGATAACATTTCCTAACAATTTCTTATTTAATATGTGGTCAGTATTTTACTGATCTTGATCTGGCCTGTAAAATACCACAGGGTTTATGAATTTTTCTAACTTTTGATAAGAACACATTAAAACTGATTTCTCTGATGAATTTTGTTTGTTTGGTGCACCAGAATTGAAAGAGATTAGCTAATATTTGAATTTCACTTATATCATCCACCCAAGTACAATGTACTTCATTACCTGAAACTAACTTGAGTGCTTGTAGCATATCTTGGATTATTGATTTGCTCAAGAGAGCTCAAATAAAAATGGTTATTACATCTGAAACCTTGCAGAAATCCTCTAGAAACAATTTATGCATTAAAAGAGCCCTTACGTATTCTGGTTCCAGCCATTTAATGTGGAAAAATGGTTTTCTTATGATATAATCATCTTAGCCCTGAAATCATCATCACCATTATGCATATCATTAGAATCAACACTTGATTTGTTATAATGTTTCTGGGGGAGATAACTCAGAATAAATATTGAGACTCATTGTCTACAAAGGTTATTTTTTCAATGCTGAGATCAATGATATATAAAGAGAGAAAGAGCTACATTCGCAATAAAAAAAAAAATAGCGAATATTGAAAAGTAGGAACAATAAGAAAAAAGTAAAGATGAAGGGTAAGGTGTAAAAAGAGATAAGGCAAACAGAAAGAGTGAAATAGAAAAAAATTATCTGAAAAAAAACAAAAAAAACAGAAAGAGTGGCAAAAGTAAAGAAAAAGAGCTGTATTAACAGATGTAAGACATTATTCTGTTCTCTCCTTGAGGTTTTTCTTTTTCATTTTTTTTTGCTCTCATGTCTTAATGGCTTTATTACCTTACTTGGAGTGAAATTAGTAAAAAAAGGAAAGATCATATAGAGTTGTTATAATAATTTAAGTAGCAAAAATGAAAGAAAACTGTTTCAAAATTAAAAAAAATTATTTGAAAGATCGTTTTTTTTCATAATAAAACCTTTTAAAAGCTCTCCTTGTTTTATATCCTGATAAAAGTGGATCAACATCAACTTGAAAAGAAATGGACATTAAATATTTATAGCAAAAACTGTTTATATTCACAATTTCCCTTTGGGTTAAGTTCATGCAAAAGGTAGATCAAAACCAAGTTAAAAGCAGTCAAACTTACAAAACCAATTCAAATTTTATGAAACTTATCCAGACTGGTTAATATATCTTTTGTGTGCCTAAAAATAACTCCTGGAGAAATATGCATGCAAACCTCTGAATCCATATAAGCATATGAGCTAGACTGGATGCTTCAAACCAACTAGAAATCAAACATCTTTAAATAGCCAGTTCATCAAAACTACAAGTGATGTTCACTTCATAAAGGTGCCTACTTACATAATGCCATGATGATGACCACAATTTTTTGCCTACCTATATCCACTGTTCAAAACTGTATCATAATTTCATTCTGAAGAAGCACAGTTTCAACAGAACATTCATCTATGTTCTAGAAGATATTTCTGGAAAAAAGGACAAACAGTTCAACAAATCCTGTTCAAGTTATTATAAATCCATTCACAAAGAATTATTTGTACAAAATTTATAGATAATTTAAAAAGTATCTTTTCAACAAATGAAATGGACAGGGAGTCTCTTACAAACTTTTCTAGGTATTCACGTTTTACATATTTGCTTTTTTATTCAATGCATAATTTGCGTATACTAAAACAATTTGCTAATTCAGTGTTCAAGATTGATGGGAAATTACCATCCATGTCTGGTAAACCTGCACATATTCACCTGAAGGAGGGGGCAGTCCCTAAACCTAAACACAAACCTATACCACTGCCATACCACTTAAAAGAACCAGTGAGGCGAGGCAAGCCCTTATGCAAGACATAGAAAGGGGCATATTAAAACAAGTTCCCATTGGCACTCCTACAGATTGGTACAGCACAATGGTGATTACAACAAAAAGGGATGGTCGACTAAGGCGTACAATCGATTATCAATATCTGAATTTGCAATGTGAGTGAAAACCCACCACACTACCTCACTTTTCCAGCTGGCAATGCAGGTGCTGCCCATTATCAAGAAAGTGGATGCTGTCGATGGCTACCACTTGATCATATTAGACAAGGAGTTCCAACCACTCACAGTTTTTATCACAGAGTGGGGGAGGTTTATGTACCTTAGGATGCATACACCCATAGATATGATGAAGTTATAAAAGACATTTCCAGGAAAACCAAATAGGTTGATGATACCTTGCTCTATGACACCGACATCAAAGAGGCATTCTATCATACCTTTGAATTTCTAATGAGATGTGTTACAAAATGGGATTGTACTCAGCAAAGACACATTCCAGTTTTGTAAGGACACTGTTCAGTTTGGTGGACTGCAAATAACTTCATTGGGAGTATCTTCTTCTGAATCTATGCTCAATGCTTTTTTAAATTTCTCTGTTCCAAAAACCATCAATGATGCAAGGTCTTGGTATGGTCTGGTAAACCAACTTGCCTGGGCATATTCATTAAGTTCCATTATGCTACCTTTTCGGGACCTTGTCAAAAAGAACTGAAGATTCAACTGGAACCAGACCCTCAAGAAAGCATTTCAGGGATCAAAGCAGGTCATTGTTAAACTAGTAAGGCAGGGCATCTCAACATTTGACATCAACAGAGTTACCTGCTTAGCCCCTGATTGGAGTAAAGATGGCATGGGATTTTTACTTCTTCAGAAGCACTGCACATGTGCAATTGAATGAGACCCAGACTCTGTGCTGATGCTGAACAAAGATATGCACCCATAGAAAGTGAAGCAGCAGCTATCAGCTGCATGTTCATACTAGGTTGCCCAAACGTTATAGTAGTGACTGACCATGAGCCACTCAAAGGACATCGGTGATCGAATTCACAACCCTTGCCTATTCCAACTCAAAGAAAAAGCTTGAGATATAGTTTCACTATGCAACACTGCCTTGGAAAATGGCATAGAGTCTCTGATGCTATTTCCCACAATCCAGTCACTACAGTACAAAGCCTACTCGATACATTCCCCATAGAACCCTCCCCTATAGACATTGATGAATCGGATGAGACTTGTGCAGCAATGAGATTGACAGCTCTCACATCCATATCCCAATTAGATAATAACCCTGCCATAACTTCCCCTGACCACATTCGTTTTGCTGGGCAAAAAGACACACAATACACCTTATTAGGCAAGACCATAGACAACGGTTTTCCAAACAGTCATCAAGCAATGCCGTCTACAATTCAGGAATACTGTGAAGTTCGTAACCACCTCAGCAATGACAATGGCCTAATACTACTGGACAGGATTGTAGTAATAACAACCTCCCAGTGCAAAAACATATTAAGGTGCCTACATTTGGCTCATCAAGGAGTTGGCATGAAAGCACAATCCAATGAGTCAGTCTACTGGCCTGGAATAAATGTCTCAATTTGCAATTACTGGGATAATTGCATTATGTGTTCAAGGAATGCTCCAAGTTTACCACATGAACAAATCCACATGACACCTACACCTGAATGGCCTTTTCAGCAAATTGTGATGGATTTGTTCTATGTTGGATACTTCATGTATCTTGCTTGTGCAGACAGGCTCACTGGATGGCTTATTCTGTACCGCATCAAGCCAGGGCAAGCAGTTGCCTCCAAGTCGAGATCCATCTGCAGAGAAATATTCCAAACATATGGTGCACCTGAGGAACTTAGTACAGATGGTGGGCCGCCCTTCTCAGCTTACTCATTCTGACAATTCCTAAAAACCTGGGCAGTTAAACAAAGAATTTCATCAGTGGCCTATCCCCAGTCTAACAGACAAGCAGAATTAGCAGTCAAGACTGCAAAAAGACTTATAAAAGACTGCACAGTACATCAGGGTTCCTTGGACAATGACATGGCAGCACAGGGAATCCTGCAATGTAGAAACATTGGCTTATCACCAGTGAAACTCCATTAAATGACTCAGGTCAACTTTTACTCGGGACTACATCATTCTACTTGTGTGTCAGACCACTTGCAAGCTAACCAATATTCAACAGTAAATACATTTTCCAAATTTATACATCAAGCATATGGTCTTTCATTGCACTATTTCTTTCTCTTCCTTATATTATCCTTAAATCTTCACATTTTGTAATTTGATTTTTTTAATTTGTACAAACCTTCCTATTTTATTAATTACTTTTTAAAATAAAGAAAGGGGTAAAGAAGACTGGAGTGAGAAGGTGAAAGATAAAGAAAAATGGTTGATTATTAGGGGACAGCAGAGAGAGAAAAAGATAACTAACAGAGAGTGAAATAAATGAGTGAAAGAGTGAAATGAGAAACTGACAGAAAGCAAGATGAAAAAGCAAAAAAGAAGAGTAAAATGAGGAAATAAAATCGACTGAAATGCAGAAGTGAAAGTGAGCAAAACGAGGAAGTGAAAGAGAGTGAAATAAAGAAGTGAAAAAGAGAAAAGTAAGGAAGTGAAAGAGAGTAAAATAAGTAAAAGAAAGAGGAAATAGGATAATAGGAAAGAAAGTTTTACTGAAGAAGAAAGAAGAGGGGAAGAAGTGTAAAGATAAAGTAAGAAAAAAGAATTGAATAAAGAAATATGTTGAATCAAGAAATTAGAAAGGAAAGTGAAAAAAATATTTCAGTACCTTCAGAAGGAGGAGGATAATTGAAATTCTAGAAATGGAACTTGGTTAACATAGTGAAAATAAGAATCTGATGGGAAGGAATTTTCATATGCATTCTACCTCTTTAATACCAATACTCGTAAAAAACAAAGCAAAAAAATATGAAACAGGAATTGTCCTTTGTCAGTATTTGTTAAAAAGATATTGTTAAAAGTAGCCAACCATAATTTGACTGATATTATAACTGATGCTCCTGTGCATTTAGCTTAATGGTAGAAAAATCCAAGCAAAGAGTTTATTTTTATCTTTTTTTTTTAATGTAAATAATGCTTTTTGAGATGGTTTTCATAAATTGAAGTTCATTACTAAATACTTAGCTTGGAAAAAAATTCCAACAAAACTCATTCACTAGCTGTAATTCAAATTTTATTTTGTTGAGATAATATATAGCATTAATATAATAATAAAATTCATTATTTATATCTTCAATTTATTCTTATTAGTTTATTAATTTATGTATGTCATCAAAAATGACATAAATAGTAATTTAACAAGTGCATTCTACTATCAAAATATTTCTGTTACTTTGTTATTTCTTCTTTATGCTCAATAATTCATGAATATAAACAAATAATATTCTACTCATCATTAAAGAAATATGGAATTTTATTTATAAAGTTTAAGGTAAGATAAATATCTATTGTTAGTTTCTACTACATCACCAGAAGAGTTCATTATATACAGATGGGCAGTTCCTCTTGTTGGTATTTTGGTTACTTCTATCTGAGATAAAAAACAGATGAGATTGCCTACTCTTGGAGGGAGTTGGACCTTGACAAAAAAGCTGAACACAATGTGATGAATAACTACAAACTTGGTCACACATGCAGAAAACTTTGATGTGCTTGTAAAAGTTAATGGTTCTGGTGTATTCATGGATTGTGAAAGAGGTTATTTTATCAGAAAAAGGTTAACTTCCATACAAACAATTATTTTTATTTCCTGGGTGACTTTTGCTGGATTTCACAATTAATTTCAATTATTCCCAAATTTATTTCCAAGTTATAAAATTTTTTAGCATACAAAAAATTTGTCACAAAAAAAAAAAATAAAAATAAATAAATTGCAGTAATCAAAATAAATTCAGGATTGCAGGTCCAGATCTGATCCAAAATATTTTTAATTTGCTCATGGAGTCAGCCTGATGATTCCAAAATGATATAATGTTGAAAAAGTGTGACACAGTGACATTCGCATTTATTTATAGAGATGAAGACCCTGCCAAAAGATATGAACATTTATACATTTTGCAACAGGACGGTGTGAATTGGGATATTTTGAAGCTGATAAGAAAAGTAGTTAAAAGCAAAGTTATAAATTTTTAAAAAATTGATAAACCAGTATCCTGTCTTGAATATTATAAAACATTGTTGAAATGAACTGAAGAGAAAATTGGAGAATAAATGCCCAGCTTTGCATAATTGCAAAGATTGAGACTGATCATTCCTTTATTTGGAATTGGTACAATTGATATCCTTAGAAAAATAAAACAAATCTAATATATTAAAAAATAGAAACAAATAATAAATGAATAATACATACGTGTAAGCACTAAAATTGTCAAGTATAGATTTCAGAGGCAAATGAATCTTTAACTTATTATTAGAAGCTTTTATGTAAAAAGATGAGCTCATTTTTAATTAGCAGGTGGGTTGAGGTAATTCAACAATGTTTGTGAGCCAAGTATGAACAGTTTAATCATTGGGATGATTAGCATTAACAATATCCATAATAGTTATTTGAAAGGTAAAAGAGCATAGTTAACAACATAGGTTATGTAATTAGTTTTTCTTATTATTTTCAATAGAAGTCAAGCATAAGGAAATATTTCTTATTTTTTAATACTTTTGTTCACCCAATACAAGTCCCAAGAGCCACTTCAAGTAGAGGGTTAGTGAATGAGGTCATTCTAAGGCTGTAAATGGAGAAGGTTAAAAGTACATATTATGTGACTATCGAGGATAGATAATAGCTAACCTTGAATTGAAGAGGTGGTTGTGGTTTGGAAAGCATTCTCTCAGGAGTCTGTTCCACAAAGTAACAATTCTCAGGAAGAAACTGTAGAACTTCCTCCTTCCAGTAGAATATGAAGGGAATGTGGATGAGTTGATACTGTGCATGGGGCATGGCATGTCCTTGCTGTGAAAGTCTGTACTGGTGGAACTAAGGAACATAGCTCATCTGAACATTTGCCATAGCAAGAGGCTAGTAACAGTTCTGTGGGTAATCGGTTGCATGGGAGAAAATAATTTATCAATTACAAAATTGTGTATTAAATTTTTTTAATTCTATCAAGGTTGGACAGGAAAACATCAACTAAAATATAGTAGTAATACTCTATTGTTGGTCTAATCTGACAATTGTAAAGACAACAAATGATCTTGTTTTTCTCATGAGACCCATGGTGGTTGATCTTACTATTTATAGTACATTTCTTGACTTGTGAAAAATTCCTCAACATGAATTCAAATACAACAATCTTTGAATTTTGGGCCAATATAGAATTTCTTTGATCCGAGTCATTTTTATTAACATTTCTGGGACTAAAGCAGTGTTTTGTTTTTTTCTTTGTGCAAATTATTTAATCCAAACAATAAAGGATAATTACTACTGATTTTAATTTAGCTCAAATACTATCAGTTCTTTTCTTGCTACATGTTGGGCAGTATGTTCAGTTGCATACATTGACAGAAACACTGTCAGAATATGAGAAATTCTTGTCACAGGCTTTCCCACCACAATAATAAATGGAAATCATCAGTAAAGCCTTTTGATCAGTGAGAATCTTTAAAACGAAAAGGTTTTAAAAGATGCCAATTTTTACCTACAGTACTTTCAATGTTTCATTTGACTAAGTGAGACATTGCTTAACTCTGGAAACCTATCAGAGTCAATCTTATGTGACTGTAAGTTACTTAGCACCAATGATCCTCAAACCAAGTTACTCAACAATATTCTCAATCTGAATGATTTATTTTGGGTTGCTGTGTGTTTGAATATATTTGGTAGAGATCTTTCACAAATTTGATATCATGGACAGAATCTTAAGATATTAGATTAACCATGGTCAGAGAGGAACCATGACTTGTGAATTGCATGAATTGCCAAATCTACAATAGTACAAGCAGTAACAAACATTAATTTGCACCTAGGTTGAAGAATGAGGGAAAAATCCGGAAATGTTATTGATGATCAACATTGGGATTCTATCTGTCAATTGGCTTGTTATCTCTTAGAGCCCAGCACTTGTTCATATCTATGTCTCTTCTGTATTTGATTTAGGATACTAAATTAGGTTCCATGCCAAATATACTCTGTGACAGTTTTCAAAACAGGATTGAGAATTTCCTTAGTTACATCCACGGTCATTTTAAGTAATGGAACCTTTGCATCTAAAATGTTCCTTAGGTTCAACACTAATATTGAAGCATGGAATCATGAGCTAGCTCTTAAATTATTGATTTAAGACATGAAAATTCTGTTACATAAAATAACTGGCTTCTTGTGAAGCTGAGGATGATTTCCTGCCTTTTACAGTGAAGTGTTAAAAATATTATCCGACTCATTATTTGGCCTTGTACCATACTAAGCAAAAGTATAACACAAATCTAGGTGAGTCTTTATATTTCTGCTTACTGGTAGTATTTTAGAAGGATTACCATATGTCTTTCTCTAAGATCTTCTATGTGCTGTGTCCCTTCAGGACATAGCAATCATGGCTCTCCACAACTTCCTATACGTTGTAGATTTTAATAAGGTTTGTTTTGTGACTTCATCATCCTTCCTTACCATCCATTTATACAACGTTGCTAGATAACAACCTCCCTTTGTTCCTCTTGCTTCCAGTATATTGTGTGTCAAATTCTCCAAGCCCTTTTTGCTCAGTATAATAACATGAAAAGCTCATACTCACATAACAGTTCAAATATCAATTAAGGAATTGTGTCTATGTGTATATATGATAAGGTATATTTTGGCAGCAAGACTTCTTTCAGACATGTTTGGTTCAATATCAACAAGTTCTGTCTATACAATGTTTTTTTCTTAATTTTTTCAAAATTTTTGAATTAATCATTTTATATAATTGGTAAATTTACCAAAGTTTATGTTTATTTATATCCCTCAACCTGAATAGTTTTAAAAATTGTTATATTTGTTTTTAAAGATTGTTTTGTGAATGTTTATGTAACTATTTTTGGCTAATTCTGGTATTCTCACATTTGCTTGAATAATTTTAAGTCACTGAAGTTGACATCACTTAAAGTGGATATTTTTTATATGTATTTTCATATATTTTTTTATAGACACTTCAATATATGATCTCCTTTGGAAAAAGATACCCTATTTAATGTTGTCTGCTTCTCTTGTATTACAACAACTTCTAGAATTTTGAGTCTTTCTTCTATCAAGTTCCATTATTTTGATGTTATCTATTAAGATTTGTCTAATGTTAATGTTATTTTGTTTATTTGTGATATGCTGATTTATATATCTGTTAAAATTTATTGCAATTCATGCACATATATCTTTCCCTAGAGTATGCCATGTGCATTTACAAGTATAAATGTGAAGAGATGGGTACTGATCATTTAATTATTCCACATCATATCCCATACAAATTAACAAATAGAGGACAATGTTCTTGCTTTTCCTCTTGAGGCCAATGTACTGATTAGAATGAGACAATTCTTATAACATAGATATTCATAGTTGAGATAAGAATGAATGTGAACAAAAAAGAAAAAAAAATCAACATCCTTCACAAAGTATTTCAAGAAATAGGTCTAAAACCTTTCCAAAGCAGAAACAATTAATCTGGAATGGGAAAGGAAGCAATGATGGCACCTACTCTGAATCCATTATAAAAATATAGGATGTGGAATTAGTAAATACCGAATACTCAAAATACTTTGATGTTATAACAAACTTATTATAGAGGAAAAGGAAACTGAATATAGAATAGCTTGCTAGAGATAGTTTTGCTCAATATCACAAATTACTACAAAACCAAAACCATAACCTGAAAACTTGAGTAATGTTTTTAAATTCGGTCGTCATGTTGAAATAAAGAACTTTGCCAAATAACAGGAAAAAATTCTCATTCGAAGCAATAGCTAAAATGTATAATGACATAATCAAGATATTGACATTCCACATGACTTTAACTAAAAGATTAGGATGGAAACCCTTCATCAGTACTGGAAAAAGTGATAACAGCTACTGGGCTTGAGAAACTTATTTTCCTGAAAAATTTTAAGACAAAGATTTTATAAATTTCAACCAAAAGCAGTACTGGCTGCTTGGTCAATGAATGCCAAATGTTTCCTTGGCTAATATTACTATTAGGTAGGTTACTCACTGCTTTTCTCTGTCACTCTTTCCTTCAGTATGTCCTGTGAGTGTCAAATTTTCCAAGTTCTCTTTCCTCATGTACTCCAGAAATTTCAACTGCCACTTTATGATTCTAAGTAACCTTTTTGATTCTATTTTCCTTAAACATTCTTCCTTACTCACATGTTCAGTCCATATCATTCTCAGCATCATTCTATAGAAGCGCATTTCTGTTACCTCAAATTTTTTCTTCATCTGTGAGTAGATTGTCCAGAATTCACTGGTGAAGAGGAGGACTGATATTATATAACAGTACAGTGGTCTTTCCTTTGTGCATATGCATAAAATAGGTAGGTAAAATTTCATTCTTCATGGAGTTTTTCATATGTAGAAATTTAATAAGTTGTTTGTATGTTCTGAATTTTTGTGTGTTATATTTGCATGTGGATAGATATAATTGCAGAACAATTTACATCAAAGTGAAAAAATCAACTATCATTACCTTTTAAATGTAAAAAGGCCTAGTAAAATCAATTAACTGCTGACAATCTTACAGTGAAATATACAGGTAACATGGAATTACTCAATAGTATATAATATATAAACAGAAAAAATTGCCTATTGACTTACAAATTATACCAAGCAGATGATATATTCCTATATTTAACAGAGAATTCCTGGACAATAATTTCACTATTATCTGTTGAATATTCCAGAAATGTGTGCCTTAAATAAAAGAGTGCCAAAGATATTCAGAAAAGAGAAAATTTTCTCTCATATTACAAACATCATAAAATGTTATATGATGCGACCATATCCAGACATTTCTAAATTACCCAATCACATGGCTTATACCCATTATAGTTTTTTTTTTATTTGATGATAGTGGAAGGTGGGATTTCATCTTTTTCGGAAATAAGGTAATAAACTTCATTTATGGCAATTATCAAGTGCTGGACATCAAAATGGCATTGCTGCTGTTGTGACTGTTGCTAGCAAAGTCAAAAGTATTGATAACATGATAAGGAATGCCAGTTGTCATCATTAGGACATGATCATATGGCATAATTTTCCCAAACAGACTTGAGCTTAACATTAATAACGTTCATGGCTTTTATTGTGCTTTTTGTTGTTGAGGGTCTGTTCAGAAATATTATTTTCATATTGGCTCTCACTAGGCTATGCTGTTGAAAGCTGGGCAGATTCTGCAGTATACAGAAAAACAGCTAGAAAACTAATATTTTTAGTTACAATCTGTGTTTGAGCAAAACTACAAAGAAATTTAGAAAGTTCTCTCTCTGAACATGCTCTCATAAATGAGTTAAGAACATCTATGTTAAAATAAAACTTTGATGAACTAAACATTGTCCCAATTAATCATAAATGATTCTTCACTAAACCAAAATAACATGCATCAGTGATGAAATTATCTTAAATACTGTTTTTATTATGATTTTATAAATGGCATTAATAATTGCAAATTTAATACCAAAACTATGTAATTAGTAACTTGCTTATGAAATTAGTTAACAACAAATTCAAGACATGTTTTTATAAATTTAATAATAAAAATAGTGTTTTGGAATCTTTTTCAGTGCAAATTTTTCAGACACTTACTGAACTGACTCAGTTATAATATATATTTTTTTAATAATTTCACCCAAAGTAAGGCAATAAAGTCAGAAAGACACAAGGTTTTACTGAGTGTGAAAGAATATGAAGAAAAGAAACACTTTATTAGGGAAAGTGGACAATAAAAGAACAGGTATTAAGAAGTTGGAAGAAATTTCCACAAGCAAGAAGTGTGAAAGAAGAAACTGTCAGCTTTATCAAAAAATGTAATTCTTGTGATTTTAGGAATTTGTGTGCATAGAAAGGAAATATAGGGTGTGAGGTTTTGAGCATTGGGGAATGACATTTTCTTCAATGCAATTTTTAAGAAAGTTTTTCTGTTTTTGTCAGAATGTGTAGATATTAATTGTTTGTATTTTTTGGCTAAGTACATTGAATAAAAAGACTAATAGACTAATCACATTACATTTTTTTGATAAAGCTTACAAAATAGAGGCTAAATTTTTCTTTTGTCTTTATTCATATTGTCCCTTTAGAGATATACCCTATCTTAAATTTTTACACACACACACATATATATATCTAAGGTTTAAAATGCATTTTAAAAATGAAAAATATTTCTTGAAGATTTTGTTTTAGTTTTAACGTCAAGCTAATTTATTAAATATTATATTTCCAATAAAATATACTTTGCAATATTTCTAACCGAATTTAAATTAAATGGAATTATTTATTCTTGAAGTTGCTAAAAATC
Organism: Acanthosepion lycidas; assembly: GCA_963932145.1. NCBI lineage: Eukaryota > Metazoa > Mollusca > Cephalopoda > Sepiida > Sepiidae > Acanthosepion > Acanthosepion lycidas. Next base: position 106,099,241 of record OZ010576.1, on the reverse strand, counting down.
AGCCATATTTACAAATCTGTCAACACAACATAATTCACTTTATTAAAAATCTTTCAAAAATAAAATATACCTTTCTGAAACTTTATTTGAGGAAGATTAACTGATTTGATGTTTAACTAATCTGAATTAAAACAAATATTAATTACTTTTAGTTTAAATATTACAGTAAAGCATTAGAGGTGGATATTTTATGAGGTGCCGATAGATATATAAATAGCTTGATGTTTGGCATATTTAAGTAAAGGACACTTAACTGTAAAAATTACTTAATGAATACAATGTGAACACATTTTTTAGATAATATTTTAACTATCCAGTAATTTTGAGAATTTAGGAAAATATTTTAAGTAATCTAACATTTCATTGAATTTTAGGTACTTTGGTTTTATAGTCTTACTTATGAAGATGCTTGTTGAAGAAATTTAGGAAAATTATCAATTTTAAATTTATTATAGTTGCCACTCTTATTTTGGGATAAGGTTGTGTATAGACATCTGTATTTACAGAAATTGGTACATTTATACACACAAAAAAAATGAAAATCTTTTATAAATACTGGAGGTCACAGAATTGTAGTAAGCTTTTCCATTTATGATTAGTATAGTTTTAATATAGCTTTTACTTAACAATATCAACTCACTGCTACACACTAATATACAATTTTAAAAGATTTAAATCTCTATAAATTATTCTAATTAAAATGAAAAAAATGAAAACAATTCATTGGAAATTTTTTTCCTGAAGAAAATAGTGTCCATAATCTATCTTATTCATGAAAGCAATTAAAAGCTAAATTAAATAATGTCTCAGTTTATTGCATTTTTATTTTACAATTCAGAGCAGATTTTCTGTAACTGGGGGGGTCTGTTTTGACTAAAAGAAATTGATGATTTAAATTTTCCAAGAACATTTTCAGGCACTTTCCAATGGTGCTATATGCTGGGGTCACTGCCCCAGATGAATCAAAAACTCACCTCCTTGCCAAATATAATGTGTGTGTGTATATATATATATATATATATATATATATATATATGGAGAGAGAGAGAGAGAGAATTGTACAGGTGCCTATACACTTGTATGTATGTGTGTGTGAGAGATATAGTTTTTGTTTTGTTTATTGGTAATGTACTTTACAAGTGCACTTTTATCTTTGTAAAAATAACTTAAAGAATTAATTTGCTTATTTGTGTTATAAAAATGATAATTGAGAAATATGGGAAAGAAAATAAAGAAAACACGAGTATAGAAACAAAGAATTGAACTAGTAAATAGAAAGTATAGATAGCGTAATATTAGGTTGGTGCAAAAATAATGACGTCATAATGTTGTTTTTTGACGTTAAAAAATACGTCAAAAAACGATATTATTTTTGCACCAACCTAATAGTTATCAAGTGAGAAATGGGAATCAGTGAACCAAGTTCAAGATCGTGTCAAATCAGTGTTGATCCTTTTTCTCCTTGCAGCTATGGGTTAAATAGTAGAGTAGACTGAATTCTCTAGCCTTGGATTGTTGACCTCTATGAGAAAGAGAACACTAAATTCAAAAACTCTAGAGAAGGCAATGGGAAACCACTTTATTCTTTCTCAAAGAGTCATAGTAATTCACAAATAATAAGAAAGATTGTGTAAGGAGCCATGATTGCATATGTATATTTGTTTTGAAGGGATATGATATTGATTAAAAAAAAAAGGCAAAATATGAATTAAATTAACATTCTTGGGTATTAAAGATACTGCAGGAATTTCTAGTTAAGGTTATAAATCAAAGTACGAATTATGCCTAAGAAAATATTTCTTAGATTTTACTCTAGATCATTTTTTTCCTTTTTAATTTCTAATGAAGAGTTACATGACTCAAAAATTTCATACTGAAGATAGAATCTAAAAATATCTTGGTTTCTCATCCTCACAATTGACAAGTAAATCAAACCCACATTTCTTAAAATGAATATTTGACATTTTCATACACTGTCACGAAATTATGCAAACATCATAAATTTTAGTCTAGATTTGTATAAAATATTATCAAGTTCTTTAGATTCAAACTAATCTCGTCATCTTTTTTTGTTAACACAATATTTGGGCTGTTGCTCTTTCCAGCCTTCTTAAAGTAATTGTCAATCTGGATAAACTTCATGGAAATTTTTAACTCTTTATTTAATCCATGGATTCAATTCAAAATTATTCCCTGAAATTTATCCAGATTCACAGACATATAAAGAAGGCCAGAAGACATAATGGTCAAAATGTTGTGGTAATAACAACAAAGATGGGGACACTAGTTCTAATGTAAATAAGGAGGCCCAGTGGTGTAATGAATAGTGGATTGGATTGAGGAAATGAAAGGCTGACTTCAAAATCCAGTCAGATCCATTACATTCATTTATATGCTAATACCCTTAGGAAAGGTATGAATCCTCTTCTTCTCTCCCCCCACCAGCTAAAATTAAATAGGACAGACTGGTTTCTATAGCCTTGCTATATTATTGTTGCTTTGCCTTATTACTGTTAATTTGCCTTACATATATTGTTTGCTTGCTTTATATTATTTTTTGCCCTGTTCTTATCTTTTTCTTGTTATTGCAAACTTTGTCATTTCTGTTATGTTATTTATTCTGCATCTGGCCATGAATACTCACTTCATAAGTTCAATCAGAAATCTTCATTCTCTTGTTTCCATGTTTTACCATTAATATAAGGGTTTCTCAAAACTTTGGGGATCAAAGTGATAGAAATATAGACAGGAGGAAAATATTAGTCTGAGATGAGAGGTTATAACTATTTACAGTATTTGTCCCCAAGAACACATGGCCCAGTGGATAAAAGTAATCCAAGTGGATAATGTAATCCAAAAAATGACTTAACCCAAAGAGTTATAAGTCAGTACCTGACCATAGCAGAAGTGAACAAAACCTGGAAAGTTGAGTTACTAAAAGGAATTAACTGAAACTGAAATATCCAAAAAAAAAAAAAAAGAAGCATAGCACATGGAAATAGAATAATCTAACCTTGTGAACTAAATAAAGGGTTCAGCTTAAAATTTGAGCATATATCACCTGAAGAAGGCTGAAGTGTACAATGACTGAAATGGTGTGAATATGACAATAAAGATGAGGACAACAGTCTGAACAAAGTAAATAGTGTAAACAATATTTCCCTAAATTTTGTAAAAGGAGCCTTTGAAGCATCCAGATAAATCTCAGAGTACCATCATCATTCCATTTCTACCAAGTAAGAATGATTTTCCTTCTGATTCAAGCAAGGACCCTCTTGGCATTTTCAAAGAATCATTTAAAGAGCTTTTTGGTTTTAAAATTACAGAAAACAATTGAATTCATTAGTATGCTTTTAGTTGTTGGAGTTTGCAGCAGATGTTATCCTTTTTGCCAAACATGCATGCATGAAAAACCCTATCAGTGAAAGTAACCCCTTTTCAGCTTTTGGGCATGCATAATAAAGAAAGAACTTGTTGACACTAGGCCAACGTTGAGAAGGGACATTAAAGTTAGCATTTTGTGCAATAGACACACATGACATTGGCAATAAACTTCACTCACTCACTAATTCACCAGCAGAATGATATCAAATTTTCTTTCATTCTTTACAGAGGCTCTTAAGAACATTCCTTAAAATTTTCTCAACACAAAAGATATTCTTGATAAAATAAATTCTTCTGTCTTGTCCCAATTTTCTGGTTGTCAATTTTCTTAACATATTTCATTTTTGTTCAACCCATGACCTAGTAACAACAGTTTGGTGACCGCAAAGTTAACTGTGAGTTTCTTTATTTCACGTTAATTTTACAAATTCAATTTAGTAATTAAAAATCATCTGAACTCATGTGATTGTTAATCATGAAATAAAAGACTTTAGAAATATATATGCAGTTCACTTAGAAATATAAGCTTCTGAGAAAGAAACAACTAATTCAATAAGAAATCAGTCATTGTTGCAATATGCTTATAATTTTCAGATGTAGTATGCTATTTATCCAATCACAATTGTACAAAATCTTCAATAAAGAAGTAATATAGCAGAAATATAAATATATTGCTTCACTCAAGAGGACAGAACTGAATCAAAATATTAATGTTGCCTTCTACTTTAGACGGTCATATTTCAAAAAGAAAAGCACTCTTCATTATTGATCAAATATTTCTTTACAGAAGCCAAAAATTAATAAGCTGTTAGAATATTATTGCTTATGATTCCATTTCTGTTCATCAAAACATTGGAACTATGTCAAGATGCTCTGAGCAAGACTAATAAAGAATTGTATCTAAAAGCTATTAATCCTATACTGAATAAAAGAATCACTTTCAATATGATTTTCTTTTAAAGTATATTGTATTGTAAGCTCTACTCTCTAACTTAATGGGGTAATTGGGTATTTCTAATCATGACAATTCATCACAAGGTAATATTTATGGTAATCAAATTTTCCACTGCTGATTATCTCCTCTGACATTATAACTTTCAACTGATTGGACATTAAATTGAATCATTTGTATTTTACTATGAACTGTATTAATTATAGTCAATAATTTCATTAGTATCATACCAAATGAAAATGATAAAATTATTTAAGGACTGGTATTTTTGCTACAGATTAGAGTATCAGTGTTCTCTAGCTAGGATTGAAAGATTACTCTTCAACACTTCTGTCTAGGCTCAAAGTGTAGAAACTGATCTTCATTAACTAGCTTTCAAGCAAGGATCAAAGTGGAGCATCTGATCACTGTTGTGTTTCTGCTTTCAGATAGTCAATGGAAAACAAAGAAAACTTTGACCTGTGGATTCCAACCATCATTGCACTAAAGTGGGATTGGGGGTGGATATCAATGCCAACAGGAAAGATGTCACAGGGATTAGGTAATGTTTGACTTTGGCACATATGTGCATGCTTGGTTGTCCATCTTTAGCTAATATTATGTCACATCTTACCTCCAAAGGTGGGGTTATGGTAAATATAGGATTGAAGTGTAGTATATGTGGAAAAACTATAATGAATCCATTGCTAGGTCAGCTGCTAAGAAATTTTGTTCACTGTGTCATGCTAGACAATTTTTCTCTCCTGAATCTATTTTACATAAGCATTCCATTTGTACATGCCTCAAATATTGTTGCCATTTATGGTCTGGTGCTCCTGCTATATATTTAGAGATACTTGGTAAAATCCAAAGACAGATCAGCAATATTATTGGTCCTGGCCTGGTATCTTGGCTTCAGTTACTTTCCCACCATCATAAAGTTGCTTTCTTGTGCTTTTTCTATAAATACTTTCATGGTAACTGTTCTGATTAGCTCTTTGCTATTGTTCTTAGACTTTATAAATTTAAGCACAATACTAGATTAATAACAATAATTTACAGTTGATGTAACCATAAGGTCTATACTAACAGTTTTTTCTCACACTTCTCAATATTTTACTTTGGCACTTCTTTCTAGGATAAGAGTATAGTATCTGTGCATTCTTAGGATGGGTTACACATACATGGACATACAATGTGCCTCATATATATGAATTATACTATAATTTATTTCAGTGCTTGATGTTTAGTAAGCTGAGTTTTGTATGACACTGAGTAAAGACTGAACTCACTACAGTATTAATGATGGTACTATTTAGTTTTAGAACATTGAATATTATTCAATGGACTGTTGACTATTCATCATGATACAGATATCCAAATGTGTATAAGAATAGCAAAAGTTGCCTTTCAGAAAGTAAAAAAATGATAAGCAATGTTTGTCAATGAACCCAAAATTAATATTTAGGGAAATGGTAACAATTATATCCTTGAGTTCCCTAACAGAATTTGGTGCAAAGTTTTTAGTTTACAACAATATCAAGAATGAATGAAAAACAAAACTATAGATATGGTAAATAACGATGGTAAACTTTAATATATAAATAGTAAATTACAGAAAAATGCATATATGCAAAAATGCATGAAAAGTTTTTGAGAAATATTTAAAGTTCACATTTTTAAGTTTGGTTTTATGTCGTTTCAAATGGTTCTGCAAATGTGTAAACGAATAGATACTGATAGAAAGACAAGATTTGTACAGGTATATACATTTAGAAGGAAAAAAGCAGCTGCTGTCTGTATCCTTGGTGGCTCTAAGCAGAAGATCTGCAGTGCTTCTTTGAAGCTGCTGTGGTACTAAGTGAAACTTTTGAGGTGAGTAAAGACTTTTCCACTTGATGACTCCTTTTTTTATTCATTTTCATCTTGAAAACTACACAGAACCATTTGATTGGTTAATTATTATGTTTAACTGTATGTTTGTTTGGGTTTTATGGCATATCAACCACTGTGGGTTATTTAATGCCAAATCCAGTTTATATGAATTTTAAATGCGTATTTTGTATGGAATAAAAAACGTATAGCTGGCAACATTATTGTTTCAAAAACATATAGCTGGCAGCATTATTTTTTACAAAAAACTTATAGCTGGCAACATTATTGCTTCAAAAACTTATAGCTGGCAACATTATTGTTTCAAAAACGTATAGCTAGCAACATTATTTTTCCGAAAACATTATCTTAAGCCTTGCTGTTGGATGTAGTTTATCGCCATGCCCAGGACGCGGATGTAGTTTATCGTCATACCCAGGATGCAGATGCAGTTTATCTCCATACCCTGGACGCGAATGTAGTTTACAGTCATACCCAGGATGTTATTATGTTGAATGGACACATATGCTATCTGTAGCATCTGCTCAAATCAAATCAACTCAAGTGAAGCTATTTTTCTTTTTTTTATCTAGAGACTAGGCATGAACATTTTATCTATTTTTTAAAGATTTCTGGTTGGCTGTTAATTATTTGTGATGTGTCCTGATATTGGAAAATTGTTGTGGAATTTGACTTTTGTCCATGGTCTACAACCTGACACCTAAGTTGGCTGACATGTATGCTAAATAAAAGAAAAAAACCCAAACTTTTATGAGTTGAATCCTTATCTCATTTACACTGATATTACTTACAGACTTGACTGATAGTTAATGGTTAATATAAGGCTTCTGATAAATTTTCTTTGTATTAGGTTGGTGCAAAAATAATGACGTAATAATGTCGTTTTTTGACATTAAAAATGCGTCAAAAAACGACATTATTACGTCATTATTTTTGCACCAACCTAATAGTAATGAAATACATAGTTGTTAGTGACTGACAACTGCTTTTGATTAGAGGAGATGACGCTGATAATTTATTTTGATTAGTACTGAATGCTCCGATAGTTTTAATAATAGCAATAAGGGCAACTAATGTCAACATTAAAATCAATGCTGGTAATTTGCCCAGTGAAATTATCAGACAATTGTATATTTGACTAACTTCCAAACATCTTTAGTTTCACCTTAGAAAGCAAATTAGAGTGGCCATTAGCAACACAGAATATAACATTTGTGAGCCAACTTCAGATTCTTTCTTTGACTACTGATTCCATTACTTTTAAGAAAGGCATGAAACTAATATTTCCAATGTTGGAAGTTAATTACTGTCCCCTTGTTTCAGATTTGCCAGTCACATGTCATAATGGGATGATGAGATGATGAGAGTGATCAGATTTGTTCTCTGTTCTCTTTTTGATTATTGATTAAAGCTACATCTACTATATTATTTTTCACTCATGATAGAAGAGGATTTATGACATGTATACAATTAACCACATAATTGGTCATGCGTCACCTAAATTCGGGTTAAATATACTTGTATGTATTATTCAGTATGAGGAAAATTAATTAATTGGGGAAATATATAATAAAGTCATTTAAATGTTAATTTCAGATTGTATTAAAACTCAGATCTTAATTTTAAATTCAAAATGTTAATATTTCTTGGATTTAGTAAGAATACTTTTATTTTCTGTCTGTTATTTCTGGGATGATGAGATCACTATTTACATTATTTATAATAAGACTGTTGTTCCCATGTTTTTTTATTATTATCACAATGTTTTGGCTGTTGTACCCTCTGGCATTTCTCAGTTGTATATTGAGCTGGATAACCTACAGGCAATTTTGAACTGAACCCCCTTATTTAATCTTTCGTGGCTAGCAGCAGCAGCAATCAAAATAAGTTCAATAAATAAAATTGTCCTACAGGATAATAACCTAGTTGATAAAAGCATTGTTTTTTGAATTTGGTGACAGTGGTTATAATTTCCATGGGTCAGGCAGTTTGCACTTGAACTTGATGAGCAATAACTGAACAATTACTAACTAAAAATAAGAACTAGACAATATCGCTAGACTTGAGCAGTGGAATGAGAACAGTATACACCTGTAAATTAAATAAAGTGTTCAATTCAGAATTACCTTTAGGTTACCCAGGTTTACACCTGAGGAAGGCTGGAGGGTACAAAAATGTGATAACAACAACAAAGATTAGGACACTAGTTTGAGTATACAGGGTGCAATGGATAAATAGTCTAAATTATGCAAAAATGAAAACAACACTGACATCTCATTTTGACAGATATATTTACCAAAATTACACAAAAATATCCTGAAATATTAAAGAGTAAATTTATTCAATAAAATCACCATTGGTTTCAAGCGCAGCGTCCAGAGGACTTTGGAATCTCCTGCAACTCTTCTGGACAGTTTCCTTGTTTAAGTTGGTGAATACTGCCATAATTCTTGCCTTCATCTTTGGTGTTACAAGACATTTTGTTGGTCCCTTGATCAACTGTGCCCCACACATAATAATCAAAGGGATTTCAGTCAGGTGGCCTGATATAAGGGGTGATATGGTTGCAGAAATTGTCTGACAGCCATGACTGAGTTCTCCTGTTTGTTTCTATTGCCAGACATAGGGTCTTCCAGCATCCACCCTCTTCACCCAGGGCAGCACTACCTCCTCAAGGTACTTGATGTAGGCCTTTGTGTTGAGTCTGAGGACCTGTGGGAAGATGAATGTAGGCATAATGTTGCTATCACTAGTGATTTCTCTACTGTTGTAATCACAATTAGACTCATCCAAATCTTTCCAAACCATTTGCACTGTCTTGAGATTGACAGCTAAACATGCTGAAAGTTTTTTTATTGAAGCTTCCAGTATGAATGCCAAGCAGTACAGAATGCAATTTCCAAATTTCTGGTGGAGTGAATTGTATCACAGAGCTCCTCTTCTCACAGATTGTGCCCAAATGACCCTAACTATACTGTGCAATCAACAAAATCAAAAACAAACAATGCACATGCATGAAATTAAAATATAAAATGCTGAAAATTTACCCATCATACCCTATAAATGGTGTAAATAACTTTCATTGTTCGTGTTACCTCATTATAATAATGAAAATTAGATTCAAAGTAATTACATTGCTGTCAAAATTAAAGTTCTTTAATATTAACACTAAGTGTGGTTGAATTTTGTGTTTGTCAACAGAAGGAACACAATTGTATTTATATTTTTATGAATTTTATATAAAAATACATCACATGATCATTTTGTGATTGGGTAATGTTATATTTTTATTGATAAATTTTAGATTGAACATATTAAGAGAGTGCCAATAATGTTGTACTATTTAAATTAAGTTTTATATAATCAACCCAAATACAAAGATGAAGCTATAATTTCCTTCATAGAGTAATTCTCACTATATAAATAGTAATAAATAAATATTCACATTTCTTATCATTTAGTTGGTGTAAGATAAGTGAATATTTTATTATTTATGAATTCTTTTAATTTCTGGGATAAGGAGTTATCATTATTTACACTATTTATATTTGGACTACAACAAAGATGAGGACAATAGTCTGAATATAATTAGTGTAAATTGTCTCTTGACATTAGAAAATATAATTACAAAGATTGCTTGCTTTAAAAAAGTTATTTGCCAGAAATATCTTGGCCAACTGTTTTATTTTTCCTTTTTTTTGCAAAACAATATATATGAGGTGAAATATTGTATATAAACTTCTATCCATATCTACTTGTGTGGTATATAGTGATTATGAAAGTATAGAGCACCTGGTAAGGATCAAATTCAATACTCTCTCATACTTGGTTGAGTGAAACAATCTTACTAACCATTACACCATGTTGAAGCACCCTGTGTGTATTGTTTAAAATTTGATTTATTTATGAGAGAAGAGAGTTCAATATACACTTTTTTTAATCATTTCATCCCAAGCAAAGCAATTATGTGACTAAAATGTAGGGGGTTACTGGGAGTGAAAGAGAATTGAGAAAACTTTAGTGAAGAGGAAGGACAATAAAAGAACTGGCTTCATGAAGACAGAAGATGGCAATTGGTTCTGCAATATTGTAGGTGGCAGGGAAGCAAGAAATTGGTATGTGAAAAGAAACTATTAGAATAGAACATATCGCTACATCTATCTAGTTCAACATATCTAGTAACAGAATTAAATTCATGCAGTTGAGGTGCCAAGGAGGAAAGTTCAACAGAAACAATTGTCATGAAAACACTTGTAGAAAAAAACAGAGGGATGCAACATCATGTCAATGAAAAACTGATTGAAGATACCTGGTCAGGATCAATTACATTACAGAATCTTCTTTGAATTTTGTCAAGAATCTTACAATATATAGTAGGAGCACCAGACAAGATATGACAGTAATATTCAAAGCATGGATTAATACTAGATTTATAAATATGCAAGATAGATTCTGACAAGAGAAATTGTTTAGTATGACGCAGTGAACCAACTTTTCTCAATCTAACAATTGATTCTGTGTTGGAATGTGTTACGAAAAAATAAATGATTTTGTCTCTTTCTCTCCTGCTGTCGTAGCGACGGACACAGTCTCCACTTCTGAGACTGAAAACTGCCCTCCTTCTCATTCCAGCACTTTACATAGAGCTTGGTAACTCACCTATGCAAAACACCAACAAGCCAGCTACCAATCACAGTTCCTGCACCTGCCCACCTCCACTCGCTTTGGGGGTTTCAAGTTGACCGACCAACTCATTACATGCCCCCCTGATCTTAAGATCACAAAGCTTCTCAGTTTGAGAGATGTTTGCGTCTGTCTGGTGACTGTGTCTGCATGTATACAACTTGCACGCTTGACATATTGGGATAACCACACATGTGCGAACTTGTTTGCTCTGAGGTGGTAGATTTCCAGATTCATCCTGTGTCTCGCTGTCATGATCACACACCATGCAACTCGGAGCAGGCCTCTTCTGCCGGGCACTCCTTCTGAGCAGGATGATAGGGTCCTCATCCTCGGATGAACTCTCATCCGTTGAGCTACCATCCGCCTCTGGACAGCTGGCCACGTTGACATCCACAGGTAGAGTACTGATGTTTGAAGTAAAACTCAGTGGATCTGACTTTAAATACACCACCTGCGCACCATCTTCACAGTCACTTTCATCATCTGATGACGGTTTTAACCCTACAACTGGACGCAAGTCTTTAACATGACTAGGCAATCCAGACACGAAGGCACAGTTCATCCATTCTTCAGGAAGTGGTGCGATCGGTACGGCGAGCTTCTTTAATTCTGCCAAATATATGTCTACTGTCTCGCCAGGTCATAAATGCTGCGCCTGGAGTTGGTCATAGGCCATGAACCAGTCAGTTCCAAATGCGGTTAGTAGAGCTTGCTTTATTTGCTCAATGTCACTTTTCTGTTCTTTGCTCAACTGCCTGTACACAGCAAGGGCACTCCCTTTCAAGCGCAGTGGAAGAATCCGTTCAATCTTTGTGATCTCGCATAATTCGCAGACCAGTTCCACCTTTTCGATTCATTCAACCACAGACTGTCCACTCATATCACCACTGAATTCGGAGATCAGTTTTATGTCGAACGGTCTTTCTGCCATCTTGCTGGAGAAAAAGTAAAGGCTGAAATAGCTTGTGTTGGAATGTGTCACAAAAAAATAAATGATTTCATCTCTTTCTCTCCTGCTGTCATAGCGACGGACACAGTCTCCACTTTTGAGACTGAAAACTGCCCTCCTTCTCATTCCAGCCCATTACATAGAGCTTGGTAACTCACCTATGCAAAACACCAACAAGCCAGCTACTAATCACAGTTCCCGCGCCTGCCCACCTCCACTCGCTTTGGGGGTTTCAAGTTGACCAACCAACTCATTACAGATTCAATATGAAAACGTGAGATCAAGAAGGTGCAATAAGTTGCTCTCCTGGAGGTTAGTATCAAGCATGCTAATGGCAAGCAGAAAAGGTTCTCAGTGGTGATTAAATTAAATCAGTTTTGTTTTGGAAGGCATAAAAATTTACAAGCCATTCTTTACACTTTTTGAGAGTGGTTGCCTGTTTGACTTTGTTAAACAAGTTAAATTTGCTATTAAGAGTAAATAGTAGTCTCATCAGCATATATATACCTTGTTTGGAACTGATGACATTGGGAAGGTCATTGATGAAGATACAAAATATGAATCAAAGGATATATATATATATATATATATATATATATATATGTATGTATGTAAGCAAGCAATGAACAATGTTTAATCAGACATGATTTTTGCTACTAAGAATGTCATTATAGTGGATAGTAAATTACTCAAATTGAAAATTTCCTTTACTAGAGACTTGCATGGCCAAATGCAAAAGCAGGCTTTTCTAAAAGGTGGTTTTCCAGGATAAGGTAATGCAGGTTTGATCCCTACCAAGTGGTACATTTTCTTTAATAAACCTCTATATGTATAGACAAGTATGCATTAATTTCCTTGTTTGAAAAATAAGGAAATTAATATATACTCAAACACATATATCTACTAAAATACATTTATAGTTATAAAAGTATATATATATATATATATATATATATGGTCAGCAATATTTTGTATAAATACAAGGTCTGATTAAAAACTATTGGGACTGGTGCTATAAAAGGAAAACACTACAACACATTGATTCAGCATTTAATCTTCTTTGAAGTAGTTCTCTTCCAAATCTACACAGTTTATCCAGCATTGTTTTCATAGATCAAATTGAACTTTTTGGGGGAATAGCAAGCAATTGCCATATTGCATTCTCTTGGATTTTGTCAACATCTTGAAATTTTGTTCCTTTTAAGTGGGATTTGATTTTTAAAAAGGAAAAAGCCCTGAAGGATGAGATTTGTGGAATATAGTGCTTGTCAGATCTGGGGAATGTTGTACTTATCCAAAAACTGCTTCACAAGCCATGATGGAACCTCTGTGGTGTGGTGAGATGACCAAAATATACTTTCCTTCCAAGCACTGCTGCTGTAAACAATGAAAATGAACGAGAATGTTATAACTTAGTGTGTATGCATGACAGAGTTCAAAATCTCTCTGTGCCAAGTGGCTTCACTCTGCATATTTTAGCTCTGTTACCATAGTAACAGTTTTTTTGATAAGACCTCATATTTGTACCATATTCATGTTATATCTAGGATAATAAAAAATATTTATCTTATGTTAGTGACATTAGAAAATAGATTAAATTTTTAAAGAAATTTTGATATCTAAAATAGGAAGTGATTTTCAAATATTGACATCCTTTTTTTAAAATGGTTAAAAACAATGATAAACATATTTACATTATTTGGTGAATGAGCTGTTGTTCTTTCAAAGTAAAATGAGTATATAAGTTTTTTTCTTATATAATTCCTGCACAATGGAAAAATATTTAAATGATCATGTCAGCAAGAATAATATAGTTGGATGTAATTCAATATATCTACAGTTTTCTTTTGTCAATAAAATATACTTTACTAGAAGACTTTACTCATTTGAGTAGACAGCTCATTAGAATATATATTCATTATCATTCCACAGAATAAGTGAATTTTCATGTCAAATGTTGCAAAGATTACGTGATTTTTCCCTTATACCAAATTCAAGAAAAAATTATTTTGAAACAAAACAGAGAGCAGTAAAAATCTTGAATGCCCATATTTTCGATTGATACCTCCAGCAATATGTTACATTTGCTTAGCAGAATTTAAAAAAAATCTTTCTGCTTTTTCTCTTCAGTTTTTATATCTTTTTGTTTTTTTTTCATAATGGGGAAAGTGTGAACAGTTTTGCAATTAAAATTTTTTTAACTGTCTTAAAAAAAAAGAAGCTAAAACAAAAACAACACCAAACTAAGAAATTTCTAGTAATAAAATAAACAAAGAAAATATGTATAATTTAAATGCCAGGGATTTGTATTTAAATTGTAATTTCTTGGGATTAAGAGCAAAATTTTATTTTGATCAGGTAAAGCTTAATTAAATAATATTATTTGATAAAGATTTAAATACTTATCTACATCACTTAAGTATAGTGAATTTTACAAATTCTGTTTCTTGATACTGTTTCTTGCAATGTTGGATAACAGCATAGCAATAGTATATCTATACTTCAAATATATATTAGAAAGGATATACATTAAGTCCGAGCAGATTTCCCTCTGTAAACAAGAGTAGTTTTTAGGTCTGAATATTGTTTATCTTAATATATTATCAATAAATAAAATGTTTACAATGCTAATTATTAACTGACTAAAAGTTTCCCAATGTTATCATTAATTAGGGCCAAACAAGAATATTTTAATACTGACAGATCATATATTTATAGATGCTTATTAAATATGCTAACTAAATTTTCAAATTTAAAAGTTCTCCATACTAAAAACTGTTATCCTGTGATAACATTCAGAACATAAATTTGATTTTTTAAACACTTGCTCACTGTTTGAAAGGTGCTTTGTAAATGTTTTCTTTTTACTCATTTCACCTCAAGGAAGGTGATGATGCTAATAGAATGCAGAGGGTTATAGGGAGCAAAAGAAAATGATAAAATTTAGTGAGGAGAAGTGAAGACAAGTACAATAAAGGAACAGGGTTCAGGGAAACAAAAGATGGTGATTGACACTGCATTTAAATTTTTAAAGTCTATGTGGCAGGGAAGCAAGAATTTGGTAGGGAGTTCCTGAGGTGAGAAGTGCAAGAAAAAAAAATCTATTAGGGTAGAACTGACAGTTGCTTCGACCTAATTGCTAATCTAGGAGTGCATTTAAATTCATCATAGTGAACAAAACAAATATTCTAAAATTACTGATTATCTACTTAATTAAATACTTATTTAAAAATTAGTTTATTTAAATTATTTTTTATTATTGAAGTGGAACAAATATCAAACAAAAATTATTATAAAAGTCATTTTTATATAAGTTTTTATGCTAAAAACTAAGGGGGATAATCTCAATAAATATTACACTTATTTAGACTTGTAATAAAAACTTTGATATATTTGGGAAGGGTAAAAGTGCAAAATTCAGTAAATATACAAAAATAGAAAGGGGTTTATGACAAGGATGTGTCTTCTCACTGGACTTATTCAACTTATACAGTAAATAATTAGAAGTCCTACCAGGATTCATTATTGGTGGTCACAATCTTAACATAAGATATGCAGATGGGACAGTGTTGATATAAGATATAGAAAGAAAACTATAAGAACTGGCTGTTTCATTGGCTAGGAAGAAATCCCAGAATGTATTTGTGTGCTTCTGTCTATAAATTAGGGAGAGGAAAGTATTTTGTAATTCATCCCAGCTGTGATTGGATTGTAAAAACAATCCATAATAGGAATGACCAATCTCAGTCCATTTTTGTATGAGTTATTGTGAGGAAAATCTCTAAGTTCAATCTTTGTCCATGTTTTTATTCTATACTATTTTTGTCTTGTCTGTGTAATATTTGTTCTGAACATTTTGTGTTGGTCTGGGCCTCCAACAGGCCAAAAAAAAAAAAAAGCAAAAAAAAAAAAAAGCATCTTATTTTGAGAGGATACAGCATGAATACAAGGACTCTATTAAGGAAAATAAGTTTTTGACCATTCCTGAAGGCCTAAATGCAGTAATGACAACAACCATCTCCCTGCTGACAATGGATGTAAAAACCCATAAATTGATTGGTGTCAGAAGGGAGGTGATAGAAGAGGCACTAAAAAGCTTAAAAATAGCACTGAAAATTCTGGCAAAATGGTCTAATCTTAGGTAGGATGTCCAGCTAATGATAGGGAAGGAGGCATAAGGAACTGGCAGGAAATGTGCTGATGACAAAAGCACTCCAGTTGCAGGCCGAATACATGGGCACTCATCAGATGAAGATCACAGTACATAGGGTGCCCTTGGAAATAACCGTGGACCATGTGGGGGCTTTTTTCATGAACTTGAGTTGGGCATGTTGCCTGAGTAATGCTGACTGGAAACTTTAGTCTTCAGAATTTCCTTGACATCCCCAACACACTGATGGACAGAGGACGGATATAATAGTAGAAGACTCCACTGCTGGTTGTGTAGCACCACCGAGCACTTGGTGAAAATGTGTCCTGGCTGGAACCCAGTGCAACAACCAAGTACATCAAAAGAAGCAGTGGGGGAGGAAAAAACCAGCAAGGCCACCAATGGTCACAATGAATGAAAGGAGGTGGCCAAGAAAGGAGCAAAGGCTGCTACCTCTCTTCCGTCTCTCCAGCAGGAGGTCCCACAGAATAAAAAGCAGATACAGCAACAATAGCAGCAGAAGCAGATTCAACAGCAAAAGCAGTTTCATCTTCGGCAAGATCAGCAGTAAACCGACTAGCAGCACCAGGAGGAGCAGCAGCACAGAAACAGCAGCAGCTCCAGAAACTAAGTTTTGACAATCTCATAGAGGTGGAGGAGATGCCCTCACTTCAGTTCTCCTTGCTATAAAGAGGGAAGAGAAGGAAGAAAAGGAGAAGTAGCATAAGAAGGAAAAAAACTGATTGAAGGAGTCTCCGTATTTACCCTAATAATTAAGATATTCAGATCATAGGCTTGTCTGTGCCTGGATGGTGTTAGGTGCTAGGCCTAGAATGGGTGAGCATTGGAAGTTCAGTTTGTCTTTACTGAGTAGGCAGGACTTCCAGCAACATATATTAGTGCCAGGGAAATAGTAGGGGGCATTTATTGGGAATAAATGGTGGAGAGGCTTAAGGATAGTATTAGGTCTTTCACCACTGAATTTAGCCAATTGCTCACCCTCGAGAAGGCTAAAAAGGTGAAGACACTCAAGGATACTGTGATCTGGGCTGGGGGGAATTCTCTAGAGATAGGTTTAGCTAGGCAGATTCTGGAGTGAGTGCTACCAGGGTCAGGTGTTTCGGTACAGATTAAATAAGATGTCTTATGAAGCCATGAACATGGGTGCAGAATTGCATAAGAAAGAGATCCACCAAGCTTCTGATCATTACATTCAGGAGGTCGATACCCCACAGACATGTGCAAGGCATTTCAGTGTCTTTTTGAGAACCAGTTTACCAAGTAGCCTGGTCTCTGTTGCAGCTATTTGACTAACTGGGCTTATGCTGACTGAAGCTGCTAGCTGCAAGACTGAGATCCCACAGATTGACATTTACTTGGATTTGAAAAGGGTTAGCAGTCCCTGGGACTTGATGGCCTACCACACAAATTGTACTTGATGCTGTTTCACATCTTTATGTTGATTTTGATTGTTGTGTTCAACTGGTACCAGCAGAGGTTCATTCCTGACTGGATTTCAACATTGTGATCACACTGTTGAAAATGGACAAGGATGGTGTGTGGGATTTAGATAATTATAGGCTAAACACATTTAATGTTTTTGACCAAGATCCTGATGGAGGGTTTGCAGTCAGTTGCTGAGATTCTCTTGATACCCAAGCAGACTTGTACTGTATAGGGACAAACAATTCAGAGCAATTTGCACTGATCCACATGACCCTAGAGGGTGTAAAAGATGATAATAAAACTGCACTGATTAATTTGGATCAGTCCAAGGTATTCAATAGGGTCAACCATCAGTACCTGGCTGCTGTCCTGCAGGCTGCTGAATTTAAACCCAACTTCTGCCTCCAGTATTGATCCTCCAGTGCTGTGGTACTGGAAAAATTTTTTGCTGTCTTGGTTGGCTCACCAGAGTTGTCCACTGTCACACCTAGTTTATGTTTTGGCTTTGGAGCCCCTCCTATGCCGGCTAGTAGACAGAGCATGCATAGAATTACTGTTCTAGGGGTGCTCAAGACAGGGTTTCCACATATGCCAATGACATATCCATTACCATGTTGTGCCACAGTGACATTGAGGTGTTACAGAAGGTGCTTGAATGGTACAAGAAGGTCATGTAGGCCAAGATTAATTGTAACAAGTCTTCCAGGGTGTCACTCTTCCAGGGCCCTTTAGTTGGACTGATGAACCCATTCACATTCTTGGAGTGTGGTTCAGGCCCATGTTCTAGCTGAAGAAGAGTTGGTTGGAGGTACAGGCAAAGTTTGGAGTGTTGGTCCAGAGTTGGCTCTGAAGGCAGTTGTCCATGAAGGGTAGGGCTGAGGTGTGTGCCATGTATGTTTTTCCTTTCATCCTTTACCAGTTGACTTTACTCCTGCTCTGCAAGAACCATAAAAAGGTTCATGAGCACTTGCTCTCCTCTCTCTTGTGGGTGATGGCAAGCATCAAGTCTGTAGATAGGTCTGTGTCCAGCTTTAGTGCCATGGCGGTCTGGGAATATCATACTTGGCAAGTCATCGATACCCCTGAAGGTTGGTGTTCCTCTGCTGTGAATTGACAGGATTTGATCTTGGAGGGGAGTGTTAGGGATAACTTCCTTAGACTTAGCATCACTTCTCCCATTTCTAGGGCTGAACACCTTCATAAGCCCTAGAAATAGGCAAGATTCCTCAGAGAGTGTCGATTGGCCTTAAGGGTCATTCCTTGGTCCAGTGACCTTCACAGTCTAGGAGAGGCTTCTATCAGGAGTCAGTGGAGGTGGTTATGAATGACTTAGCTGAGTTGCACAATTTCTGATTTCCTCAGCAACCCTGAGTTTTCACTTACTTGGCAATTTATTTGGAATGTGCTATCTCTCAATAACATAGACTTTGGCGGAGGCTGGGCGAATTTTCCTGACTGTTGCCAGTGTGACCTTGGTCTAGACAAAACTGCTTCACATGCCTTCTACCATTGTCATCAGGTGCATTCTAGGACAACATCTCATGTCCATCGATCTCACATGTGTGCAATAATGTTACACACCTGTATTTTGGGGTGAGACAAATGGTGTTTCTCACATTGGTGGTATGGACATCATGAATGGAGGGAATCTTGTGATATGAACACTATTCTAATCAGGATCTGGTTAGAGTCTTTGGGCATCAGCTCAAGAGGAAGATCAGAACTGATAAAAAGCATTTGTTATCGACAGATTTCAGTGAAAAGTGGATGAAATTGGCAAGCTTTGTTTGAGTGAACAGGGCCAGCCTTGATTTTCTTAAGTCCCTTTGACACAATAGGGTGGTTTCCTGTTGAACCTTTCCCTGGTTAAGGTAGACTCTCTTTGTTTCCCTAGTTAATGTGAGTAAGTGTTGTTTCTGGACTGTTCCCAGCATATGATCCATGTTGAAATTCCCAACCTCTCCAGTTTGTTTTTTCATCTCAAGTGGATCAGTCTTTGGACTTTCCCACCACTCCACCATTAATGTTTATCCTTCCTTTTTCATTACTAATTAAGCTTTCTTCATTGTCTACAGGCAGAATACAGTGGCTGCTCTTATTTTTGCAGGGTGAACAGGTCCTACTAATATCTGTTATTTTTCATTTCAATTTTTGTTTTGTCGGTTCATCCCCTCCCCACTCATTTCATATAACTACATTTTTTATAAATCTTTGGACAATTTGAACATAAAGACATTTTTATGGGATGCCGTTTTTATAGGTTCTCTATGAATATGTGGTAGTGTGATATATAACAAATTGAATGGTGATGGATGATTTCTTGTGGTGAATGAGCAAATTGCAATGGATCAATGGGTTGTGAATCTGATTAGCTATGTATAGGTAAGTTAATGTTGACCAGCCCTATTTCATTATCCTTTCGGCCTTGTGCCAAAATTGCTATTTTTATAGCAATAAATAATCTTTCTAAGCCAAGATTAGAACAAGTATTTTCAAATATATTAAATGTGTGAAAGAATTTCCAAAACCCTCTTATTTTTAACATAATTGAAAATAGATTTTTTTTTTTAAATTAGAAAAAAATATTGCAAAAACCAAATATTTTATTCAGCTATTTACTAATCTTAGTCAAATCTGATATAAGGTCAAAATGAAGTATTGTTTTCCAGTCCTCACTTTTCAGCCTTGTTAGGGTTCAAATGTGTCTCCATGGCCTAGAATTATTTTCCACTATTTATTGTCTATTTATCAGACTAGTGTTTCCAGTCTTCACATATTTAAATTACACTATCACTACACACTGTTTGACACTTTACAATCATTCTTTGTCCCAGCTCTGCCATGCATTCACAAAAACTCATTGGAGTATGTGTAGGTTACTCACTCTTTCACTATGCCCTTCTTGCCTTCAATATGTTCTGTGAGTGTTAAATTCTCCAAGTCCCCTTTCCTAATAATATATCCCAGTAATTTCATCTTTCTCTTGCTGATTTTAAGTTTCTATATAGTTCTCATTTTTATTAAATTTTCCTCATTGTTCCAGCATCTGTCTGGAGATGAAGATCATTGTCACTGTGTCTTCATAGATGTTGATAAAAAGAACTTTGAGCATCTTCTTTTGTTTGTTTCTTGAAAAAGAACTAGACGCTGAATACACAATAAAACAACCGTGTTAATAGTAAAAACAAATATTCAGAAACTTTTGCACATATCAAAGAGTATTATCTGTTTTTTATGAAAATAATTTGTTTTTCATTAAGCTAAAAATTTGAGTCTTGTTCTTAAATAGCATTGTCAGATTTCATATGAATATCATGCCTGTTGTCAAGTCCATTGAGAAATATCTACACTGTCAGCTGCATATAATCAATTTCTCAGATTGTTGGTTAATGGTGGTTTCAAGCAAATAAACCATGTGATGGCCCTCCTTCAAACCTTATGGACTAGAGTTACAGAATCACAAACCAAGAAATGTACCACATAACAGAAACCCCTTCACTTGATGACTTTCAACAACAGCATCAACTAAAATGAATATCATATGTAATTCAAAGATAAAATAATGACATTTGACATAACTTCAAAGAAAAGGCTAAGAAGGAAATCCCTATCAATACTGGAGAGAGCAATACCAGCTACTGGACACTTAAGAAGAATTTTCCTGAAAAATTATTTTAAGAGAAATATTTTATAAATTTCAAACTACAATAACACTGTGTGCTCGATCAATGAATGCAAAATATTTCTTTATAAAGAAATTGGCTAATATTATTATTAGCATTGATGAGAGTCTTGTACCAACCATAGGTTATTTATATAAGAAAAGTGCTTTTTATTTCTTTTGTTAAAACCTTTAAATTCAAATTTTCTTCAAAGAACTTCAAATAATATCAAAATATTACCAATTGCTAATTCTTTTTAACTGGTAGAAATTATAATTTTATGGGTTTTTAATTATTTCATAATATCCATATGCCATGATTCTAATAATATGAACAATATGGTTTCCATCATATTCACCTTAATGTAATCTGTCCATTCAGGATATGGGTGATCATAGCTCTCTACAACTACCTATTTCTTATGTAGCTATAAGCAATATCTGTCCCTTTACTATCCCTCACCCTCCTGTTCTGCCATCTAAGCTCCTTATGTTGGTTATTCACAGTTTCCCTCTTTGGCCTTTAATATATTCTATGAATGTTAATATCTCCAAGCACTCTTTCCTCATTATGAGTCCCAGAAATTTAAAATATTTCTTATACTAAGTATAAGTGTTCTTTTTGTTTCCATTTCCTCTAAAATTACCTAATTACATACATGCTCCATCTATGGTATTCTCAGCATCTTCCTGTAGAACCCCTATATCAGTTACCTTAAGTTTTTGCTTCATTTGTAAGAAGGTTGTCCAGGATTCAATATTATTTAGGAGGATTGATAGTAGTTCAAGAATCTAATTTAGATAGGATTCATAGTAATTCAGTTTCTAATAACATTTTTGTTTCTTATAAAGTCTATTTTTACTGGTTTTAGAAGTTAACTCTATTTGCATGTGTTTTCAATAATCATTTTAAAAAGGCAGAAATATAATGAATTACAAACATTTCAGGATCAACAATAGTTGTAATTAGAAAAAGCAAAATTATGATTCTTGCGCCATGTAGTACAGGCCTTTGTATATAAATAACAGGAATATTCTAAGAATGTTCATGCCTAAAAATTATCGTAATATATCAATTTAAAAATTATTTTTCAACTTAGGAATTATACAATAAAAACTGAATTTATCAAATATAATTCTCTTGTTTAAAATTTTTAAATTATTTGTTAATCTTCAATTTTTGTTTTACTAATCTCATATCATGATTTCCATGTTAAATGTTTAGATGTACTCCATTCTTTAGTTCTATGATCAGATCTTTACAAATAGGACATGACATGCCACTTCTATAGAGTTCAATCACACTCATTTCCTCACTGTTTCAAATGTAAGATTAAAGTTTGAGTGAGGGCTTTTACCAATGAGCTGCCACTTTTAGGAACAGATTCTTATGTTGATACTTCCTGGAAAACTGCAATCTTAACCCCATCAACTCAGGAGTCAATTCTTATCTTTCTGATTTATTGTTATAAACCCATGTATTAGAGATAAATCAAACAACAAGTACTGCCAGTGAAAGGAAAGAAGACAAATCTTGTTAATATAAAATTCTTTGTATTGTTAGGATACGAGTGGAATGCCTCTTTGTGGGCAAGGGAAGTGACTTGGAGGAAGTGTAGAGTTGACAGGGCCTGAAATTAATGAGTATGTTGGGTCAGTTGACCAAGGTCACTGGTAGTGATATTGAGAGCTTGCTGGTGATGGATTCGTTAAAGATTGCCTGCTTACTATGATTCCATTTCAGTTGCCTTGAGTGGTATTCTTAAAAGCAGATGTGATGTACTCATGTTTTTTTCACATTTTTTCTTAAGAGGCAGCATGATTGCTTCCTTTTATATTGTGTTTTACATTTTTCTGAGGAAATTTATTCTGTGAGTCAAATGTGATGCTCAGAGCTTCTGCACGGAGGGCAACATTTTTCATTTTCAGTTTTGCTTTCTTAGTGTTCACATCTGGTTGAGATATTCAATATATTTGAAGCAGAGTACAACATTATCCTAATAATCTTCACTTCCTACCTTCACCCTTCCATTCATATCATACATCTCATTTATCATTGTCAGTAACCCTCTACCTTGAGTGGTTTTCAAGCCTTGTATTGGGTAAAATTTAGTAAGGAAAGAAAAACATTATCATATATTTCAGCTTGTCCATTCTTCAGACTTCTTTTCATTATTCTGTTTGTCTAGGACAAAGTTTTGTTGATGGTCTAGTCTGCAGATAATATCAGCTTATCATGTTGCTTTTCACAGACAGATAGTATTTTGTTGTGTCAGTTTCACCATCTTGTTGATTCCAATTCCTTCTTGTCAGTTTTTTTTTAATGGTTTCCTGTCTACTAATATAAATTAATTCTCTCAATGGTGATGTGTGTGTGTGAGATTCTTTGTGTGTAAGTTTTATTTCATTCCACAGCTTTCCCTTTTGCACAGATTGCACCATGGGTTAGTTTAAGATATTTAGAGCTTTTATCTGTTAAAACCTTTCATAAGAGTCAAAGAATGAAAAAAAGAAGAGAGAACATCATTTTGGAATTTTTATCAAGATATGAAGATTTAACAGTTTTATTCTCTCTTTGGGATATTATGTAAATAAAATAAGTAGACCTATTTATTTCAGGAAAAAACAAATTCCCCATCCATAGGTTAAATAGCATTGGTGGAATTGGCTCTCTAGCCTTGGATGGCAGCCAGCTTAAGAGAAGGAAAACTCTGAATTCAAAACTGTGGATAAAACAGTGGGAAACCACTCATCTGTATTTCCATTTCATTGATCACAATTCATAGATATTAAAAATTAAAAAGTAAACTGTGGAAAGCAATAATTGTCTATAAGGAGCTTAGTATAAATAAAAAATGCTAAAATTAAATATTCAGTTTATTAGAGGGAGATTTTGTAGATGCAGATGTTTAAAATATTATTATGCTTAATATTTATGATCTGATTCAATAATTAGTTTAAATTTGAATCCACATCTATTTCTTCTATCACATTGTGATGGTGTACTCTCTGGCCTTTCTCAGGTGTCCATTGGACCTGACAAACTTCAGGGAGTTTCAAACAGAACCTTTCTTTTCTGCTTTGTTGGGTGTGGTGTTCTTGTTTATTTTGTCATTCTAAGAAATGAAAACAATTTTCATCTTTGTAAATATTTTGTCAATGCAAAGTCTAAGCTCGCCTGAAACAAAACAAAAAAAATTGTTGAATGATAAAACTCCAGCCTAAAATTTAAAACAAAAGTTTAGGATTTGAACCCAAGAGTCTTTTAAAATTAGTATGATTCTCTTGTAGTGGGAGTTTTGTTTAATGTATCTTGACCCTGTCTATTTCTTTTGATAATACATATGCCTGCAAGTAAGAAGTTGAAACTTGGCTTAGTTTGGTGGTTGCACCCAAAGGACGTACAGCTTTGTGGCTCAGGTGTTACTTCTAGAAGACAATGTTCTGCACATGCTGGTCCTGATAGAAATAACACCACATGAGGCTTCTAGATTTTATAAATAGCAAACTGATCATGAAATTGATGGTCTTGTCAACACGTTTTTGTTATAGAAATAATAGCATTTTATTGTTTTTCTTTTAGGTATTTCAAAATGGTCACTAATCTGGTCAGCTCTGATGTCATGCAAGGAAAATCACTCAATGTTCTCATGAGATAAATATGTTTGAAACCAATTTCTACAAGAATAGGTAGAGTGCCTGGATATTCAGATCCTTGACAAAAGAGTGGATTCATACATAATCCTACTATAACAATAAAATTACATTGGTATTATAATAAAAGATATATACCTGGTAGTACATTTATTCTACATTTGGTGAACAAAGAGAGTCAGAATGTTTTGCTGTAACAGCTTGGGCCATTAGTCATAGGAGAGTTGTTTTTCTAAATCTTCATTTGCCCATGCTTTTGTCTATTAACCACTAAAGAGTGTCAAAGTATCTGATGATAGGATGGTACACAAGGAGGGGTGTTTCATGTCTTTTCTAAGTGTCTTAATGTAAAGTGAAAAATAAACAACCTCATCTTGAATTTAAAATAGGTTTGTAGATTTCAGATTTTATACCGACAGCTATTAAACCAACCTGCACTTTCCATGTAAACTAATAGCATAAATGGAATTTTGCATTTCTTGCACTAACAACAACATTGGACATGTATTTCTAATACAAATGGGCATTACCAGTATTTCTAAAATAATTGACTATTTACTAGTAAGTAGAAATATATAAAAGTAAGAGAAACATGTAAAGTATTTATATATAATATAAATATGTAATTTATAGTATCTGTGTAAAAAATTATACTACCAAATAGATCAGCTTACCATATAAATCCTATGAGATATTTTTTTAGTTATGTTTTGAGAGAAGGATGGTGAAATCTTATACGTCATTAAATCTGAACATATGTATAGAGAACACAGTTCTGTCCCATTATTCAAGTTTTGGTTTCCTTGTAATGAGATTAAGAAATTTGTATGAAATCATATATTCTACTGAAATCATACTCTTCACTATGTTCAGTTAGATGAACTGATTTCCTTTATTTTGACAGCCAAAATTCTCCATTGCCAAGTAAAATGACATCGGATGAGAGAAGTATATAAGGCAGCAAATTCTACTCTTTTTTCCTCTCTCTACATTAACAAACAAATAAACATGATGTGTCATTTAACTCTTTTCTGAAAATTCTTATTTGACAAATGCTTTTCTCTTCTTATAATTGTTCTGTGTTCAAAATAAATCTTTTGCATTTCAGACTTTTCTTCAATTCCTAATGGCTATTACATTTTCAGGCAATATTATAGCTTTTTTTTCAATAAAACCAAACTAAAATATGTATTAGTGTTTCATTATCTTTTCTACACCATAATATAAAATGACAATTATCACATCATCATATCAACAAAACTACTTTACAAAAAATACCTTGTCAGACATGGTTTTTCTTTCCTATTCATTTTATTTTATCTCCATATTTATTAAACTTAAACCTTTTGCAAAAGTCAAATTTTTTCTGTTATGTATTTTACTTGCTTGCTTTTTTTTTTAAATGTTACTAATGTTTAAAAGTGTCCTAATGAAATCAGGAAAAATGCGTATGATAAATATATTTTTATATTATCCTATATGTGTTATATATTTTTAGCATTTTATAGAAATATAAAGTAATGCATAATATACATGTTTTAATACATTTATGTTTTGTTTTATAAGAAGTCACTGTGATACACAAAACAGATGTGTAAAAATGTATTTTTGGATCAGAATCCATGAATGCAGTATAATGCAATTGCTAAGGCATTAGATTTTGAGTGTCGAAGTTTAAAAGTTCACTTATCAAACCAGATACATATATTTTTTTATTGACACTGTTTAAAAACATACCTACCACTTTAAAGGTAGTTTAGGCAAGCAGTATTTAGTTTGGAAGAGCATCCATGTTTAAAATCATAAGAAATGAAAAACCACTACAGTAGGAAGTCTGAGAATAGTCCATCTATGTGTCTCTAGGTCCCTTCACAGTACATCTGCAATCATGACTCTCCACAGAATTCTGTCTTATCTAACCCTCAGAAATGCTTTACCCTTTACAATACATCCTTTTAATTTTTGTAGTTGTTTCTCCATCAGTTTGTGCAGTCATATCAAGAAGGATCTCTCAATCTGTATACCATATCCCTTTAGGATATGAGCAATCATGGATCTCCACAACGTCCTGTTTTTTGTTGGCTGCTGTTAGTAATACTTGCTCATTTATGAACCTTTCTTGTTTTTATAGTATTTGTTTCTCTATTCATTTGTTGAAACTTGTCACATGGCCTTTCTTCATCTGTGAATCATATCCCTTCCCTCATCAGGTAGGTTCCTTCTCTTCATCTGTGTGTTACATCCTGTCTCTCGTAAGGTAGATTCCTACTGTTCATCCGTGTGTTGTATCCTTTTCTTTGTCAGGTAGGTTTCCACCCTTCATCTGTGCATTGTATCTCTTTGCTCATCAAGCAGATTATTTACTATTTTTTCTTTTGTTTCTCTTAACCATATCCTGTGGTGGTTAATTTCCTCATGATTTCTTTCTCATTAAGCATTCTAAAAGTTTAAGTTCTTTATGACTGTTATCTAAAGTTTCCTTTTATCTCTTTTTCACTGTACAACTTCCGGATTTGTAACATGGTCTCTCAATAATATTTTCAAAATTCATTTGAACCACCACATATCAGTTGCTCCACTTTTTTCCTTATCTGTGATGAAATATCCCAGCATTCTCTGCCATATAGAAGAGTAAGCATTGCATAGAAGTCTAGCACTCTCTTCTTTGTTTCTAATGAAACATTCCTGTTTTAATTTTCCTCAATCTATTAGTACATTATTTAATCCCTGAAAAACTATGTAACTTCAGATTTCAGTGTCTTAATTTCCTTTGTCTGTTATCGCACTGTCCAAATTGTTGAATTTCTGCATCTGCTTGATTCAGATATTCCTAAAGCGTAAGTAACATCTAGGAATATTTTTAGTGCAAAATTATGCATTGTAATATCTTACAATTGATGCTTAGATTTTTCTTCTTGCTTTCCTTGTCTTTCTAGTAGCTCATTCAGTTTTCCTTCTGAATTACTGTAAATGTAATACCATCTCTGTAACATATATTGTTATGGTTAATTCTTTAGATAATAAATCCTGTTAGTTCTCTAACTCTATCAGAGCCATTTCATAGTACAAGTAAATCAATTGAGACTATTCATCATTGTTGAATTGCTTTGTATTTTTGTCTATTCACTTAACTCATTTTCATTCACAAACAAGCTGTTTGTTTCCATTACAGACTATGTATTAATCCCTTCTGAGTAGATTAAGCTTTCCTAACATTTTAAAAAGGTCTTTGTATGGTTATTTAATACAGGGCTTGTGCATACCCACCCCTAGACTTGGGGAGTGAGACCAGCCTTATTGGTCGCCCAGGGCTGTGCTTTATGACCCCACTATCTTATCAACACTTGCATTTTTCTACCTACATTTAATATAAACTACAAATTAAACTAAGCATAACTGACTATTAGAGATGACAAATTTTGGGATTTTGTTGCCATTCTGAGATTTTTTTGTCCAAATCCATGGGTCTCAAAAAAAACAAAACCAAAAAAAAAAAACTATATAAACTTAACTATTTTTTATCCATAATGTGTTGAATGTGCTAAAATTATTCAACATTTTAACAAGAAAAATCTCAAGTTGATGTTAAAAATTGACACAAAACATTGTTGGTTTATTTAAGATAGAATAATCTATTATAACATGACTAATTTGTATTTAGAGACATTGTGTTTATGTTCAATTTTTCTAGTGAATTGTTCACCTATATTGCATATGATCCATTATTGTACATAATTAGGTTACAATAAAATTTGTATTTCATATGAATACTACCTTATGAAAATAGAGATGCAATAGACTTTGTGGTGGGGATTATAGAGGTGGGACATAATATCCTTGCATCAGGCCTGACTTGGTAAATGTTAGAGTATCAGCTTTGAAACACATGTATATGTCCCTCTGTATTTTTAATTCTAATTCTGATAATGAAAATTGCTTTTCTTGTTCCAGTCTCTTGAATGAAGCTACATTGTTCTTTTCTTATTTCCACTTTACTTCTACTATAAGCTCTCTCTATTATAATCCAAATATGTAGCTCCTCAAACTAATTTTTCAATGAAGTTTGCTTTCATTTGAACCTGGTTTCTTTGATAACATTATAAGAATTGATTTACTTAGATCTTTTGGAAGTTTGCCACTATTGCATATTTAACATGTATCAATTCTAAAACAATATTTCTTTGACTATTTCATTTAATAATGTTTCTTTGTTCTTCTTCATATCAGCTATTATTATTCTTAATTCAGATTTCACTAGCATGGGTCATTTCATGCTTTTATGTAGGTTTCTCTTTCTGGTTGTCATTACAGAGTTCACTCATGTATTCAATTCTATAATTGCAGTACTTTTTTCTTTTCCATAAGAATGATGACCAAGATGCATATGATCTAAAGTAAAGAGCACATTTTCTTTGATCTTTTGTACCTATCCTCTGCTTCTGTGTTCTTCAGTTTTTCAATCTCAGTATATTACCAGCTTATCCTTTCTTCTTCTGCCTGCTTGCACTTATCGCTGATAGTTTTGTTTAGCCCTTTATACTCTGTGCTGTTTTTGGCTGTTCTTCCTCTCCTTCATTAGGTTGAGAATTTAATTTGTCATCTATTTTTTCTTCTGTTTTTTTTTTCTCCCTATGATTTCATTTGCTTTCTTTACCATAAATTTTTTCCCTTAAAGTGTTCCAATCAATCTTTAACATTTTCAAAAGCTTCATACTTGTTAGTAATTATGACTACATATGCTTGTTTAGTTATTGTTGACGTTTTTCATACTGCAGTGTAGGCATTGCTTTGTTGTTTTTAAATTTTTGTAAAATTACTTTTTGGCACATAACTGGGAGGTAATAACTCACATAATGCTTGGGCATTTTTGATTAGAAAAGTGTATTTGTAAATTGTCTGTTGAATGCTTAACTAGTCTGTTTGGTTCTTGGTATCTCTCTCTGCATTTTCCTCAAGTTCTAAAGTGTTTACAATAACCTTCAAACCAAGTGTTACTTGGACATTCACTGTGCACCATTAATACTATTCTTCTCCATATTTGTTCCATGATTCAAGTTCATACATAGCAGCCATTTCACTATCCTGTTCTTTTCCTATATTTGCATGCATATATCCCATCATGAAGATAATTTCTTTAGACTTCCTCTGAGTTTTGGCATTTTCTAGTCTACTATCTATTTTTTCTTTAGTCATTTCTGATGAGGATGAATATGATACAGTGATAGACATATTGAATGTATTCATTTTTAGTCTCACTCAGAGGACTCTGTTCATTTAAAGTATTACACAAAGTATTTCAACTTCTAATATTAGTCTAATTCTTCTTGCATTATTGCCTCCTCCTGAGTATATAATTTAGCTGAGAAAAATAAATGTTTTAAATAGCAAAGAGTGGAAATGTGAGCTTTTAGTATTTCCTCAAATTTAATTTGAAATCAGTTCCTAAGTTGCACCTGTTAAGCTATAATTCACAATAAAAAATATAACTTAAGAACCTCTTAAGAATGCTCATTAGCTGTTGATACTACCTGTAGAATGAGTGACCATGGTTAACTGTAAATAAATGGTAGAAATGCCCAACAAACCGAATTGACAAAGTGTGCAATAAACAATAACAAGAAAAAGAAAAGAACACGATAAAAACTAATATAAAGTCAAAGCAACAGTAATATGGCAAAAAGTTCACAAACTATGAATTGGGGTTCATACACAAAAGCAAATTCGAATAAACAAATGTTACATTGTAACTTCAAGATAAGGCAGACTGGGACTGAGTAAGATGAAACCAAGAACTGGCCTATTTTATTGGCTAGGAAGAAATCCCAGCATGCATTTGCATGCTTCTGTCTATAAATTTGACAAGGGAAAGTGTTTTGCAGTCATTCACCATTCGGACTGGAAAAAACACTGCCAATATGCACCTGTCAGTTTTACACTAGAGTCAAAGGATGCTTGGAAGTTCTTGGTCTGAAACACTTCCCAAAATCTGATCAAATAAACAAACATCAGGAAAATTTTTAATCTTCTTCAGCATCTCCTTATAGTATTAGTAATAAAATTATTTACATTTATTATGAAATGAAGCATTGTATATTCTTATGAATTTTTGACTACTATTTCTTTCATCTTAAGTTTATTTTAGTTGTTTTGTTATTGCAACACTGACCATCATTATAAGGTAATTATTATGCAGCATGAAGCAGAAATAAAATAATAAGCTTTTTAAAGGTGCTAACTTGCATTTCTTTTTGTCTGAAAGACTGGGGCAGCTGTTTTACTGATTAGATCACAGAAGCTCAATTCTTTCCAGCTTAGATTTTCTTTTTATTTTATCTGAATGCCTGATATTCAGCAATATTAGTTTTTAATGTTTACATAGATTGGTAGTTTTATTAGTAATTTTAGTGGCAGTCTAATTTAAATATGTGAAGAGTGGAAACTATAGTATTTCCTAGAAAAGAATATTGAAACTGTTCCTATTCAGATATTGTGATGACTTGAATCGATGTGATATATTACTTTACAATTGTGATATTATTTAAATTTATGATTATATGAATCATTGGCAGTTATTAATTTTTAACTATTATTTTTAATGACCTGATTTTGATCTCTAATTTTGATCTGAGAATTTTTCATTTATCTCCTCAACATATCATTAATGTGAATATTATGCTAATTTAAATATTAGAGTGGACACTGTAAATAGTCTCCCCTTAAAAGGAAAAAAAAACAGCCTCAGTACATCAGACTCTGTGTGTGAGAATAGGTGCTTTTATTTTAATTATTTCACCCTAAGCAAAGTGGTAATGCCACCAGTACACAGGGAGTGAAAGTGAAAGAAGAGTGAACAGGGGGGATTGATGAAAGGACAAAAGATGAATGGGGTTCAAGAAGACAGATGATGGTGACTAATGTTTCATTGAAATTTTTGAAAATTATAGTTATCAGGGAAGCAAAGAAATGAAAGGGAGTTCCACAGTTGAGAAGTGTAAAAAAAAAACTGTTGGTGTAGGAGAAGCAGTTGCATTTTAACAGTAAAAGGGTGAGGCCTAGATGCCAATCTAGTAGCATAAGTAAATTCATGTATTCAGGGCACCTGGGATAAAGGTTTGTTAGAACAGTTGCCATGAGAATATTTGTAGAAAATACAGAGGGAACTTGTGTCACTTCAGTGAGTAAGTAACTGAAGTCAAGATACCTGGTCAGGAACGATTACATCACAGATTTTGTCAAGAATCTATAGATTTACAGTAGGAGCACCAGACCAAATATGGCAACAGTATTCAATACATGGACAAATGGTAGATTTGTAAATCTGCAAGATGAATTCTGATGAGAAAAATTTCTAGCACAATGGTCACCCAAATTTCCTTGCAGTAAATGAAACTATTGATTCAATATAATCACTCCACCCTATGTCAATAGGAGTAGTGTGTTGTTCCATTGGAGTCTCACATCATCCATGCTGATGGCAGGCAGAAATGGTTCTGTGATGATTAAATATCATCTACAATGCTAACTGTTCTGTCAATGAATGCCAAATTTTTCTTATATGGAAGTGGATAATATCACCATTACCATTTGATGCTCAGAAGATTTCTTGATTAAATGGTATGTTGCCCTTACAAACTAAGACAGTCATCTCACATCATACTCTCCAAGTAATGATATTTTTAGCTTAAAGTCAAGAAATTAGTAATGAGATTAATTCTATGTCCAATTTGGAAGACACTTTCCGGAGTCAATTTTTCATTTGTGCTTCTCAAATTCTTTTGAAACAAGTTTGCAAATATCTATTGACAAATATTGCTTGTTTTTGGAAGAGAAGCAGCTAACAATGAATTTTATATTTTTGCTGCATAAAGCATTACAACTATATGACATTATTCCCATAGGTACAATACTTTATTTAAACAATAATTTTAAAAAGATGGAATAATTTGATTGGCTAAATTATTTTCAGTGGAGCTCAGAATAGACACATTCCATCAAAGGCAAACACTGTTGTTTACATGAAGTTAATCAAATTCAATGCAGACTGAAGAAGAACCAGCATTTTCAAATGTTATCATCATATTCTTGTAAAAATTTTAACCATAAACATTCTTGACAGCTTAATTCAAAGAACATTAACAACATTTTTATATAAAAAAAAATGCAGACCAAAGAATGATTTTTAAAAATATTATTTGACCAATTATTGTGTTGCTATAATAAAAAGAAAAACATCTGATAATGAAATTTGAAATGATGAAATAGAAATTGTTTGTATAATGACAAAATACATTTAGATATCCATTTATATATATAGGAGCAAACACACTCTCACACATGCATATATATATATGAATAAAAAGACAAGAGGAAAAATATTCTTAGCCAACACATTTTGTCATTTGAGGGACCTTATCAAGGCAAAAGTAAGGATTTATTTTGTAGCAAGTGTTATATATAAGAGCAATGATGTTATTGGTTTATCAATGCTTTTAAATTTGATAACATTCATGGAATATTCATCAAGGAGATGAAAGGTTAGTCAAAACATGTGAAAGACACAAAATAAATCCTTATATTTGCCTTGTGAAAGTTCTTCAGAGTACAAAAGGCTTTGGCTAAGAATAGTTTTTCCTTGTCCTTTATTCATTTTGTTCCTTTACATTTTCTATATGCAGAGACACGATATATAGAAAAAAATTACAAGGCCCAAAGGTTACTCAAAGTAGAGACTTGTTGAGCGACATGGTGATGTAAAGGATGAGGAAGGAGGTGGTAAAAATGTATATTATAAGGAAATGTAGGTTATATATTGGTTGACTCTGGACTTGAAGAGCTTAAGATTGTAGTAGTCAGAGAAGCACTCTCTTGTGAATCTGTTCCACAGAGAAACAGTTCTGAGAAAGAGTCTGTCAGAGTTGAATTTACTTCTTATTAAAGGAACACAAAGGAAATGGGGATGATTTTCCACCTTTGCCATGGTGTGGCTGGTCTGAGCTGTGAAGGTCTGAGCTAGTTGGACTAAGCAATGTAACTTGTTTGAGCATTTGCTATAGTAATAGTGATGGTGCAGTGACAGGCTTGCAGTGTTGAGAATAATTCATCACCCATAATGCTATTTAGTCACTTTTGAACTCTGACATGGCTGGATAGTAAGGACTGGACAACATCAGCCCAGGTATGGAAACAATACATCATTCTTTCTCTGATCTGACTGTTGTATAGCAACAGGAGTTTGGTATTTTCTAGAGCAATACAAGAAAATAACCAGTTTTCCCAAAATCTTTACTGATGACATGAATATACAAGTTCCATTAAGGCCTGGAGTGAGCTTTAGAGATAATAGTTATTTGAGGCAAGGGGCCTTTTTAAGGATATAGTTGCTCATTAGAAGTGGAGTGAATTTAGGACCTAGTCAGTGATGATGACATGTTACTAGCTTTGTTTTCAAAGTATTGAATGACACATGCTAGCTTTTCTCCTATTGAGCTGTGAGAATTAGTTCAGAGGCAATGTCTCTTCCTAATATAGCCTTAATTTGAATCTGAAATACTTTAAACGATGAATTTCTAAATATATCTGAACATTCTTTTTCTTAATACAAATCAAATTTTGTTCATTGTCTTAATACAACCTCCAATCCTCATCTTGCTACTTACACATTAATATTTGCATATCATGGATTTGTGTAATCTTCAACACTTTCCACATATAAGATCTTTATGAATAGCAACATCTAACCTACACTTGGAAAATCACTGTAAGATCTTTATGAATTCACAGAAATCAAGCACATTTCACTTATTATTCATTACAATCTTTGGTTGTTATAAAAGCTTATTTTTTCTTTCACAATACATGCAGCTTGTGTTGATTTGTTTTTTTTTCTCTGATTCTTGGATATGCTGTCAAGGGAAATCAGTTATTATTGTTATATTCATTTTGGCCTTCTCTTCATATTTTATTCTTTGGCAGAAAGATTTTCAAATCTACACCAAAAGAGATTAACAGCAATTGACAAAAATATTGAAGGACCAGAAATATTAAAATCTGAAGTGGAATCAGCACTGGCCAAATTGAACAGAAACAAAGCAGCAGGGCAAGACGGAATTATAATAGAAATGCTGGTAGCCCAAGATGATTTTGGAATTGACAAAATTATAGACATAATAAATGAAATATACAACAGTGGTGATATACTGGAAGACCAAATGTATGTGAAGTCTATTATGAGACTGGAAATAAGACAAGAACAGGTTTGTTAAAGATGTTAGTATAAGGAATGCAATATTTATGCTCAGAATGATATAAAAAGAGCAATATAAATGCAGAAGGGTGTGTACTTGTGCTTTGTAGTTTATGCAAAAGCATTGAAAAATTACATCACAAAGAACTACTGGAAGTGGTAGGTAAACTGGACATATTTGGGAAGGATATTAAAATAATTCAGAACTTATACTGGCAGCAAACCAACTGAATGCACATAGAAAATGAGATTAGTAAATATACAAAAATAGAAATGGGTGTAAGAAAATGATGTTCTTCTCACTGGTCTTATTCAGCCTATACTCTGAGGCAATTCTGAGAGAATTAGAAGTCCTACCAGGATTCATTATTAGTGGCTACAGTTAGATATGCAGATGATACAGTGCTGGCAGATTAGTGGCTACAACATTAGATATGCAGATGATACAGTGCTGACAGAAAACAAAAAGGAAACTACAGGAGCTCCTAGAGAAGGTAGTAAGGGAAAACAAAAAGAAAAAAAAACAAATTGCAATGAATTTTTATTAGCAAAAGGAACAGCTCAATATGTAAATTAGAAATTACAGATACTAAAATCAAACAAGTACAACAATTTAAATGACTAGGAAGTGTTTTGACAGTGGATGGAAAGTTCAACATTGAAATATGAAGGCACACTGTGATATCAAAAAATGCATTCCAAAAGCTAAGCAGAGTATTAAAAAAATAGACAAGTTTCATAAGAAATGAAGAAAAGAGTACTGAACTGTTATGTGATATTTGTTCTTCTACATGGCAGTAAATACTGGACAGTCTCCTCAGAGATGAAGAAGAGACTTGAAGCAACAGAAATACAGTTATCTGAAGGATCCTGAGAATGGAAAATGTGAGCATAGACAGAAAATGTGAGCAACAATGAGGTTTTAGAGAAAATGGAAACAAAAAGAAAACTTGTACTTAACATCAGGAAGAGAGAGTCAAAATTTCTGGGGCACATATGAGGAAGGACGGCTTGGAAAATCTGTTACTCACAGGATAGATTGAGGTGCCAGAGGGATAGAGGCAAACAACACATAAGATACTTGACGAGCTTGAGAAAAATGGATGGCAGAACAGGCTTTAGAAATAAAGAGAAGACAGAATTTATTTAAAGCTGTAACAGACAGGAAATTGAAGACAGTTATGATTACCTATGTCCTAAGGAGACACAGCACATAAAGAACAATTACAGGAACCGCACACCCAGAATGTAATAAATGATTATTTTTGCCACTGTATATAAATGTAAATATGAGTATTTTTATGCATCTTACACATTAATATTATTGTGTGCATAAATTTATGTGACATGTAATTTTGGCATCACTCTTAGAGTAATGTCATAAGATCATCTAAAATTTATATTGAATTTAAAATTGAATTTCAAAGAATATGACTATGCTAGTCTTTAAAAGAAATAGTATTCGATATTAAAATGTCTTAAAGATATAATTCAGTGTCAATGAAAATATATTCAGAATTACAGATACTAATTAAAAAACATCTTTTTAATTCATGAAGTTTTGTAAAACTGCATACCTTGCCATAAATAGGTATTACACAAAAATAACAACAAGAGAAGATTTATGACTATTAATTACTTCTTGTATATAGCACACAACTTCAGAATGTAGTTAATTATGGCTCTCTACAATTTCCTTCCTTTATAGATATTAATAAATTTTTTTTATTTTTTATTATTTCTCCATTCACTTCTATACAGTAGGACAGATATCATGTAACAGTTCAGTCCTCTATTCTTTGTTTCTAACAAAGTTTTTCTATCTCTTAATACTCTGCTTATCTTTTGAAATGCATCTTTAGTCTAATGTATCTTAGCATTTCAGTGTCACCTTTTCCATTCTCTGTTAAAACACTTACCAGATATTTAAATGTAAGAAAAATTAGCCACCCACTAATCAAAATCTAACCAAATGACTAAACAGATTTTTTTTTTTAAATTGAAAGAGATTGGGTGAAGAGGTTTTCAGCATTCATTATGAAAGTGCTTAATTGGCCTAGATTGTTACTGGATTTAAATCCAACTGAAGACTTGTGGAATGTACTGAAATGAGTAACCAAACGATGACATGCCAACACGAGAGATTTCAAAGAATATTTACTGTTGGATTAGAAAGACATTCTAGTGATTGGTTGTGCAAGTTTAATGAAGCAATGTTATGAATATTGCAAGCAGTAAAATAAAATATTGATTTCAATATACTTTCTTTAGTGTGTACTCATTTTTGGGCAACAAAATATTCATATTTTTGTCAACAGAATTTCAATGTTGTAGATTTTGTTCATAAATAATATACAATATTATCCATTTTAATTTTGTTATGTTGCTCTAAAAATAATAAGATCCTGATTTTTTCTGAGAAGAAATTTGAATTTCTATTTTCAAAAAATGGTAGGTGATACACTTTGCCATTTAATTATTATGATGAACATAATAGTCATCAAAAATTAGAGAATTAAAATATTAAATCAATATAATGAATATGTAGTGTGAATTTTTGTCTTTCTTTCTTAATTTGTATATTGGACTCAACAGGACAAGGAATAAAAGTAACTGGATAATAAGGTGTCTGTGTATGTGTATATATATATATATATATATATATGCAAAAATATCTCTTTCATTGAAGGAAACTGTCAAGACAGTATGATTAAGTTTCCTATTAAATTTTTCTTGTATTCATAATAGCGATTTCATTTTTGGACACAGTGTATAAAAACTGTCCAAATGATATGTGAATATGAGTACTTTTGCTAATCTATTAGCCATTATTAAGGATGTTTCTTTTGTTTAACTGAATATGTAGATTTTATATATATATATATATATATGGTGGTTGAAAAGTTTTGTCACTGCTACATAATATAATTTTCCATTTCAATGCTTGGTGGTATATTATCAAGGAGAGAGTTTCAGTTGAAGGACACCATTTTGAGAGCCTTTGCAACAATCAACAAAGCACAGACTCATAAAATATCACACAGGACATGGCACTGCATTATTTTGTGTCATGAAAAGGGTGTTCATACAGACCTTTTCAATGTGTGATAGTGTCAATGAAAGTGAATAAACTGAATCCAGTACATGTGCTTTGTATTACTGTATAACTTCTATAGTTTTCATTACTTTTTGGTAGGGGGTGACAAGATTTTTGGCCCACTTTGTGTGTGTGTGTGTGTATATATGTATATATATATATATATATATATAGGAATGGGTAGGATAAAAATGTACAAACATACACAAATACTTGCACATATGTAAGTATATTTTATTTCTCAGGTATTATAAATACAGTTCTCAATGTTATGAAACAGAGCTATAAGTGTGTAATTGGATGAAACTCTGAATAGCGTTACCGATGTTGGATATTATGTATATTCACTTATATATATATATATATATATAGATATATATATATATATATATATATATAAGGGAGGGATTAAAGTTGTTCCAACAAGAGAAAGGTGTATATTTTAAAGAGAAAAGAGAAGCCACAAATGTTTTGGTTATAATGTGGATTTTTTATTTAATTATTTTAAAATATATATTTTATTTTTCATATTTTTTGCTACACGTTTCAGGTCTTGTGATTATCATCAAGCAAAGAATTGTTATTTCCACATATTATTTAAAAGAATTAATTTTTTCCTTTATGTTTTCCTATGTTTAACAATTGTCTTTGGTGTGTGGTATTAATCCAAATTCTTTTTGGATTGGTGGAGAAAATGTTCCTCTGCTTAAAGGGTAATAAAACAATTATGATTGGTCAGAGAAAGGAAGGAAGGAGGTCTTTGTTCTCATTTTTTTAATGACCTCTGTATTTTCTTAAACTTATCTCCATTTTTGTAGCAAAGAATATAGAAAATAAAGCATAATATATATTTTAAAAGAATTAAATAAATAAAAATCCACATTATAATACAAAATATTTGTGACTTCTTTTCTCTTTAAAATATATATTTATATATGGAATGTTTTTAATTTTTGAGCATGGTTGACATATCTTAAAGTTTTACATCAAGTCACTCTTTACAATTAGCATTTATTCCAAGTATTATAAATATGTGATCTGATGATAATTTCAAAAGATTTATTGATCATCTGCTCCTCAAGAATATTTTGATGTAAAATTTTGGAGTTGGTCAGTTAAGATGTCAATTCAACTTTTACTGATTTATCTAATACTGTAGCTCTAGCTAACTATTGACCACTTTTTAGAGAAGTACTGTTTGCATAAAATTACATTAAATTCTCATAATTTCACATATTTTGTAAGCTGTATTATTATTATTATCGAGTAACTTGACATCAAAGATTGAAAGCAGCTATTTGTAGATATTATCACACTACATGATTTATGTTATCATGGCAGACAGAATATATTTTGTGACCTTGATCTTCCTCTGTAGTGTCACTGACAAAAGGAGGAGGGTCTATAATGTGACCATGATACTTGAACATGGGGTCTGTATTACAGCCCACTTTTTTTTTTACTGTAAACTGGACACTAGTTGGAAACTTTTGTGAGTGTCATATCCTGATAAAAAGGTTTTTGGAACATTCTGACTGTGTCTACCCAGACTAAAAGTAGTCAATGGCCACACATTTTCTACTTCTGCATGATCTTTTGCATTACACTTGTTCCAACAATCCTATTCCTATCAAATGCCATATTTCTTAGGAAGCTGTGGCCAGTTATTTGTCCTGATGTCAACCATCTGCTGTTCATTGGTTAATTCTTGCAGCCAGCTATTCATCCTGAGTCCATTTCAATGGTTAATCAATGCTTTCAATGAATATCTGCCAATTTTATTTCAAAGTGGACTTAGGTAATATCTGATTATTTAATGACCAGCAGCCAAACAACAAGACTATGTCAACAGTTTTCCTTTTGAACATTGTTTTATTTCTAGTCAACCCCTGTTTTGTCAGAGAACTCTATTGACTTTAATTCAAATATCAACTCTTCTTGTCAAATTATTCGCATATCACCTAACTCATCAAAAGTAGTCAGTATCCTTCATTTTTACATCAATCTTTAGTTTATCTTTCTGTGTAAGCACTACAGACTTGGCGTATTATATCATCTATTTTTGTACTCTTCCATATATGAACTTTATCTACTACCAATTTGATACATGTACTCTTTTGTCAATATTCAATTCTGAATTTGTATTGTTCCATACATGAACTTTTATTACTGCCAACTTAACGTATGAATATTTTTACTATGTCCATGAACTTTACTTTCCATGTAGTTCTCGTACATAATACATTTCACTCTTCAATTGATTCAAAGGATCTTTGTTATGTTCATATATGTGTATAAATTTTATTCTAAAATTTCTTTAAGGAACCCTCTTTTATGTTATTATTTGTTATGTGAATTTTGTGTTAACCTTATTCCGTATAGTACCTTTGTTTATTTTATTTTTTTGAATTGCCATCTTTTGATTTTGTTTGATTCAACTGGAACATTAACAACATCCCGCATTCAATTTACGTGATTAAATTGTATTTTATTGTAGTGAATCACCCTCATTCCCTTCATATTCTATTGGTGAGATCTAAGTTCCACTCAAGAAGCTTCTTCCCATGATCCACCACTTTGTGGAACTGACTTCCAAGAGGATGCTTCCCTGATCACTACAATCTTAAGCTGTTTAAATTTAAGGTTAACCATTATCTTTCCCAAATATCCATATAAAGTGTGCTTCTTTATGCTGTAACCCTCTATCTCGAGTTGCTCTCAAGCCTTGTAAAGGGTGAACATCATTATAAAAAAAAATCCTATTTAAGGTAATATTGCTTTAGTCCACTTCAAAGTTCAATAGTATCCTTTTCAATTTCAAAACAATTTGCAAACTCTTCTTTCTGATTGTCACATTTTCCCATATCTTATTTATGTCAAATTAAAAATAATTTTATCTCTCAGAAAAAGTAGAAGTCAAAGAGAACCGGATACATGTTAGCATGGGGTCCTGAAAGATATACTAGATATGATGATCTGTTAAATAGTTATAGTAATGTTAGCTATTTCCTTATAAGGAAATATCCAGCATTCATTGATTGAGAAGCTCATGCCACATTATGTCATTTCTTTTTCTTTTGAGTTACATATATTATCAATTTTAGTTGTTGCTGCTGTTGTTATTGAAAGTCATCAAAGAATGCTGTTTCTGTTATTCAATAAAGTTCTTTGTGGTTTTCTTCCAATAGGTTCAAAGAAAGAGGATCCTTGCTTTGACCTGACCCTGCAAGAGATGTGAAGAATCTATTCATTTGGTAATTGTGAATGTGAAAATCACTCAGCACACAAATTCCCTCTATAGCAAATCACTACTGACTGAGTAACCCAATAAGAGGGTGTTTGGTTATGTATGTACAACACGGTCCCTTCAGATTGACCGTCAAGTCATTGAGTCTGACCAACTGGTCTTTGAGATATTCACAATAGCTTGATATAATATGGGAAGACCTTGTACATATCTCCCTGTATTAGTTCAGAATTATATGCCTATTAAGTAGAAAACAATTCTAAAATAACATTTTACAGTTAACACATGAGCAATTAAGTATATGAAAACAGACAGCTATTCCATAATGCTCTAATTAAAAATTACTAAAGTGCCAGAAGACAATACTAACATTATCTTTTTAAAATAAAATTTATATTTCAAAAGATATTTATACTATTACATCAACTTTCAGTCATGAACATGCATGAGATTTTTAAAGAGAAATTAATTAAGATTAAAAGTGATTTTTCAATAAATTAAATTTGGCTGGATTGAAATCAAAAACTGTAAGTATGTGTGAACAAGTATACAATAAATTCAACGTATGATAAATGCAATTTTACTTTGGCACAGGTAACTTATATGATCAGCAAAATGATAGAATATGATCTATTAGATTATTATAATAGTAGCAGTGAATCTACTCAATTATTGATCTGTGTTGATCTTATCTGTCTTTGGGGAAGAATATGATGTAACTGATGTTAGAAAGCAACTGTGTATAAAATACAAAATAAATTGGAGTGATTCAAGTTAAAAGTAAGAGAAAGAAAACTGGTTTTGGTTGTTTCACAGCATATCAACCAATTTCAGGTTATTTAATGCCAACTTCTGTTGTTTGTTTTTTGTTAAATAGATAGGTAGACATAGGTCTGGTTTGTACAAGAGTCAAAAATATATAAAAAAGCCAGATTTGCATAGCAGTGAAAAAAACGTATAAAAAGGCCTGGAGTTGAAAAAGATAGACATAGATCTGGTTCACACAAGATTAAAAAATGTAGACATAAGTGCAGTTTATGTGAAAGTCAAAAAGAGTAGATATAGGTTCAGTTTGCATGGGAGTTAAAAAGCTAATATAGTTCTGGTTGCAACAGAGCCTAAATGTTAGACATAGGTCCAGTAAACAGATAACCCCTTTTTGGTAGGGATTACCCATTTGCACAGGAATACAGGTAGCATATTCTTGACAAACTTTCAGGATGAAAGAAAAACTAAATGAAAAATAACTTAATAACAAAAAGAAGATGAAAAGAATTTGTATTATGGTAGGTCATAATCAATTAAACTGAATGTTAACTAAGATGTATTAGTTAAAACTAATATATCAGAAACTTATGAATTCCTCAAATAAGTTATTCATGAAGAGAAAAACTCACTGAAAAATCTATAGAAAATCAGCATATATTATTGTTGTTTCTTTTGGCAAACAGATTAGAGATAAAATCTAAACAAAACTAATGTCATA
The DNA here is from genome assembly GCA_963932145.1 of Acanthosepion lycidas. Lineage (NCBI taxonomy): Eukaryota > Metazoa > Mollusca > Cephalopoda > Sepiida > Sepiidae > Acanthosepion > Acanthosepion lycidas. Next base: position 106,056,414 of record OZ010576.1, on the reverse strand, counting down.
TTGTGTCCCAATGATCTCATGCTCAGATCAACTTATGCAATCTGTAAAAACTAAAAGATCTTTTATAAAGACAAATATTTAAAGGTAAAATAAACATTATTGCAATGTAAACAAAACTATGAAAAAAGGGAAAGGCTTGAAAAAGAATGACATTTTTAGCCTTACAATAAAAATTTGGATGTCCTAAGGTGTAAAAGGTGATAAGATGAAAAAAATGATGAAATGAAAAATGAAATAACACATTTCTGTGATAATATATAAAAACATAAGAAAAAAGTTAAGTTATTGTTAACGAATGAACTGAGAAAGTATTACTTTTCTTATAGGCTCAAATTCTTTTGACCTTTTATCAGAGCCTTAGATCATTTCATACAAACCAAAAAGTATTACCTCATCAGGATATCTTGTCACAGTGTTTTATTATGTACCTGAATAATCTTTTTATTCACTTCAACAAAGTAAAGGGCTGTCTGAAAGACTTGTCACTCCCTACCAAAAAGTAATGAGAATAGAAGAACAAGTAATACAGTAATACAGTCCACATGTGCTGGATTCAGTTTATTTACTTTCATTGATGCTGTCACATACTTAGAAGGTCCATATGGATATCATTATCTTCATGTAGAAGCTCATGTCAGCCATCTAAAATAGTTTAGCCATTGCCTATTTTTTTCTAATTTACATTTTAAGACTTATTTTCATGGAAAAGTGCTAACTAGACTAAAGGGTTGTCCAAAAGTCTTGTTACACCCTACCAAAAAGTAATGAGAATAGAAGAACAAGTAAAACAGTAATATAAAACACATGTGCTGGATCCAGTTTATTCGCTTTCATTGACACTATCACACATTGAAAAGGTCTGTATGAACACCATTATTTTCATGTTCACCATCTGAAATTATATTATGTAAGACCTTTGGACCACCTTGTAGATGGACAATGAAGTGTAATAAAAAGATGTCATTTTTATGCTTTTCAAAAAGATTGATTGATTTGTTTGTTTAATGGCATATCAACTCACTGTGGGTCATTTAATGCTGAAATTTAATTTTCTTGGGAGCTTTGAAGTAATAAGAATATGATGTTATTCTACATTCACAATTGAATACATGGTAGATTATTTATGTGTGTGTATATATATATATATATATATATATATATATATGTGTGTGTGTGTGTGTTTGTGTAGCCATGATTACTAGATGTGTGTTTTATGTTGTAGTTTTTTCAAGTTATATTTTGGAAGACAGTTTGACTTTAGAAATTTTAGGATATTATATGGATTGATGTCCTGAATTCTTTCATATTTGTTTGGTTGATTTTGTTTAGCTGCATATTAACTGCTATGGTGAAATCTAAATATTTTGAACACAATTTTATAGCTTCAACTAAATATATTTTGGACACATTTGTATGCCTTTAACTACAGATAAAATGTATTGTTGATATTTTGTAATAAAAAAATGTATTTATATACTTTGATACCACTCAGAGTTAGGGTGGACCTGGGAACAACAGCAATTAAGAGGTACTTCCACATTGCTCAAAACCTCCAATCTCCTGATCAGCAGACTTACTAGCAAATATAATTTATCAAAGGATTAATTTTCAAAAGAAAATATTTCAAGATCTTTATTTATTGAAAATAAAAGTCCTACCATTAGAAGTTAGTGTTGGCAGTGAATGATGGCCAGTCTCTTCACAGATGCATAACCTATACCTAGTGAGCTTCGGTAAATAGATAGCGGAACAGAGTTTAGGGGGAGATAACAAAAAGACAAAATTTATTAAGAGCCACAGTGGACAGGAAATTGTGGGGAGACATCATTGCCAACATCTTGAAGGGGCATGAAACATAGAAGAAGAAATGATAAAGTGTGAAAGGTAACTAGATGAAAAAAATGATAGGTTGAAAAAGGAAATAAGATGTTTATATGTGAATATATAAGGAGATAAGAAAAAGGTGACAAGACTGAAGGCAAGTGGGACAGATGAAAATAACACGTAAGCTACCGAATGAGCTTGAATAAATGAATGGCAGAACAGGGTTTAGGAGAGATAATAAAGAGATAAAATTAATCAAGAGCCACAATAAACAGGAAATTGTGGAGAATCATAATTGCCAAAATCCTGAAGGGATACAGCATATAGAATAAGAAGATGAAATAGCTTGTAATATTGTGAGACGTAAAAAACCAGTAGTGAAGATACCAATATAGGACTCAGTTTATCATGGGTTTTAGTTGCAAACTAAAATGATTGAAAAAGCGAATAGATTTTGTATTTCACAAACTTTCATTGCTGACCATAATGTTTCAGACAATTGATTTGTCTGATGTGAGAACACTTTACCATTTGTTTTTTTGTTAATCAATTTGTATGATAATTGCTCACGGGAGAAGAAGTTAGTTTCTTGTGCTTATTCCTGTATAATATTTCTTAAATATGATGCATTTGTTATCAAATTCGAACAAGTTTTTAATATCTTGCAAATGATTTATTGTTTATCTGCCTTAATATTACTTGAATTTTTATTACCTCATAATTTGTCCTGTCAGTTGATTTGATCAGTAAACATGTGTCAGTTGCTCTTGTTAACATAATAACTGCTGACTTTTAGGCAGATGATAATACTATTAATTCTGAATGTAATGTTAATACTTTTTGCTTTAGAATATATATTTTTTTGTTTTGAATAGTCTGGAATATATGAACTTACTACCCTCAATATGGTTTAAAATCCACTTGATAAAATTCCCAAATCTATCAAAGATGATATTGAAATCTTACATATATTTTTCAAGATGGTTACTTTACCATTACCATATACTTAACATTAGATATGCTGACAACATTGCAGACTCAAAAAGGAAACTGAAACATCTTTTTGACAATGTAGTAAAAGAGAGCAAGAAGAAAGGAATAACTGTAATAAGATAGATTGCATGTTTGTCAGCAAAAGAGACAGATCAAAGATAGAGTAGTAACAGATGATAGAAAACAGGATACAGAAATATGAAGGTGATATGAATAGCAAAATATGTATTTTAGAAAGTAAGCAAATATTAAGAGACAAGAAAATGTCATTAGAAACAGAGAAAATAGTGCTGAATGTAATAGCTAATCTCCTGTTAGGGCACAGTTGGCTTAATAAAAATCTTTAAGAAAAGTTATCCCCTTGAGATGGGTGAAAAAAGGGGTTTTTGTCACTTTCCCTGCTTTAAAGACAGAGCATTCTTGGTGCAAAGAGAGTTTGGGCATGATACCAAGGTAAGCTGCACAGATCTCCAAGGCCTATATCTTATTTTTACTCATCCAGTGGCTCCACTCACCATCTGAACTGTATTTAATTTAATAAAGTTTGTTAAGAGTTTATCATGTTCCATCTTCTTATCTTTCTTCACATAACCACATTTCATCCCCTGGGAACATAACAAAATCGGTGATGAGGTATGTCTGAACAACTTGTACATGCACACAAAGATGGATTCAAAGATTCAACAATTGTTACAACAACTGGGCTTGATGGTATTATTCTCCAAGAGATTTTCTACACCCACATGAGTACCTTCAAAACTAAAATATCCACATCAACAGAAGTTGTGCATTGAATCATAGAATTCCATTATGACCCAGCTGATAAACTTTCTTCACATAGTTTGCATGATACAAGGTTATTTTCTGGGTGGAATTTAAAGAACAGGCTGACAATTAGAAAGTTAGGCTGCTTTTACAGAAATTTGGACCCTCTGAACATGACTGCTACACAAACTACATTACACCAAAACACACTTGTGATAACAATTTTGATGAAACAGTTGAGACATTATACCAGATGTTCAAAGAATAAACTTTCCTTTTTAATATGCAGTTTAATTGCCTTACCAATACAAAGTGTGATGTACCTATGCTAGTGTTATGAACAAAGAATGTGAGAGATTTAAAATCACCTCAGTCACAGATGCACAATTTAAGTGTTTAATCTTTGTAGGTGGCTTGATGTCAATATCTGATGCAGACATCCACACAAGGATTCTATCCAAAATTGAACAAAATCCTGACATTACTCTGCAGCAAGTTGCACTGGAGTGTCAATGACTGGTAACTCTTAAACATGATTCGACTATGATGCAACAGTTGGTATCTTCAACAGCAGATGCTGTCAACACTGTTTAAGAAAATGCAGTACTACACCACCAGTTTTGACAGACAAGAAACCTCCATCTACTTGCTGGAATTGTTGCAACTGGCATTTTGTTTGGTATGTACATTATTACATTTCAGTCAGGAATATAACGAGATGGGACACAAAGAGAAATTCTGTACTCCACCATGGCACAAACCAACTCACAACACATGACAACCATATAAAAAATATAGACAGCATAGGAAAACATGCAAAAACAGTCTGGAGGCAACTTTCCCACCAAACTCTAAGTCAAACTCCAAATGTGTAGCAGTAGAACTAAATGGCTATCCTGTTCATCTACAAATTGACACAGCCTTGGATATAACATTCATATCACAAACACTATAGAAAACCATAGGCTAGCCTTTACTAACACCAACCAGACATGTAGTGCAAAGTACGTTCGGAGACTGCATCTATATCACAGGCAAGGCCAAAACGGTGTCTGGAATTATTTGTTTCAGACTTTAATCACAACCTATTGGGACGTGATTTTATGGAGTATCTGGGTTTTCTGGACATTCCACTCAATTCTATGTGCAATGTAGTATCCAGACCTTCATCTCAGGGCACCATTATTGACCAGAGCAAGCAGATAATCAGTAAATATTTCTGAAGTTTTCACTAATGACCTGGGATGCTGCACTCAAGCAGAAGCTTCATTCTCACTCAAATCATTCACTAAACCTGTCTTTTGACTAAAACAACTCGTACCATATGCTACCCTTCCACTGGTAGAGAAGGAATAAAAATATCTGGAAAAATGAAAGTCATCATATCTATATCATATTCACAGTGGTCAGTTGTTCTCACTGAGCTCAGACAGGCAGTTCTGAAACAATTACATTCAGGACACCCAGGCATTAATCAGATGAAAGCCATAGTCTGCAATGTGGTGTATTGGCCTAACAGACACAGACATAGAACATACCATTAAGAGTTGCATCCAGTGTATGGAAGCACAGAAAAGTCCACCTTGGATTGTAGCTTCACACTGGACATACCCAGAGTGACCATTGTCTCAGATGCATATTAATTTTGCTGGCCCTATCGATGAACTCAGTTTTCTTGTATTCCAAATGGCCAGAAATCTTTCTTATACAACAGACAGACAGTCATTCAATTCTGAAACAACTATTTAGTCAATATGGCCTGTCTGAGACACTGTTCTCAGACAATGTGTCACAATTCACATTGGAGTTGTTCTATCCTTTTTGCATCTTGTTACATGGCACACATCCAGGCATCACCTTACCATCCACAATCCAATGGTCTAGCTAAATGTTTTGTGGACACACCCAAATGTGCTCTATTTCAAGCAAAGTGGGAGGGAGCAACAACAGAGGAGACACTGCACGCTTTCCTCCTTTCTTACCAATCAACACAAAATGAAGCAGTGAAGAATGGCTTATCACCAGCAGATGCACTCATTGAGTGAAAGTTTTGTACTATGTTGGATGCCTTATGGCCACAACAACATCACCACACAAACCAAAAGGAAGGAAATATATTTTCAATTGGCACACCAGTGTTTGGTCTGCAAAACTGGACACCTGGCACCATTCATAAAAGAAAGGGACAATGCATCTATAATGTACAAGTTGGTAATCAACACTCAAATACATCTGAGATACACCAAAAATGACATAGTTAGCAACAGGCCAACTATTCCATTTGATTTACTGATGGACATTTTTAAATTGCCATCAACATCACCCATTTAGGAAAATCTAAATAAGAATGAGTGACTTCAAAGATACAGGAGAAAGTGCAATCACACTAGGGTGAGAAACTTTCAAGTTGATCCTAAGCATGCCCAATACGTCTAAATACTAAACATTTGGCTGTCTTATTTTTCTTCACACAACCACATTTTACCCTCTGTGAACATAACATCTATATGGTAACTTCAGATTTCTGTGTTACATTTTTATTCTACCATCTTTTAAAAAACTTCCTAGAAAGTTAATTTTCTGTATCTATCTGATTTTAACAGCTCAGTTTCATAGATTGTATCCTCGGGTATTCCTCTTGTTGATGACCATACATTCATTTAGAACATTGATTCGTAGGGTTATTAAACTGAATGGAAACCATTTGAATTACATAAAATATTAAATTTTGAAGAAATTTGCTATTTAGAATTTTAGGAAACTATCAGTATTCATTATCTGCTGCCATAATCTTAACAACATAAGATATGCAGATGACACAGTGTTGATAGCAGATGCAAAAAGGGAATTACAAGAACTCCTACAGAAGGTAATGAAGGAAAGCAAGAAGAAAATTATTAAATATCAATTGTAAGAAGTCAGAGTGCATGGTTATCAGCAAAAGGAACAGCCAAAAATGCAAATTACAAATTTGAAATACCAAAATCAAATAAGTACAAAAATTTAGATATCTGAAAAGTGTTCTTAAGGAGGATGGATAGTGCAACACTGAAATCCACATTGGGATAAGGGAAGATGCATTTCAAAAACTAAGCAAAGTATTAAGAAACAGAAAAATTTAATTAAAAACAAAGAAAAGAGTACTGAACTGTTATATATTATCTGTCCTCCTATATGGAAGTAAATGCTGGACAATCTACTCATAGATGAAAAGACTTGAAGTAACAGAAATATCATTCAACTGAAGGGTGCAGAGAATATCATGAACTGAGAATGTGAACGAAAAGGACACTTATATTTAGAATAAGAAAGAGATAGTTGAAATCTCTATGGCATATAATGAGGAAAGTGAGCTTGTAAAATTTGATACTCATATGACATACTGAAGACAAGTTCAGCAGAGGAAATGTACATAATGACCTTGTGTAAATAAATCACAGAACAGAGTTTAGGAGAGATAGCGAAAAGACAAAATTTACTTAAAGTTACAAAGGACAGGGAATTGTGAAGAGACATGATTTCCAATATCCTGAAGGGACCTAGCACATAAATTCAAAAATAATAATGCACTTTTTAAAAGATAAACTAAAGAAACAGATTATAATATGAATAGAATTTTGCTAAAGAAGCAAATTTATTAAAAACAAAACAGCAAAAGATTTAGGACATAGGCATTTTTTTCTTTGAGGGAACAAATTCAATATCATTTAAACCATAAACTATTCTGTTTCATAAATCTTACAAAAATCTTATTTGTTATCTGTTTTTAATCAAAGTTTTGATTCTGTTCTCATTTGTTCTTTAAGTTTTCCTTTTTTTTATTGTTTTCCCAAGCATTTATCTTTTTTCACTGATTTAAGCAGGTGGGTTATTTGTTCTGCGGCAATGCTTTAAATTTTCAAATGCAACATAGTATGAAAGTGAATGTTTTAGTCTCATGTTAATAATGCTAGAATGATTTGATCTAAAGACATCACAGAGAATTTGTTGGCAAGATTGTGAAAGAAAGAAAATTTAACATATAGGACTAAGTATCAGGTAAGCAAATAGACATGATATTTAATATTGCTGAGGAGATTGTGAATTTGGCTACATGGAAAACTTTGCAGATTAGAAACATGAAGGCAACTGCTTGAATAGGGGGAAAAACCTTGTCTTTTCACAATCCATAATTAATATAGAATAATCTTTTACACTGTCACATCATGTTCCAAGTTCTGTAAGTCATTGCAGTTAGTGTGACATCACATGTACTGTATCCATAGCAGCGGGGATGTATCTAGGGCAAGATATTTTGACAAAGCCTCTTCCTTTTCAAGCTGGTTTTGAATTCAGTGTTTTGCTTCCCCTATACTAGTTGTTGCCTCAAAGCAAAAAAGCCCAGTGACTTTGCTATTTAACCCATAGTTAGGGAGAGAAGACATGAATTCGTACCTTTCCCAAGAGTATCTGTGTGAAAAGTGAATGTAACAAACTCAAACAGACTACAAATTCAGCTTACTGATTTCTGAGTCACTAACCATTGCATTACATGCACATCCATATCTTTAGATAAAATAATTAAAACTTAAATGATTTCATTTGGAATTTTGATGAAAGATATTGGAACAATGACAGAATTTGTTTGTTTGTTATTAAAGTGGTCACTGTCTTAATTTTGCATGTTCAAAATTTACTGTTTAAAATATATTTTGTTAAATAGATTTGGACTGATCAAAGGATTTAAGATAAAGGAGATTATTTTTCAAAATATAGATATCGGAGGTAGAAGATGATATTTTTTATTAGGAATCAAAATGTAAGATTTGAGTAAAAGACCTTTATCAGTTGGTTGGAATGTCAAAGTGAACCCTTTATTTCACTTGCTGGGGTAAACTGTTCTAGTTCCACATGCAATGTCTAATGGATGTCAGTTATCAATTATCTCCTGTCATGGCACGTGGAACTAGAACAGTCTACTCCAGGGTTCAGTTCGACATTCCAACCACCTGAAGAAGGCCGGAGTATACAACGGCCAAAATGTTGTGATAAATATAGCGACAAAGATGAGGGCAATAGTCTGATTAATGTAAATAGTGTGCGTAATACCTCATCTAAGAAATATAGACAGATATTGAGTAAAAGAATTTACAAATTTGGCAAAACTAGGACTCAGATTAAATAAGATAGAATTATAAAGATTTGAGAAATGAAAATACAATTTTATGATAATCTCATGAAAAGTTTTCTTTTATCACTGATCTGTGGTGAAATAGAACCAAGAAATTCTAACTTACCCATAGCCAAGAGTCCATGATGTCTCATCTGCCCGCATGGTCAAAAACTTGAATAAAAGGTGAGCCACAAAGACTTGTAGGAGATGATCTACAGAGTTTGATCTGTGCTGGACTGGGTTCATTGTAACTATCAACTACAAGGTTCATAGCTCCTCCTGACATACATTTTGATTATGAGAATGAAGAGAAAATCTCGTATATGGAATTTGTTAATGAGAATAAATATAAAATTTACAATATGCCAAGTAAATTCTTCCACTTGGACTTTCAACAGGTGATAAAATTTATTAAAAATATTTTTGTTTAACTATATTGTTAAATATACACACTTCCCTAATGGTTGCTCCCAGTTGTTGGGGCAGGGCATGTGTGGTCCAATGAATCTAGAGTGATGATGCCAGGAGTTCTAAATTCCTGGTAGGGCCACTTTTGGCAGCAGGGTTCCAGACCAAGCACGACCAACCCTCAAAGGTTCTAGTTGTGGAACAAGCAGATGATGATTACAACAGATCCCTGTTGAGCCAGCAGATGAAGATGGCTCTGCATGATGGACATGCTACTGAAGGCAACAGTCAAAACTATAACTGAGTCAGTGGAAGTCTGTTGCAGTTTCATAATTGAATTCTGCATGTTTTATTCTAAATGTGCCACAGAGAAAGGTTATGAAATCAAGTATAGCAAGTTGAAGTCCACCTTAAACAAATTCATGCCATTGGCACTTTCTCCTATTCTGGTTTTTTCAATGGCAGCCATCAACATGGAAGAAATTAAGTTCTTGAATCCAAGATAAAGCTTACAAAATGCCTACTTGTATTCATACTCTTTACGTGTACTGTTAAATGCACACATGCATTCATACTCTTTACGTGTACTGTTAAATGCACACATGCATTCATACTCTTTACGTGTACTGTTAAATGCACACATGCATTCATACTCTTTATGTGTACTGTTAAATGCACACATACATTCATACTCTTTATGTGTACTGTTAAATGCACACTACTATTGTTGTTGCAACGTAAGCACAAAGATACTTAATTTATTTTTAAGTTTCTATATATTGGTTTAGGATATTAATGAGTTTCATTACTGTATATCTTCCCATATGCATATATGAACTTTTATTAATATCACTTGTTATTACTGTTATTGTTTTATACCAGCCATAGTAATGCTGTTTGGTGGGAAACAAGTAAAAGCAAGCCTCCTTACTATTCCAGCACTCTCTCCCGCCTCAATATTCTTGTTGATTTTATTAATTCTGTTATCTGGATGGTTCCAGTTCTTCTGCTGATTTTGAAAACACTTAGGAGCCATTCCAAACATTTCAGTGGTGATGCGAACAATTGCCATCTCCAGAATTCATGAATTGTAGTATCAATCTGATATATCATTTTATCTTTGTTTGTTACCATGACAACAGTATTTATCACATCTTCATGAAATGTCTATTGGCTAACAATGGAACAGAGTAACAGCAAAACATTTTAATCCTTTAGATATATCACATATATCATACCATCTTTTTGATTCATAGTTGTGTGCTATACTGAAAAGCATTCAACTAAAGAGTTAAGTCAGTAGAAGTTGGACTGATTTGTGGGTGTCGGGGTGTGTATGATCAAGAGCCTTCAATGTAGGCTATCAATGCTGTTTCTGGCATCATAGTTGTCTTATTCTATTATGTCCCCTATAATTTCATGATGTGAGTGATCATGGCTCTCCACAGCTTTCTATCATTTATAGCTGTAAGTTTTACCTTTTTACTATCTCTCTTAGTCCCTGTTCTGTCATCCATGTACACAAACCTATTAGGTAGGTTACTTGCTGTTTCCTTCTATCCTACTCCCCTTTTGTATATCCTGTGAGTGTCAATTTCTCCAAGTCCTCTTTTCTCATCATGTTTCCTAGAAATTTCAACTTCACTTCACAATTCTAAGTACAATTGCTTAAATGTTCTATCCATGGTATTTTTCAGCATCCTTCTATAAAAGCACATTTTTGTTGTCTCAAGTATCTTCTGTGAGCAGATGGTCCAGCATTTATTGCTATATAGAAGTACTGATATTACATAACAGTTTGGAACTCATTTCTTTGTTTCTAACATAACTTTCCTGTTTCTTAATACTTTGCTTAGCTCTTGGAAGGTATCTTTTGCTATCCTAATGTGTCTTCACATTTAGGTGTCACATTTTCCATTCTGTTAAAATACTTCCTAGATATTTAAGTTTCTGTACTTGCTTGATTTTGACATCTGTAATTCATAATTCTCACTTTGCACTGTCCTTCTTGCTAATGACCATGCATTCTATCTTCTTACAATTGATAGTAAATGCTTCCTTTTTGCTTTCCTTTACTTTTTTAGGAGATAATGTAGTGTATTTTGTGTCTACCATCAATACAGTGACATCTTTATATTTAATGTTTTTAAGATTAGGAGTAATTAATTTGTGTAGAGCAGACCAAACTACAGCCCTCAATGTCAGTTCATCTGGCCTGCCACCACACTGTGCTGCAAATGAGCTAAAATATAATTATTTATATGGAATTAGCAATAGATTTTAGACAAGCCTACTATTATTCATGACTTAAATAAGCATTTTTTGGAGAGATGCTCAGATCAAGAGAATTGAGTGACATTCCTCTGTTCCAGAATGCATTTGATTGTAACCTTGATGTGCCAGTTGAGCTACAGTTGGAACTCATTGATTTGCAAGCAAGTGACTTGTTGAAAGAGATGCACAGAAAAAGAAAACTTCAAATTTTATCACTGCTTACCTAATGATGAGTTTTCAAAGTTGAAGAATTTTGCCTCTGGTATGGCATCAGTGTTTGGAACAACTTATGTCTGTGAGAAAACATTTTCAAAAATTATGTAAAGTCAGCACCTTAAAACTTGTAAAGGTAAATGCCAGTTTCACAAATCTCACTAACCTTTTTTGCTGCTTAGTTCATGAGATTCACTGGGTGTGATATAAACATTTTATTGCTAATGCCACCTTCTTTGATAACTTTTTAGTAAATATATGTTTGTTGTCTTTATTTTTTGTGTATTCAGTGTATTGTATTAAACAAAATGGTTATCCGGCCCATGCTCATCATTCTTTCAGTTATCTGGCCACTGTGAAAAATGTTTAGTAACCCCTGGTGTAGAGAGTTAAGAAGAATTTACAAATCTGACTATTTGTGGGTATCTATGCTAAAATTAAGCTAGAATGAATTGCACTATTACGACAGAACAAAGATAAAGCAGGGACTATTATAAAAAACAAAAAACAAAAAAACAAGAGAAGTTGTTTAGTGGTCTAATTTGTTTTAATTATTATCCTTGAAAGATACTGCAATTTATAGAGAGTTTGAAATTAAAGATTGAAAGCAGAATGGTTTTAAAATGTAAACAATTTTGAGATTATCTCTCTTACTACATTGATTTGCTCTACAATTTAACAACTTGTCATGGTTAATTGGACAGTAATTAAAAGATAATTATAAGTTTTACCTTTATTTAAATGCAACCTGGTATTTTGATATACTTGGTTTGGTTTGTTTTATGATATCAACCCATTGGGTCATTTAATGCTGAAATTTAATATTTTTCTAAATGAAATCTTGTATTTAAACAGTCAAAAAAATTATTTTACATCATAAGAACCAGACGGCTGTCAATTATGTCTCTATTTTTTTCTTTTAATTATATTTTTAATCAATTTAATTTTTTACAGAAACTAGAATATATAAAATGAATCAATATTCTGAAAAAGTTCCTTTAAATTTGTTGTTTGGCAATATTTAAACAGACTGAATTAAAGTTTCTGCAGTTTGTTAGTATGTGTTTTATGGTGAATGGCTCTTGGGATGCCCCACATACTAGACGATCTTCCTTTTTTAGAATATACAAATAGATTATGGTAGTATGTCCAATATAGAGCCTGGACATAATCACCTCTTCTTTTCTAGTTTATTTTTTTGATGCCAATCTATAGTTGGTTTAATTTTAAACAGTTTATTGTTTGAGCAAGAGTTCCATAGGTTCTGTCACTCCACTCTAATATATTTATTAATTGTTGATATACTTGGTGATTTGGGGGCTTGGAAACTTGTTTACCATATTCAAAAGAAAGGTAAGAAATTCTCTTATTAAATCTAAGTAATAAACAGAAAGGATTATTTTAACAGTTAAAATGTGACAATAAAAAGAAATTTACAAATAGAATCCAAATGGGAAAAATTATGTAAGCAATTAATAGATTTTTTAATCTGATAATATTTCTTATTACTGTATAGAAGGTAGGTTTTCTATCTGCAAAGTGATGCATTTCTTTAATAAAAGTTTCGATGATTAAGGCTGGTAGACATAATTTTCAATAAACAGTGATGTCTACTCAAACTTATGTACCCACTAAAATAACATTTATAGTACATATATGTGATAAAAATATAGTTTTAATGTATGCTATATTTATGGATTAAAGTGCTCAATATCAGGAATAGAACATGTAAATATAAAAGTCGACATTTTAGTCAACACCCAGTGGTGACAGTCCATTTCATGCTTAAATGCAATCTATATCCCAGGAAAAATGTTTATATATATATATATATTAAACAACATTTCTTAGAAAAACAGAGCCATGTACATAACATTATTATTGGAGACCATCTACATTAAAACAAAGCAGCCCACCCTCGACAAAATTACATTTCAAACTAGTCACAACACATTACATTGCATCTAGACATATGGTTCTGCTGTTAATATTTCGGTCTCTCAAGTGGTATGAAATCATAGAACCGCATCTTGAACTTATCACCTGCGTCTGCTATTCTACGACTGTTATTGTGCATAGCAATCTTCTATTTCAATATAACAAAATATTATCTTTGATGGTGAATATCTTTGTTAAAATGTCTTTATAACCACTCCAAAGATGGCTCATGTGAGTCGAAAGCTTAGATCAAGGACTAACTTAATAAAAAATATTCAAACGTTGGACAATTTTTGTCTTTATTTCCACCCAAAATTAAAGCAAACATGCGAACATTAGAACAGCTCATGATCAGACATAATAGACAGTCATTGTCTGTTATATCTAACAATATATGTTTATATATATATATATATATATATATAAAAAATGAAAAACAAACCACTTTAAAGTATCATTACGATAATTTATTTCACCCAAAATCCTTTTTTAAGGATTCAGGATCATCAGGTAAAACTTCCAACAACGAATTGAGAGGAAAAATGGGATTAGAAATTAGTGGGTAGTGTAATTTTTGTAATTTAATAGAGGGGGTCGAGAGTGGCAGTTAAACAGACAATATAAAGTATAGGGAGTGATTAATTTTATATCTCTCTTAAGTATGTTTTATATTGGAGTAGGAGAAGTGACAGAACCATGACCTATTTAGATGGTTAACAAAACGGAAACAATCTTTTGGAGACAAGAAAATCACAACAACAACAAAAAAAAAATTTTTAAATCTAATTCACTTGAAAATTTTTAGCTCTATTATGCTTTTAAGTTTATTAAGAATTTCAAATTCCATTTTGATAAAAAAAAATTTTTTATTATTGTTTAAAACAATTTTCCTTACAAGGGTGTGCTAAAAAGTTGCCAGCCTGACACACTAAAATCAGATCAAATATCAATCTATTGTAAAATCCCTTTCTAAAAAAAAATTAATACTAATTAATACAAAATAATTAAAATTAATGATTAATAAAAGGTGTAGATATTATACATAAATAGTCTAGGTTTGTCTTTTACACTTACTTTCAGAAGTGTATTTAAAAGAAAGCCAGGCAGTTTATAAAAAAAATTCATTTTAATGTGTTACATGTGTCAGTAAAAATTAGTATATTATAACTGGCTCTAAAAGAATCACTAAAAATAATCTAGTCATGCTAGACTGTTTGAAAATTCATATTTAAAATTTGAAAAATATATATTCTTTTTATTTATTGCAAAATCAAAAGTGTAGCTTCCATACAAGTAAATCTAAAGTTAAGATCCATCTGGATACTCTCCAATTGTTATGTAAGAAGACCGGTCAGCAGATAACTTCCAATAATAATAATATGATTTTGGAACAGAAGGAGTAGAAGTAAACAGACATGAAAACTTCATCCTGAAGACAGAAAGATGAGCCAGAAAGAAAAGATATTTTTGGTTGTTACCTGTGGATCAGTTGGGCTGTTTCTCTCAAAAGAAGCACATGGAAAAAAGAACTGAACCAAGTAAAAGAAGGAAATATTGTCAAATGTTCCAGTAATATGAGTGGATGTGCTAATAAAGTCCCCTTTTACTTTTGTTGTTTAGGTAGGTGCACCTTTTTTTTTTTCAAAGGTATTTTCAATCTTATTTAAAGTTTTAAAATTACCTTCTGATTTTGTTTTTTCATTATTTGAAGATTGTAATTATAAATCTTTTTAAGAACCTTTATATATTTTGATCTGATATCTGCATAAAAAGGTAATTTTTGTACAAGCCTATTCTGTAAAAAATTGTATTTTCTTATATTGCTTTGATGTCCTTTCCAAGTTTTAATTTGTAGTTTTGTGTCTTTTTGTTTTAGCATGCACCTTTTTTTTATATTCAGGATAAGAGAGGGGATATTTTCTCTTCTCCTGCTCTCTCCAGGGGAAAAAAAATCCATTTACCATTTTATTCAGGCTGATAATTTTTAAATGCTTTTTTGCTGGTTGCTGAAAACCCCACTTAATTCCTGAAGAACGTTATTCTATGTATTTAATTCAATGATAATATACTTAACTGTAGTCATTTTCATTACTCTATTATTTCCTTTCAGCCCTATGCAAACAGCAAGGCAGATGAAGCCCTTCAGGCCTTTAAAAGCAATCCACCTAAGAAAAGGCTACTTACAGTTTGACGATCATCTTCACTATCATGGTTTCCTGAGCTACTGTCAAAGGACATCAAATTTAAAGAGTAGGCTGTGTGTTCAAGTTGATGTCTACTTTAAACAACCAGTACAGACAAGAGGGAAAACTTTCAAATGATAGACTATTCTCTCCAACAAGGTGCAAGCCAACACAAACGAGGAGGTGTTGAAAAGTTTTCAACCTAAACTATGTCGCAAAATTTGATCAAATTAAACATAGAAATATTTTCCAAATAAAATAATTTACCCTTACAAACACTATAAACTGACTTATGCATGTATCCTTCTCTGTAGCATGAATACAATGACATGATTACTGAGAGTGATGAAAAAGTTCTTGCTCTGGCCTATTTCTGAAAATCTAAACAAATTAGATATTAGAATTATTTTGAAAGAGTTTTTAGTTGTCCTGACACTTTCCCAGCAATTTTTTGTACATTTGAAGATTGCTAAAAAAAAAAAAAAAAAAAAATACACCATATTGCTAACACTGATAAAAAATATTTTTTTAAAAAGTTAAATGTTTTTCTCATTTGTTTTGCTTCTTTAACTAAAAACATGCAGACTGCATTTTTTATTCCATTTTTGGAGACAGCATATAAGTAACTATGTAACATAACCACAATTCAGCAAATTATTTTGTATTTGACTAAAAATATCTTTTGGAATCTTTTTCTTCTAGGTGCAGCATCCTTTCAGGAGGTGTGCAATCATTCCTCTCATTCTTTGTAGTTCTCAGCAAGATTTGTCTTTTTACTCTCTTTGTTTACTATTATGTCATCCATTAACACAGGCTCATTAGGTAATTTACTGTTTCCCTCTGCACCTCTTCCTTTCAAGTATGTCCTGTAAGTGTCAAGCCTTCTATTCTCGTTACATGTCCTAGACATTTCAATTTTCTCTTTCTGATTCTAAGTATAAGTGTCCTTTTGATTTCCACTTTTGACTTTAAAACTTCCTCATTGCAGGAAATTAAAAAAATATCACTCTTCATCAACATTAAAATACCAAAGTTAACTGAAGATCATATAAAGAAGAAACTCTTGGATGCTTTATGGTAAATTGTTTCTTTCTGTCATCATAATAGTTTTCAATAACAAATAGGCATATTTATAATCTTCAAGAATAAATGGATGGCAGAACAGAGTTTAGGATTGATAACAAAAGAACAAAATTTGCTAAGAGCTACAAAAGACAGGAAACTGAAGATAGCCATGTTCCCTAACACATGAAATATAATGGCACATAGGTGTATGGAAAAATGTCAAAAAATGGATGTACACTTTACCTGTTTGTATGAGTATCTCAAAAGTAATGAGACTAGGTGTTCTATGTAAAGCTATGCGGGTGAGAGAGGGATAAGTTGATTATGTTATCTTCTAACATGATATCTTGGAAGTATATAACTGTAATTTTAGCTTTCTATGACCGTTTCATTTTTTTTTCACATGTGTAAGTTGTGGCAGGACAAATCATGGTTGCTTCACCACAACAATGCACTTTGCTCATAACACCCTGAGCATCTGGCAGTTACTGGCCAAGAAAAACATCGCCATACTAGAACAACTTCCCTATTCACCTGATCTTGCTCCATTGTGACATTTTCATTTTCCCAAAGCTTAAGGGGATCATCAAGGGGACTTGTTTTAAGGGTATAGATGCTGTCAAGAGGGCTGTAATGACAGAACTGAGGGACATCCAAGAAGAATCCTTCCAGCAGTGCATAGAAGCATTGCAGAGAAGGGTGGAAAGTGCATTAGACTCAAGGGGGGTTACTTTGAAGGGGAAACCATGTAGTTTGCTGTTTAGAATTGAAATAAATTGTTTGTGAGACCAGTCCCATTACTTTTCAGACAGGCCTTGTAATTTTATTATATCTCTTTCCTTATATTCTTAAAAGCTGATGTTAGAAATTGATGTACTTTTGTACTATATGCCATGACAAATTGTTAAAATTAATAATAAGTACTAATTTGACACAAAAAGACAAGGGTAGAACCTCCAAAAGTGTATATGTACTTTTTATATTACTGGCATATATTTAACAATGGATTTTTCAATCTGAAAATACTTTACAGGAATCAAACATGCATTGTGTTTTCTAGGAAACAATCTAGTTTTAGCTAGGTGCTTTCCCAGAAAAAAAAGAATGTATGTTCAATTGCTGCTGAGAGGAACATTTTCTTTAATAAGACATTCAATGATCTAAGCTGGTAGACACTAATTTCACAGCTTTGAATAAACTGGGATATCTACTCAAACATGTGTAGTAACTAAAAATAATTAAGATTGAATGTTACAATTACATTTAGTTTTCAGTTCTAGCAAAAAGTGAAAAGACTGAAGTCCTTCCACCTTTCCTATGTCATGGATATAACCATTTCTGAGCTTGGATCCAAGTTACTGTCTTATTATGTCATATCATAAGGTATATATTTTATTTTTACATTGAAATATATTTTCATTCTTGAAAGAAATTTGAAATTAAGATGCTAATGGTGAACCACAACTAAAGCAAGTGTTCTCAACCTTGCTTGCCCCATGCAACCCTTTCAGCATTTGTCAGAATGCCATCCTCCTACTTATTTTTCAAGGTGACAGCCCAGATAAGCCAAATTCTATAATTGCTCTCCTCCGCCTCCTAAACTTACTGTTGTCAAAACACCCCCCCAAAAAAAATCCCAAATTCAACCCCTGCACTACACTAAAGTGGTCATTATGACTCATGAGTATCATCTATCATTTATCCTTAATATTCCATGAAATTTAGTGGTTATTATATGTATGTAGGCCTTGTATATAAACATGTATAGTTTGTACATAGTGTCTGGTAATGATTAATTCTCATAACTTAAAATGTAATAATTCATACAGACTTTTCTTCAGTATTTTTTTTAACATATGTCGAATCATTTTTTTCACATTTTCTAATTTCTATATAATTCATTATATAAATGAAAATGTTAGAGGAAGGAAATGAAATCAATAACTTTGAATAGATGAAGAATGATATGATATTAGGTAAATTAGGAAAAAAAAATCTTGTTTTTAAAAAATGAATGCTGAACAGTCAGGCAGCAGTCATAAACATAACATCGATTTTTCTCAGACTATTGCAAAGTTGTTTTATTGATTGTAATATTTGGCTGAGAAAAATTAATATATTTTCCATATCACTCCTTTTCCTGAAATTCTTTTCTATGAATTTCAATGTGACTATAGCGTAGACAAAAGATATTCAGTGGTCAAACATAGGAGAAGAGACCATCAGCTTATAATTTTTATCTCCAGCTTAGAGACACTTGTTATAAATCTATCTGACAACCAACAGCATTTACAGGAACACTTTATATATAGCAACCCAACCAATTTTCTGTCACCCTTCATTTTAAAATCATGGTGGATTATCCATTTTGCTGGATCAATAGAAGACATGACAACAATTCAATAATACACATCTAACACACTAATTATACATCACTCATATCCTTACAGCAAAATCAACTGTTAGAAATTTATATTAAGCTATTATAAATACAATGCAATCTGTCTCTGGTGAATTAGGCTGGTAATAGTGTGAAAATCAAATGATTGCTCATGACTTTGTCCAGTTTACAGGAGGAAATGAACAAAGTGTTGCCTGAATATGGTAAAATTAGTCATATTGGTACTGGAAACATTCAGTATTCATTGACTAAACTGTTAGTGTTACTGTCAGTACAAATGAATCTTACTAAAATAGATTTCTGCTGGTGTAAAAGCATTTTATTAAAAACACTTTCAGAAAATTAAGCCTTTCAAGTTCACTATTATCACTCTTTCTTGTATTGATGGGAGTTTCCTTCCTGACTGTTTTTAATTGTGTGGAAATCTAACAGATTGATTATTACATTATTTTTTCTTCAAGTTACATTTACTGCTCATTTTTGTTGTTGTTGATGGTTGAAGTGTTCAAGTCATATGTTTATTTGGTAAAGATCTTTGTAATTTTGTAAATTCAATCTATGGGATCAGATTAAGGATTGTTTACTTTAAGGTTCATTGGATTTATAAGTTTGAAGCCATTTTTAATCATTGGCCTGATAAATTGGTTGTATAGAGATGATAGTTTAGATATTTCTGAGTGGGTTGACAAAGCTATTTAATAACATGACTATAGTTTTCAGGACAATATTTTGGTTTTATAACAATGTACCTTGCAATTTAACCCATAGCTGGTGGGAAAAATAGATTCATGTCCTTTTTAAAGGCATTTTTATGAAATTGAAGGCAGCAGATGAACTTGGAATTTGAATTGTGATGGCCAATTTCACTTTTTAAACTAAAAATCATTATGCTACATGTGAATACCTAATACTGCTTATGATAATATAAATTAGGGACTGTTAAAGCAGACAAAAAAGAATCTGGGACTTAGAGATCCAGACTAAATTTTGGTACCTGTAATCAAAGAGAAGATGTGGCAGTAAACTAAAAATAAAAGACAAAAAAATTTAGAAAAAAATACCAGGATCTTACTTGGAATTTTAGAAAAGTAAAAGATCTAAAGTTAAGCATTGTATCTATTATAGTTAGCACACTTGGAATGATACCAAAGACAGTAAAAGGAAAAAATTGAAAATTTTGAAGAAGAATTAAAACTATTTAAATAACCTTAGAGATGGGGTCTGTGAGGATGATCAGGCAGTGCTTGAGGCTTGATGAGACTTTTACTGTCAGTCAGTCTCCATCTGGCATGAACATGAAAATGCATAAAAAAAATATGTTCAATATTTCTGGATTTTCTACAAACATAAGGAATTTTCCATCTTGGAAGATAGTTTAATTCTGCAGTAAGAGTCTGTCACTTAAGGATGTGTATAATTAAGGTTAATGATACACAAAACTTCTTCACATGTTCAAAAACACTATCCTCAAAATATAACAACTGATGTCATATTTGGAAAGGAATAAATGCTTCCAATTTATTACCATGATCAATAACATAAGAAAACGTTTTGCTTTTTACTATATTTTTAATCTCATTTCTCTCATATAATCAAACCTCCAAGAATTTTACCCATATTCAGGAACTATTTTGTGTGCTGAAGATTTAAAAAAAGTTCTGTGATTTGCATGCTGTAATGTAAGTAGGGTGGGTGAATGCTAGTCAACATTTATAGCTAACATTTGATTGCTATCAGAAAACCATAAAGGTAAAAGAAAAAAAACTGTGGGTAGTGATATGTCTGTATAGTAGTCTTTGAAGTGAGTCTGTGATCACAAATTGGTGGCTGAGAATTGCAATGATACTGGGTTATAAAATGGTAAGGAAGCAAGCACAGCCATTTGCTTGTAAAGGTTACCACGTACCATTTCCATGCTTTTCTTCTGCAGAAGAACTTGTATAAGAATCTAAGATGAGGAATTTAAAGAATTGAGAAACTGCTAAAATGTAAATGCATGCCCTTAAAAATGGTGGCAGAAAGTTCTCTCTTTGAAGAAGACCAAGCAATGTGAAGATGGTAAATATAAAAAAAAAAGAAAAAGTGCAAAAAAAAAAAAAAAAAAAAAAATAATCAACTGAACTAAAGAAAAAGAAAGACAAGGCAAAACTTAATACATAAGCAATCTCTGGAAGTTCTACAAAAAGTAAAGAAGAATAATTTCTGTATTTTGGAAGAAGAAAGGTTAAAATTACATTAAGTTATGTTGCAAGATCCTGTCACTGCAGAGGTGTAAATTACATGATGAAAGACATGCTCATTTCTAGATGCTCTTCCAAGCACAGTGCACACTTAAAACAAGCAGGATATCCTTGGTGCTAGTATGATGAAGCCTGCTAGGCAAGTCAAATGATGGCATTTTACTTCTGATCATAGTGAATTAAAAACTTTTAGAAGAAACAGCATCACAGTAAATTCTTTTTTTCTTTAATATCTTAGTTTTTATATGCCTTGTGCACTGAAATGAAGGAGGAATAGTTTGTTCAAATAAAAAGGATAGATTACAGTGAAGATTAAAAACAGAAAATATTTATTTTGTTAGCAGACATAAAAACAGAAGAAAGAAAGGCAAGAAAGAAAAGAAGAGAGGCTAAGAGTTTTTGATTGAAATAAATATGGGTGGATTTGAAAGATGAAAAGAATGAAACAGATATCTGAAAATTAAAACTATAAAATATATGCATAGAAGGTTTTTTATACAACAAAAGCAAAGAAGTGCAAGCTAATATTTTAGAAACAAGAAAACAACAAAAGTGCATGTTAAGATTTGTTAAAAATGTATACAATACAGTGTTTAAAATTTTATACAGAATGATTTTAAATCCTCAACAGCTGAGGAGCCATATGAAAAGTTCAATACCCTTTAAAATTCAAGTTTTACAATAAATAAATAACAATCAAAATATTTTTACAATTTTTCAGAAAAGAAAATATCATTATTACATACTTTATTTGGGTTAGCTTTATCTAGTTGAATAATGCATTGGTTAAAACTATCTGCTTCTATGATATTTGAGATTTCAATTCCATGGGCTGGTGGTGTTGAAATGTATATATAAAGGTTTAGAGGAAGAATGGGACAAGTGACATAAAGGTAAGAAAGACTGATAGGAAATATTTCCTAAGCATGGAAGTTGAAGTGAGAACAATTTACTCTTGCAGACTGAATAAAGGGTTGAGCTTTAATTCTGAAAAGGTTACTGAATATGAAAACAGACATCTGAAGAAGTCTGTAGATTAAAACAGCTGAAATATTTTGAGAATAAAAACAAAGATGAGCATGCTGGCCTGAATAATATTCAAGTCATTTATATGAAATTTGACGAATCAGATTTAAAAATATTTTTTCTAAATAACAAATCTTTTGGAGATAAGTTTTCAGACAGAGTGTCATTTTAAACTTTGTTCACATGAATATAGGTGGGGAGGTAGCTAAACAGTTAACAATTGAAAATGAAATTGACAAATTTCAGCTGGGATAGTTGGTGTTCACTTTATACTAAGGGCCATGGAAAAGGCATAAATCCACTTTTCTGTAGGTCAGGCCAGTAATAATTCCCTGCAGCTGGTACCATGTAACTCATACAATGTTATTTTTTTTATATCAGAATTCAACCAATGATGTGTGTGATATGAATTTAAGAAGAGGTGGTGTGAACTGAAGATTATGAGAATAAGCAGGAATGGATAGTGATCAACCCATGATTTCAAGAGGTCAAGATTTTCATGGGCTGAATTTTCTCCTTTCATTTGGAATGTGGAGAAAATGAAGGTGTTACAATACTCTTTAAGAAGTATAATGTTTCCTGACAGTAAAGATCAGAACTGGTGGAACGAAAGAATGGCACTCATCTGAATATTTACCAAAGAAATAGTGATAAAATAGTGATAGGCTTGCAATATAAAAATATGTGGAAAAAACAGACTCTCATTTCAACAAGAAATGCCATAAAATATCTAATATAGTACCATGTGATAATATACAAGATCAAAGTATCATTTGATTTTTTTGAAATATAAATGTGTAAACACTGTGTTGGTTCCAATCAAATAAAGAATTACTGAAAAAACATCCCACTCCTCAAATTTATATACAAGATATACAGATGCATCTGGAATTTCTTCCTAGTCAATAAGATAGGCCACTTCTCAGTCTCATCTAGCATATTTCTGTTCTTTTTTGTCTTGAAGTAAAAACACTGCAATCACTTACATGTTAACACCATTCTTACTTTGTGAACTCTTTGCCTTATTACTGTTGCTTTCCCTACTTTTGTCTTGCATGAATATCTACACACACACACACACATATATATATTTATTTGTGCCAATTACATTTAACCATAGCCAATTACTCTACACACTGACATGATGGTTTAAGAACAAAAAACAGAGCTGGTAATTATGATGGTTAGTTTATATAGTCACTCAACAGTCAATAACAAGATGCCAAAAGTTATTGTACAGAATGCAAAATGACTAAGATTTTGTCTTTCTCAAGTGAATTATACTTATGGCTAGAAACTTAAGTCAGTAATATGATTTTGAGTTGAAATCCCTTATATAAATTGGCATTTTCATTCACACTTGTGTATGTGTCTGTGTATATATATATATACATATATATATATTTTGATGTAATGGAATAACCTGTTATCCCCATGAGTGACAACACTATAGGTAGTAATCACCTATAAGTATCTGTAAGTCAACGGACTACAGAGTCTAGATGGGATCTGTTGAGTACAATTCAAACTTAGGCGAGAACTACCAACCTTCCAATAGTAGCACTCACTACTGGATTGACTTGCGACAACCTTGTGCATAACTGTTACCTTTATTCTTATTGTATTGGTTTTTACAATAAACTTTTACTTATTTTATCTGCCGTGTTTTTCAAGTATATATTCCTGTTAGCATAGAATATAACATATGTATATGCTTATAATATACATAACATTCATAGCTATTTCTATGAAAAACAGTTTTTAAAGTTCCCTGTATATTATCTGGGATAAGAATAAATTTTCCTTATATATAAATTTGATTTTGTATTTTCTAAGTGCCCATCTTTCAATACATTCTTTACTTTTCTATTCCTTTGCTTTTTCTTTTAACATCTAAAAACCAATATTTATCAATTCTATTTCCTTCACTTGTATTTCTCCTTTCTCTAAATGAATTCCTTTCATTTTGTCAATTTCTTGTTCTTTTTATTTCAGCAATAATCATATATCCTGTATCATTTTTTCATAAGTGCCTCTTTCAAGAATATATTCAAATAACCTACAGAGCCCTTTTTCTAGTTTTTTCTTTATATTTTATTTAGGAAGAAGTGGTAAATAGAAACAGGCTAGTTTAATGAAAGTTAGATAAAAAATTTGTATTAAAGTTATGTAGTGACAGTGTTTCACTCTGAATAAAAGACAAGCATGAAATGAAGAGGTATACTAACTTCATGTATCTTCTCATTGGACTAATGTAACCAAAACAGTGAGGGGATTCTGAGAATTATAAGTCTTAGCTGGATTCATTATTGGCAGCAACAATTTTAATATATATATATATATATATATATACACAGATGACAGTGTTGATAGTTGATGTAAATAGGAAACTACAAGAACTCCTACAGAATGTAGTGAAGAAAAGTGAGAAGAAAGGACTAAACATCAATTGTATGATGACGGAATGCATGGTTAATAGCAAAATGAGCAACCCAACA
This sequence comes from Acanthosepion lycidas, assembly GCA_963932145.1. Classification (NCBI taxonomy): domain Eukaryota; kingdom Metazoa; phylum Mollusca; class Cephalopoda; order Sepiida; family Sepiidae; genus Acanthosepion; species Acanthosepion lycidas. The sequence goes on along the minus strand of OZ010576.1, from coordinate 106,031,434 downwards.
TGCAAATTACAGATTGGAAACACCAAAATAAAAACAAGTACAAAAAATTTAAATATTTGGAAAGTATTTTAACTGAGAATGGAAACTGTAACATTAAAATCTGAATTGTGCATCAGTATAGTGAAATATGCCTTCCAAAAATTAAGCAAAATATTAAGAGAGAAACATTTTGTTAAGAACAAAGAAAAGAGTACTGATAATATCAGTCCTCCTCTATGACAGTGAATGCTGGAAAATCTCCTTACAAATGAAAAGGAAACATGAAGCATCAGAAATGTAGTTCTAAAGATGGATGCTGAGAGTACCATGGACTGAGCATGTGAGCAATTATGAAGTTTTAAGGAAAATGGAAACAAGACACATATATTTGATATCAGAAAGAGATAATTGAAATTTTGAGAGCATATATTGAGGAAAGATTTTGGAAAATTTGACATATTGAAGGGATGAGGGAGGAAAACAATGCATAACCTAAACTAGCGAGCTTGAATATATTGGATGGCAGAGCAAGGCTTTTGGTAACAAAAAAGACAATGTTTATTAAAAGCTGTAAAGGACAAGAAATTGTGCAGAGCCATGATTGACTACATCCTGAATGGCTATGGCACATAGAAGAAGAAAACTATCTTCAGCCTTTAAAGATATTGGATTGGTACAATAAAAAAGCAAATATGCAACATATTTGTTCTTTGCTTTGAAGAGACTGGAATCTCAGATATTTGAACAGGCAAAATTTTAGGAAATCAAGAAAAATTTGTTGGCAACAAAGAAGAGTGTTTAATTGCTATGTAATATGAATCCCCTTATGTTCTAGTGAATGCTTGACAATTTTCTGATTTTCTTTTTTTAATTGAATTCACTCCATGCAAGGCAGTAAAGCCACTCAGACACAATGGCTTACTGAAAGAATTAGAAAACAAAAACATTATTAAGGATTGAGAAAGATAGAAGAGTAATCAGGAAGAGAGTAGGTAATGATTGACATTGCATTTAAATTTTTAAAGACCAAAGTTGACTTGAAAGCATGGAACCAAAAGAGATTTCCACAAGTGAGAAGTGTGAGAAAAGTAACTGTTAACATAAAACTTACAGTTACATCTAGTCAGTTCAAATATAAATTGATGAAATTTTGTTGTTAATTTACTACTGTGCTTATATTCATAAAGTCTAGGTACCATAGCAAAGAGGTCATCTGAATAATTACCATGAAAATATTTATAGAAAATGCACAAGGAAGCAACTTTATAGTGGTGAGAAAGTGACTGAAACTGGGAAGGCAGGTCAAGACCAATAATATTGCTGATCTTATCAAGAATCACTAAATATATAGTAGGAACACCGGACCAGATGTGGCAGCAAATATTCAAAGCATGGATGAATGGTAAACTTATGTAAGATAGATTCTGAAGAAAAACATTGTCTAGCATGACACAATAAACCAACTTTCTTAGCAGCTGATCTAACAATGGATACAATATAGTCTTTCCATTTCATGTCAGCTGAGAATGTTATTCCGAGAAGGTGCAATGAATAAGTCTCCTGGAGGTTATCATCAACCATGCTGATAGAAAGCAGAGATGGTTCTCTTAGATGATTAATAGACAGCAGTTTTGCTTTGGATGTCTTAAAATAAACAAGATATTCTTTACTCCAGTTAACAACAGACTGTAGGTCATTTTTGAGCTCAGCTACCAATTTGACCATAATGAACTAATTGGAGGAGACTTTAGGCAAAAGAAATGTGGCCCTAGAGAAGAATGCTTTATATATATGGATGTAACATGGTAGCAAAGAGGAATTTTTAAAGAAAACAGGAATGAAGAGGTAAATTGTGCTTAGAATCAGAAAAGTAAAAAATTTTCATGTGTGCTTGGAGAATTTGACCCTCATAGGATATATTAAAAGTAAAATGGGCAGTAAGAGGAGAACAATGAGTAACCAACTTGATGAATTTGTGGAAATGGATAACACAACACATTGTGAGTACAATAGTAATATTAGGAGCTATAAAGAGCAGGAAGTTGTGGAGATTCGTTCACAACTTGAAGGGACACAAAGCATAAAAGAAAAAAAGAATTTAATTTTAAATTAAATAACACAAAAATAAAGGAAGCTACTATTTTGCATAGGGAGATATTTCATTAGTTTTTTAGTGATTTAAACATATACTTTTGCCTATTTATGGTTTTTATTCATAATCAAATGTATTGATGTATTAGGTTGGTGCAAAAATAATGACGTAATAATGTCGTTTTTTGACGTTAAAAAATACGTCAAAAAACGACATTATTACGTCATTATTTTTGCACCAACCTAATATCAGGAAGCCAAATTAGAAACAGCAAAATTGTTATATCATAAATAAAAACTAAATAATATGGCTTAAAATGACTTGCATACAATTTTTACTTCCAAATTAGTACAGAGTTACAAACATCTGAGTAAATTGACTAATTATGTTTCATTATACCATATTTGTGAAGATGATGAGACAAGATGAAAAAGGTATAAACAATGCATTTTGACAAACGTCTGTTACTTTTAGTTTCTTCAGGTCAGAATGAAAAACAGAGGTGTGTAAAGAAAATGCATTGGAATCTCTTAGGATAAGAGGGGCTATAAATTAAATTACCTTATCAGATCTGATGACCAGAAACAAGGAAGTATCTGTCTGCCTGTTTGTTTGTTTGTTATATATATTAGAGCCATTGGTGTCTATAGGATTTTAAATTAGCCATTAGAGCTGTTATTTTCTGTGTGTGATTTTTTTTTCTATCCAAAAAAAAAAAAAAAAAAAAATATTTATCATTATCAGTCCCATGACCATGTGGGGTCATAATGCAGTGAAGCACCTGACCAGTTCCAACCTGGCTCTTCACCTCCCTCTATCTCTTGCATCTCTCAACAAGTTCCTTCCCTCTGCTTCCTCCCCCAGACCACATTCTGTCATTCACTTGCTTAAGTCTGCCAGATATGTCATGCATTGTTTTCCCTTGTCTTTCTTTCCCTCTATTTGACTCATGTGTATCAGATTCTCAAGGCCCTCATTCCTCATTATGTATCCCAGAAACTACAGCTGCCTCTTCCTGATATTAAATATAAGCTTCCTCCTTGTTTGCAACATGTCTAAGACCTCATTGCTGCTCACATGTTTGGTCCATGATATCCTTATCATCATTCTGTAGAACCACATCTGTTGCCTCAAGTCTCTTTTTCATCTTTGAAGAAATCATCCAACATTTGCTGCCTCTATCATGATGCTTCCCAGGTACTTAAACTTCTGTATCTGCTTGATTCTAGTGTTCCTGATCTTCAGATCACATTTCAGGCTCATCTTCTTGCTAATGACCATACACACCATTTTCTTGTAGTTTATGCTTAGTCTCTTCATCTCACTCTCTGTCGTTACCTTCTGTAGAAGGTTTTGTAATTTCATTTCTGTGTCTGCTATCAGTATTGTGTCATATGTGTATCTTAAGTTGTTAAGATTTGGGCCACTAATGCTAAATCCAAATAGAGTTTCCAATTCTCTCAAGATTGCCTCGCTGTATAGGTTGAACAGGTTGGGTGAGAAGACCCATCCTAGCCTTGCACCCCTTTCTATTTTTGTGTATTTACTGAACTAGTTTCCTATGTGCATGCATGCTGTTTGCTGCCAATATACGTTCTTGATTATTCTGATATCTTTCCTGAATATATCAAGGTTGCTGAGCAGTTCCATCAGATCCTTGTGGTGTACTTTGAAGGCCTTTTTGTAGTCTATGAAACATACGTACATGTTATTCTGCATCTGTATTGCCCTTTCTCATAACATTCTGAGCAAGAATATCGTGTTCCTTGTTCCAGTGTCTTTAATGAACCTGCACTGTTCTTGTCCTATCTCTGGGCTGATTCTACTGCATGCTCTGTTCATTAGAATATGGATGGTGAGTTTTGTCACATGGCTCATTAGGCTTATTATTCAGTGGAGTTTGCATTCATTTGCACCTGTTTTATTAGGCATAGCTACAAAGATAGATTTGCTGAGGTCTTCCAGTATATCTCCGCTGTTGTAGATTTCATTTGTTATTTCAATGATCTTGTCTGTGCAAAAGTCATGTAAGGCTGTCAGCATTTCCATTACATTTCCATCTGGTCCAGTTGCCTTGTTTCTGTTTAATTTGGCCAATGCAGCTTTTACTTTAGTTTTCAGAATTCCAGCTCCATTGGTAGTTCTGTGTATTGCTGGTTGTTTCTCTACATCGTGGAAGAGTTCTCCAATGTACTTTTTCCAGCATTGAAGAATTATTTCCTTTTCGATTTGGTTGGTGCAAAAATAATGTCATCTTTTGACGTATTTTTTAACATCAAAAAACGACATTATTTTTGCACCAACCTAATAATATGAGCATTCCATCCTTTCATTTTAGGTAGCCTGTTGATGAGCATGTCTTTTGTCCTGTTAGTTATCTTATTTGTTTGTGCATGTCTCTTTTGTTGGTAGGACTCAATCATTCTATTTCTGCACATTTTTTGTCAGCCATCTCGCCTGCATTTGGTCCTTATTTCTTTGTGTAATTTTCTGTATTCCGTTCTGCATCTTGGCTAAGTTTTCTGTCTCTTTTTCTCATGTTGAGAATCTCATCAGTTATCCATTTGTTTCTCTTTCTTTGTCCTTTAGGATGATATTGTTTGCTGATGTCACTAAAGTGACTCTTAGTGCATCCCATTTTGAATTTTCTCTTTTGTGCCTCATATCTTCTCTTTACATTGTCTATGTATTTTGCTTTTAGGTTAGGATTGCTCAGGAGTTTATTGTATTGCAGTTTGGGTGCTGTGTTAGGCTTCTTCAATTTCTGCAGTTTCACTTTCTTGAAATGATTTGTATTCTCAGAATTTAAAGGAAAAAGATTTGATTCTTGTAGTGAAAGAGATAATCAGTTACCCCGAAAAAAAGTTTGTGTTTTGTGTGCGATCTGCCAAAGAAAAATTACCAAAAAGTAGTTAGCAAAAATCTACATTAATGACTAGGAGCTATGCTAATGTTCTTCCCTCCCCTGAATGGCATGACCAATCAGAAAATTCTCTCGGTGAACAGAAGCTGTTGTTTTTTGCTTATAAAAGGAGAAGATTTTTTTGAGCTTGGTGGAATGAACACGTGTTTTTGCTGGTGAGAAGTGAAGACATGTGACCCCATTTTGTCGTTCCTATGCTGTTTGTTGGACTGTTACGTCGGACTATCGTTTGAACTGTGATTTGGCTACAAGTGTCGCAGTTGACAAACAGAAGAAATCTATTGCAGTTGATACTATCAGTTGACAGTCTTTTCTTTACTACAACAATTCTTAATTCTGAAATTAGTAGAAATAGAATTTGAATTCAATTTAATTTGATTCATGTATTCCCTGTCAAATGACATATTTTTTATGCCTATATCATAAAAATATTAGAATGAGACAAAGAAATTCTGTCGATAAAGGAAGATTCTTATATATTTTTATATTCGTATATATATCTATTATATTTTTTATGCAAGGAATATATTTTCATCTCAGTGTATTATTATTTCATTAAATAAAATGAAGAACAATTATTTAGCCTTATTTCATTTGTAAATGAGATTTTTTTCAATGTTGCTGATAAATAACTGAAAAAGTTATAAAAAATTTAAAAAAATACATACAGTTGTTAATATGAAATTTGTAATAGATTTTAGAAGTTTTTGCATCAATAATTCTAACCATGGTTGAAACAAGACAAATGCTTGAGGAGAAACTGCTTAAAGATAATTTAAATTGCCTTTGTGCAATGTAAATCTATATTTCATAATAGTTTTCTAAAAATAAGTATATATTCTTATTCTGATTGACATATTGATGCATGTACTAAAGTATTTGAGCAGATCTTTCTAGTTTAAATTTTTATTTTAGTTTTTAATGATCTTTACTTATAAATGTGTTAGAATATAAAAATAATTATCTGACCTTAGTTATAAAGTTTGCACAAGTCAAAGATTAATAGTAAATTGTCATGTGACAACACTGTTGTTAAATAAAACCATTCAAAAGATTAAGTTCCAGACTGTTAAAGTATGCTATGGTGTAACATGTCTATCTCCAGTCAAAAATTTTGATATTGAAATAAGAGTGTTACCTAGATACTAATCTAGTAGCATGCTTAAATTCATGTATTTTGGGCACCAGGGAAAAAAGTTGGTCAGAAAAGTTGTCATGAAAATATTTGTATAAAAGACAGAGGGAAGCCATGTCACATCAGTGCAAAAATAATGACGGTTTTTGACGTATTTTTAACGTCAAAAACCGTCATTATTTTTGCACCAACCTAATAACTGAAAATGATATGTCAAGTCAGGATTGATTACATTGCAGATCCTTCTTTGTCAAGAAGGACCTTGAGATGAATAGCAGCAGCACCAGACCAGATATGGCAGCAGTATCCAATGCATGGATGAGAGATGCTAGATTTGTAAATGTGCAAGATGGACTTTGATGAGGAACATTTTCTGGCATGGCACAGTGACCCAACTTTCCTTTTAGTAGATGCAGTAATTGATTCAATGAAGTCACTTATACTTTAAGTTAGTTGAAAACATGTGGCCAAGAAGGCACAGTGTGTTGCTCTTCATAATGTCTAGCATCAACTTTGCTGATGACAGGCAGAAAATTTTCTCAAATGGTGAATAAAATGGGGGCAGTTTTGTTTTGAGGCATTAAAGTTTACAGTTAACCACTGATTATCAAGAATCTGTAAATAATAGCCCCATTTAGCAACAGATTTTATGTAATCTTTGACATCAGCTACAAATTTGACTTTATCAAACTGATCAAACTTACAATTAAGACATAAGTAAATAGTTGTGTCATTAGCATAGATACCAAACTGATGACATCAGGAAAGATATTGACAAAAATTAAGAACAAAATAGGTCCAAGGATAAGGACCAGGGAGGACACCTGCATTAATGCAAAAAGATCTTGAAGAGTAGTCACTCATGACAACTTTCATTTCATTTGATGATTGAAATTGTAAAAAAGTCATAAATTTTCAACGTGTCAAATCCTTTTCCCAAAGAAATCATTACAAGTTTTTACAAAAATCACTATTGTTTTTGCTTTGAATTGATTTAATAATATGTAATACCACTGCAATATTATTTAATTATAACTAGACAGTGAAAATAAAACAAAGAGTGGTATAGTATTTTACTTAAGTGAACAGAACTTAAGTTCTAATATTATGGTTAGCTGTGATGTTACCTGTACAAGGTAATAGTTTAATGTAAGTTTTTCTAAAAATCTTTTTCATTTTAAAGAGAGTACATTAATTATTCTTGAGAATTGATACAGAGAACATTTTGATTTGTTTTTTTTTCTTTCCTGTAAATATTTTCCCCAAAATTTATTTATAAGCATATACAAATATCTGCACACACATTGCATAGCATCTTTAAAACGTTGTTTACACTAGAGTCCCTTGATAGTTAAATTCCTTCAAATCTTTAAAGTATATAGCTCTTTCAATAAAGCATGCCAGCTCTGAACAGCTTTCAAAACTTGAGTTGATATTAATTAAAAAAATATACAAAATCAAATTATATGTATTATAAATATTTTTCTGAAAATTTGTATTCTAAGCCATTTACTGTCTAATTTTATATATTTAATATCATTTTGATATTTTCTTTGTATATTTAAAACTAATTGCACCTAATTTGGCCTCAAAAGTACATGCCATATAATGATAGATATATTACTAGTCCTGGAGGTTATTTTTTAAGTATGATCATTAATTAGTTTCATTTAACAAATAACCAGATCTTCCTTTCTACATTCTTTGAGTTGTTGTTATAAACTGATGCTTATGAAGCTAGTTTCAGATTTTTGGTAATAAGTTTCTAGGAAAAAAATGCTATTTCCAACACAATTGCATATCCACATACATACTATATTAAAACATGCCAAAACTTTATTTTCTACCCCAAAACAGACAATATTTACAATCATGCCAAAAAGATTCCACAATACAACACATGCTGTTTAAATCAAAACATCTATTAGTTAGAAATTAACATCACCATGTGAAATATTTGACTATTCAGAGAGTAAATTAAAACCCTATTTTTTTCAAGCTTACCTTTGGGAAAACTTTTTGATTAAAACCCATACATTTTGAATTTCAGGAGCAGAGATGCAACTGACTCCAAGCCATTCAAACATAAGGGAAGACATGGAAACATATGTTCCCCCTCCCCAGCATATGCTGAAAGAAACACATGTTCATGATGTCAAATAAATCATTTTGAACAACAACAGCTTGGAGGGTCAGCGAATATTTGCTGACAATCAAAGTCTTTTCTAAACCATAACTTTTTCTGTCAACCAACTAACCAAAGACTTCAACTAAATACTATTTTTACTCCTTTTTGACTTCATCTACATATGTCTGTAAATACAAATGATTTATTCAACAGGCATACTCATGTTTTCTTTGTTTTTATTTTATTATTGTTTGGGATTTGAACTTTTAGATATTTAATATAAAAAACCTGGACAACAGAATTTCTTACAAGTTCAATCCTCAGTAGAATATTGCAATTTTGTGTGAGACAATTTTAAGATGAATAAATACTGATAATGTTAATTAAATGTTTTAATTAAGTTTTCATTGTAAAAATCAATTATTAATGAATTTTTTCCACTGAATTTCCCCTGTTGTTAGTTATGTAAATGACTCCTTTGCTAGCCAATCACTGAAATTTTTAGGCTCGATAAAAGCAGGCACATTTTCTGGGAAGATGCAGAAGTTGATAATATGCTGTGTTGACTGCACAATGGGATTGCCATGTGTAACCAAGGATTTTTGTTTGTGTTACCCAGTGTTGTTGCAAATTCATTTGTCCTTGTTTGTGTTTCTAGTGTTTTAGCTGTGTTTGTCCTGTATGTGTGGTATTCCCATGTGAAAATCTTGTTTTTATTCTGCTTGTTGTGATCTAATGTTTGATTCTGGTGCTGCCGAGTTTACTATCCCCCAATGTTGGAAGATATCCAACCAATAAGAAGAAAATCCCTTTATTTAAAACCAGAAATATTTTTAGATTTTAAGAATGCATTGTTTTAGAGGTTGATTTAGTGATACAAGTCTTACTAATTAATCCATAGCTGAAGGGAGGGTATTTGCATGTAAGTTGATATAATAAACCCATCTGAAATTGGAGTTTGACTGTCTGATTAACATTTCCAAGCCATTATCTATAACATCACCTGCACATTCAAGCTTAAAGCACCAGGTATTCCCAAATAGTCACCCCTCTAGGCTTGATGTTGCTTAACTCTGGTGATCCTATGAGAAACAGTGTTTCAATTTTATATGGCTGTAAAGCATATTTCTTTAGAGGGTAATTGAACCTTCCTTGACTGTGAAAGTCTTTTCTAGCTGAATAGTCTCACCAGGCCTGAAGGTTCAAACCCTGCTGGAAGGCACATTTTCCTTATTATGACTCTTGAGTGCCCAGACCAGGACATAAATTTATACTATTTAAATATAGGGATGTCTACTCAAACACAGGTATCCACTAAATATAGTATTTACAGTAATAATAAATTACTATTTGAGTATAACATAACTACAGTCATTTCAAATATATTTTATTGTAGAGTAATTCTTAATATCCCAGTAATAGGTTAAATAGCAAAATAGCAAGGTAGATGTTACTGCCTCGTCTTAGTTAACTGCTAATCTAGGCAAAGAAATTTTAATTAAAAAATGGTTGGGCTAGCCAAAAAAAGAACTACTTTTTATGGAAATTACAGTAGCAGAACCTAGTATGATGAAACAGTAGTGCTATATTCTACAGAAGAGTTTGAGGCTGTCAGAGAAAGAGAATCTCTAATAGTGAAATGTTACTTTGAAAAAGAAATTGTTGATAAGTTGATAAAAATGTCTTATTTAAAAATTGGTTTTCAAAAAATTACATATTTCATGCCATAAATGCTTTTGCTAAGATTATTTATACCAGAATACAGAGATTTTTTCTTTGTAAACTATTCTTATTTTCTTAATGGTGAAACTTTAAGACAAGTCTGTGTGAGTGTAAAAACATGAAAGAAAAATGTGGTCAGAGGTAAATGAAATAATATGTAATTTTTCACTATGCTTTTAAAATGATCATATTCAAAGAAGCCTTTTTTGTTACAGTTCTGAAAAAGACCAAATATAATATTTTAGCATTTTACAGAATGTCAAGAAAGGATTTTTACATTTTCTTGGAAGTGACTCCAATAAACAAGTCTTTATTCTTTTTCTCTTCTCTCTTACTGTTAACATCTATGTTTAAACTGGATCTGAAAAAATTGTCTAGTAAAGATTAATGATGGTTTTCATAACTATTTAAAGTAAAGTGATACTGGGGAAAACTAGATAATAATAAAAAAAGAAAGCTCTGAATTATTTCCATTTATTTTTCTTTTAAGTTTGTTTACTTGTACCATTTAACCAAAAATAAATTTAATTTTTATTTTGTATTTTTCAAATTGTTCAGCCAATGAAGAATTCTTGTAATGCCTATTATTTTGCATGCACATCTTATTCTCAATTTTTGACTGAAAAAGATTTTCTTCATAATCCACAATTTTTAACATGCTTTGATTTTTTATTTCTTACTCTATTCTTTAAATAAGAAATCCTACAATCACCAAAATAATTGTTTCTTTTAAAAAAATCTTCCAGCTTTACTAGTCACTGTCTAGTTTTTGCATGCACTACCAACATGCATTTTCCTTGCATAAAAATTTTGTATCTAAATCAAGATATTATCTGATTAATTTAATCAAGCATTTATAACAGCTTCAAATTTCTACATTTGAAAAGTGATTTTGTTTAGGAAGAGTTGAAAACCTTTACTCTCCCTACATAAAATGCTTTTTATCCCAATACTGTTTCATAGTTGAAAAGCAAGATGTGTCCGCTACACTCAAAGAATAAATTAGCAATTATATTTTCTCTACACCATATTTTTATTGTTGTTCCACCAACAGAATGAGACAGGATTACATCCATGTAGTTTTAAATGTTTTTCATCAATGGCAACCTTTTTCAGCTATATAGCTTCCTGAAAATTTGATATATAAAGTGATAAAAGTACTTTTGATATACAAGAGCAGTTATTTTTGGCTCATCTGATAGAATGTTTGCACAACAGATATACTTACCTTTTTGCTCCAGATCAGATTGTTTATGAAAGACTTGTCAAAGTTAAATATAATGAATACTGGATGATCTTCTTGGTCATGCATTTTAAATAATATCAACTACTCAAAAGCTCAAATGATAATTAGGAGGTGTTAGGATAACTTTTTTTTTTTTCATCTTCCTCATTTAGTATATACAATGCTTGGCTGGTCATGTGACCCTTAATAACAAATAAATGAAATCCAGTTTTTACAGGAATCATGATTTTGTAAACATTGAAGAGAGAAAGATGTCTCCATGATTGCTGAGCAGTGGCTGTCCACTGCAACATGATGTGCTTGACTTGTGAGTAAAGACAGCCTTTTAAAGCAGCCACTAGTTTTCCTTTTCAGGGTCAGAGAGAAGTAATGTGATATATTTCTTTATTTTGATAGTGTGTTCTGATGGCCAGTTTACCAAAGTTGTCTAACACATATTTGGTATCCAAATAATGTTATTAAATGTGAATTAAATAGTTGAAGCAAAACCACCTTTATAATAAAAATGGGTCATTGTAACTATGAGGAAGAGAGAAGCCCATGAGAAAATGCCTGTGATACTAATAAGATAAAACTTACATTAGAACTTGTTTCTAGCATTTCATTAGTTGAACATTGATATATTTTCAGTGTTATCTGTTACTAAAAAACATCAGGCAATAGAAGGATGAGAAACTGAACCCTATATGTACTTGTTTATGTTTCATGCATATGACATGTGCTTGATGACAAGCCAAGAGCAATACTTGATGAAAAATTACAGAGAAAAATTGGATATATTGAATACAAAGTGATATTCAGGCATCATGTTACAGTAACGTATTTTTTATTATCAAATTCCAATATTTAAATCTATGCTAAAGTATTGCCGCATTTCTGTTATTTAAACTGGTATCTTTGTTGATTTGAACTTGACATTTTGGCCTGTGTAATATGCCAACGTAGGCAAGGAGAGGAATGGTGAAGTGGTTATAAAATTCAGATTAGGAATTCATAATGAACATATAGAAAAATGGGTCCAGTGGTGTATGGGGAATGATCAAGTAGCAGCCAACATCTAGTTTCAAGAACACTCAAGATATATATGGACATAGAAAAGTCCAGGAGGAGAAACAGAAAACCAAATAAACTATATAAAAGAGTCACAAATGCAGTTTTACACTGCAACATATACTCAACTGCTGTTGGTAGGAGTGACCATCTTGCAGTAGTATGTAAACTTAGAGTAAGACTACAGAAATTGAAGAGGGCCAAGGCAGAATCCAAATTTCAATATGACAAACTCTTGAATGACGTAAATGTGAAGGAGAATTAAACAGGCAAGGTTAAAAGCAGACAATATTGACAAAATGGGAATGAAGACATGAACCGGTACACATTAAGAGAAGCTTTAATAACATCAGCAATCAAGATCATCAAAAAGAAAAATAGACAAGAAAAAAAGAGTAGATGATGAAAAGGAGACAAAAAAAAATGTCAAGGTATGGCACAGAATATAGGAATATGCACAAAGAAATTATGAACAAATGCAAGCAGGCTAAAGAGGAATGGCTCAATGAAAAATATGCAGAAACAAAGAATGAGTATCACAGAGAAATCAAGTATACATAAAAAAATAAGAGAACTAACAGAACAGGATGAATAAAATTTAATGACAGGACACTATATTCAAGAAAAAAGAATACTTCTGAGATGGAATGAATATATTGAAGAACTCTTCCATAATGAAAGAGAAGAACTAGCCATCTACAGAAATATGGAAGGACCAGAAATATTAAAATCTGAAGTGAAATCAGAACTGGTTAAATTGAATAGAAATAAAGCATCAACATGAGACAGAATCATAAGAGAGTTGCTGGCAGCCTTAACTGTTTTGGGGGCATTGACAAGATTAGAGAAATAAGAAATGAAATATATGACGGTGCTGATATACTGGAAGACCTAAGTAGATTCATCTTCATAGTACTATCTAAGGAGCTAGGCAAAAACGAATGTGATGTCTATTGGACAATCAGCCTAATAAGCCATATAACAAAACTTATCATCCAAATTCTGATGAATAGAGCATACCGGAGAATCAGACCAGAAATAGGACAAGACAATGGAACATGGAATGCAATATTCATGATATCAGAAAGAGAAATACAAATGCAGAAGGAGATATTGATTGGGGGAGCAGGGTGTGTTAGAGACAAAAAAAGACAAAATTTACTAAGAGCTCTAAAGGACAAGAAATTGTGGAGAGCCATGATCACCAATGTACTGTAGTGACATGGCACATAGGAAAAAAAGAATTCCTTACTCTCATTAGATATATATTGTGTCCAGTAATCTTCAAGAAAATTTGAATGAAATCATCTATTTTATTCAGTTTCTTTTTTGTTACAATTCTCATTTCAATTAAACATTTCATAGATCCATGTGATGTAAATGCAAAAGTGCTGTACAAATCTATGCATAGTACCAAGGTCAAATGCAATTTTTATTGTGCATTAGTTTTATCCATTTTTATTCTTTAACATTTAATAAAGACATAACTCTGGCCCATTGCTATAAAGGAAAAAGTGAGAACAACCTTGAAGTATGCACACTATGCCATTTACAGTAGCAAAATATTTTTAATTCTAAGATGTGTTATTTTTAAAATAATTACCTGTATTATCTGAAATAAAAAATAGTAAATAAATAATATACAAAAATTAAGAAACTTTATGCATTCATACTTAGCAAATTTAGAAAATATGAAAATATTTAAAATATTTTTGTTTGGTTATATTTGTATAATCAATAGTAAAATGTATTTAATAAAATATTTGAATAATGATTTCCTGTTGAAACAAAATACCGGCTTTAAGGCATATTTTAGGGACATAATTAGTTAAAATAATGTGCAATTAGTGCTTTAGAAATAATCATATCATTATTTATCAAGTTTTGAAGAGAGAGAAACAAAAACCAGTCAGCTGTCTTCTTTAATTTTTTTAAATTACCATTAATGGGAATTAAATTTTTTTTCTTTCTTTTTCCTCTCACTATGATAAAATATGTCTGTTTTAATGGCCATAATAAAATATTTAACCCTAGGTAAAACTTTAAGTAATTATGAGCTAAAATATATTAAATGAGATTTCATGCTGTTAATATATAAATATTCATTTTCTATTGGATAACAGAAGTTTGTTTGACAAGGGTTATTGCAACACTGAGCTGAAATCTAAAAGAAAACTTTGGACATGATATCATGGCATACAGCCAGACTTTTAGCTCCTCAAATATTATGATTTTATACTGTATTTTTGACTTAATTGGAAACTGTTAAGCAGAAATTTGTTTATTCATACAGCCCAGAACATATGCCATTAAAACATTATGTATGGTGTATATCAACTTCGACAAACAAAAAAAGTGAGAGGTGTGAGATCAAGGGATAATTAGATTTCCTAATTAATGTATATTACCATCAGTTTGGCAACTAATACTCCAACATCTTTGTTAGATTGAATATAATTTGTAGCGTGGATGAGAAAACACTAGCCATTTATATGCAGCCAGAGATGTTCTTAAGAATATTGTATTTCTCTAGAGATCGTTACCTTATTTTGCTTATGTTGAACTTTTTCAGTTGTTTCATATGCATGTGTTGATGCTGCTGCTTAGCAATAATATAATGGCTGGCTCATATCCAAAGATGCCTGTCTACTATATCAGGCAGCCAATCCCTGTCACCGATACCTGCTCAGATACATTTTGTGCTTATTTAACACTTACAGAACCCACTAGTAGTTCATACTGCAGCTATGATGAGTAGACCTAAGTTACAGTTTCTGGGAGAAAGTGCATTATCTGGTGTGATCAATAGCCTGAACAAGACCATCATGCTTAAAGCTTTGGCCATGATGATTTATGGCTTTGTGTTAGCACAACCATCAGCAGCTCACAAATAGTTGTGTTTGTCCAATTTCACTTGCAAGGCTTGTGCCAACCTGTGGTATAATTTTCAGGCACTTTTCAAAGGTGCCACATACTAGGATTGCCTCCCCCAGACTGATAACATCAAGAAATCTCCTTCTTCCTAAATCGATCATGCTCAGATTTGAACCCAGGTCTCAATAGACATGTAGCAGAGTTTAACAATAGCAATATCTATCATTTGAAGAGAAGGATAATCTGCTTTATAATGCTTAGTTTTTGTCAAGCATGAAAGTGTTGATAATATCATGAAACAAGCTCTATCTAAGAAAAGTAACTTCCATAAAAAAAAAAATGGACTAGTTTCTATAAGTGTGGGCTAAAAAGTTCATAGACTGACTATGAAGGAGTGATGTTAGAGCTGTGAAATCTTGCATGCATTAATTTCAACTCTTCTTATTAATAACTGCATTATTTTGTTCCAGATATGAAGGTGGGCTGAGAAGTTCATAAGCTGACTATGAAGGAGTGATGCTAGAGCTGTGAAATCTTGCATACATTAATTTCAATACTTCTGATTAATAACTGCATTGTTTCCTTTCAGGTAAACTGGCACCTGACTGTTCAAAGAAGACTTTTCATCCTGTTAGTCAAAAAAAGCCCATTGATGGTGTGACCTTTTAAAGATTATCAATAAACACAACACCTTTTGCACCTCTAAAAAATGAGGCTGTAATCTTCTCTGCAGGTGAAATGAT
The DNA here is from genome assembly GCA_963932145.1 of Acanthosepion lycidas. Classification (NCBI taxonomy): domain Eukaryota; kingdom Metazoa; phylum Mollusca; class Cephalopoda; order Sepiida; family Sepiidae; genus Acanthosepion; species Acanthosepion lycidas. The sequence continues at coordinate 106,015,542 of OZ010576.1, read as the reverse complement.
CTTGACCTTCTTTTTAGCAAGTTAGGAAGGGTATTCCCACTGCATGGATTGTTTCTTTGTCTCTGGCTGAAAGTGATGAATCCCACACTCATCCTGGGTCAGGAAACATTCAAGGAAACCAGCTGAATTTGCCTCAATGTCAGATTTCTTTATGATGTGATTATCCTGGTGCACTTTTGTTCAGATGTCAGAAGATGTGGCACCAACCGGGCAGAAAGCTTTGTTATGCCAAGTTCATTGTGCAGAATCTTCTCAACTATCACTAGATATGCTAATAGCATTGGCTATTTGATTCCTCGCCAATCACCTGTCATCCATTCTCATGTGGTGAACATGATCAATGTTTTCGTCAGTGATGGCAATTTGCAGAACATCCAGAACTTGTGTCATCTTCAAGACAGTCCCTTCCCCTCCCAAATTCACCTACCCATTTTTACACTGTTGATTAAGCGGCATCCCCTAATGTAGCCACCATATCAGCATGAATGTCCTTGGAAGTTAAACACTTTTTCTGCAGGTACTTGATAATACCACAATGCCAAATTTTGTCCATTTTCAAGAGAAGTCGCTACTAGTTACTTTTGAAATCTTCTTTGGACAGTCAGGTGTCTGTTTACCTGGAAATAAACAATGCAGTTATTAATTAGAAGAGGTGAAATCAATGCATGCAATATTTCATAGATCTTGTATCACTCTTTCATATCAAGCCTATAAACTTCAGTCCCCCCATCTTGTAAAATACATGGAAGGGCTGATGAATTTCTTAAACCATCCATACTCCTTACTAATCTCAGAAAAAGATAATTCATTATAGAATGAAATTAGTTTCTGAAAGACATCTAAGTGTTGGTGATGTTGTTCAGTAATCCCTATAAATCAAAAAGAAAGACTGGTGTCTGAAAGATATACAAGTGTAGATGATACTGCTAAGCAATTGTTCTCAATTTAAGAGAAGTGCAATCTCATAAAAAAATTGAAATTAGTTTATGGTAGATAATCAAGTTTTTTTTAATACCATTAAGCAATCTTTAACAATCTCAGAAAAGAAGCATCTGTTAAAAAAAAAATGGGACAAGTTTCTGAAAGATAAGCAAGTTTTGAAGGTGGTGTTCATTTTCTAAATGCTGTGTCCCTTCAGGACGTGGGTGACCATAGCTCTCCTATACACAACGCCATTTCACTTGTGACTCTTAGCAGCATTTCTCCCTTTGCCAAGCCTCCTCCACATTCAACCATCCATTCACACAAGCTTGTCTGGTAGGTGGCTGGCTTCATTTCTCCATCTCCCTTGCTATCAATATGAAGTGAAGGTTAAGTTTCCAAGCTTTCCTTTCTCATTATGTGTCCAATTAATTTCAGCTATCACTTTCTGAGTGTAAGCATTCCTTTTGTTACCATTTTCTTTAAGATTTCCTTGTTGTGTAATCACTATGTCCATGGAATTGTCAGCATCCTTCCATAAAACCACATTTCTATTGTCTCCAGTCTGATCTTCATTACTGAGGACATTGTTCAGCATCACTGACATATAGGATGACTAATATCACATAACAGTTCAGTCCTCTTTGTTTTGAATGAAGTTTTTCTGTTTCTTAGAATTTTCCTTAGCACTTGGAACAGTCTTTATCAATGTAAAAGAAAGATAATCCATTAAAAAAATCGAATAGGTCTATGATGCTTTCACATCTAGATTGTTTGACCTATATAAAGCTTTATTTTATATATTTTTTTATAAATGCCACATCTTGTCGGTACATGGGTAATTTTGGCTCTGTCCAATTTTTTTTTTATTAACTATGAATTGTCATTAATTCGTGGGAAAGGTAGTAGATGCCTTTCTATGGTTTTGATTTCAGAATTGTCCTCTTAAACTAGCTAATACTAAAGGCCAAAAAAGTCCAATCTACTCTCTTTAACTAATATATTAGGTGGTGAAAGAAGAGATGAACTCATACTTTTCCTAAGTACATCAGTGCAAATGTGAAAGCAATAGAATCAATCTGATGATTATTATATAAATAGAAAAAAGTTATTATGAGCTTATATGTTTATTGTTGAGTTAATTTAGTTTCTGGATCTTGGTTGTTTGACAAACTCACTAAACTGGCAAAGCTTCAGAATTACATTTGCCAGAAATTTGGAAGAAGTTAAATATAAGTAAAAAAAAATGTTGAATTTTATCTGCAGCTGCAACAGGTGTCTTCCATATGATGCAGGAGACTAACTGGCTTATGAGAAATCAATGAGGGACCAGAATTTTTATCTTAATACAGGAAAATTTTCAGGAATTTAAGTCTTAGTATAAGTAGGCTTTTTCATATATTATGTTAGATTTTATTATGCAAGTCAATTTTTCACAATAAAAAATTAATTCTAATCATAACTATTAGGTTGGTGCAAAAATAATGTTTTCTCACATAGTAACATATGTGAGAAAACAACATTATTTTTACTATCAAGAAGAGAAAATTGACAGTCTGATCCAACAATCTTTTCACTGCCATCCTACAAGGTTCGACCTTGAACAGAAAAAAGAGGAAAAATAGGTTAACATCAGTGAATGGATGAAAAGATGATTCACAGAGACATTAGCATTCAACTGTACAGCAATCCTACAACCACATCTGGTCATGGGTCTGATGATGATGAATTTACATAACATATTTATAAATAAATGAGCATAATATAATGTGAGTTTCAGCTTATAATATCTATCATTATCAAAATATTGATAATGATTTATTTGAGGATAGTCCAGTTTTTATTATGCAAAGATACTAAATACAACAAATTTTTATCTATAAATAAATCAAAAAGACATATTTCATTAACACAAAATCCCATATACACTAATAAGTTATTATTTCACATTGTTTCTTTGATATTTTATAACCTTAAGAAATCTCTCAACAACTGATTTCTAGCCAAGCCATCAGGTTTTCCAATGTAGCTCTATATTCATTATTAAGATATCAGTTTTCATATATTTTTGCTCATCTTATGTTTCTTTGTGTGATGTTTAATGATAAATAGTTTGGTTGATTTCATGTCTTCTGCCTCATTTCTTGATATTCTGCATCTTTGGTTCTCTTTACATTCATAACACCAGATTATTGAAACATTTTCTTGCTTCTTAAATTTCTTTGATTATTTTTGTGAGATTCTTATAGCCATTTTTAAAAAAATAATTTTTATTATTTGTTTCTTATAGCCAGTTTTTCTTGTTCTTATCTTGATAATGATTATAATTTCATTTTTGATTGTTCTCTGATCAACTTTTGTCACAATTTTCAACATTGTGTTCCCATCAGTAAATAACTTCATAATAACTTGTATCTATTTTGATGTTATCTTTTTCTTATAATGTATAGCAATCATTATTGATCTGAAATTACAAATAAATGTAACTTTAATAATATATATTTTTTAAGCTTGTGTCTTTGTTTATATTAGACAAGAAATAATTATTTATAGCCATGGTGGAATAATTTCTGTTAGAATACCTAAAGGTGGCTGTTAAACTCAATGTTAAGTCACTTAAAAAGTAGCTTTCCTTGTAATTCTACTAATCCCTAATCAGCAGAAGTTTCATGATAAATGATGTTTGCACATGCATGATTAACAATAATGATGATAATGCACCAACAAAATTGTAGGTATACTACAGTCAAGATTATAGTCATTATGAAACCCATGATGTTTTTGATGGCTGCACAGCATATGCTATGCCAGAGTTACATATGGTTTGGTATAGAGAGTTTTCTGTATCCTAGACTGGTTGCCAATCAATATCAAGAGAGCCCAATATACTTTTCTGTTTAACCTATACCTGAGGAGTGATGAGATAGATCAAATGCCTTTCCCAAGGATATGAATGCATGAATGTGAATTGCACAAACTCAGCTGCAATCTAAATTTGGTTCACTGATTTCTCATTCTGAGCAGCTAACCACTGCACCACTTTCACATTCACATGTTTATAATTTAGAAAAGTTTATTTTCTAATCAAGTGAGAAATGTTCATAACAGTAGAAAAGGAATAGATTTATAATTTTTGCCTAAAATAATGATACAGAGGCAATAATGTACACATACACACACACACACATATGTAAGTGAACATTGAAGTCAACACTCAAAGGCAACAGGCTGTTTCATGCTAGACCCAATTGTTAAGCCATACACTATCTGATATTGATCACTTTATTCCATAAATATAGCACACCTTAAAACTATATATATATAAGTGTGTGTATTAATTATTTTTATCAGTAAGCAGGAGCTGTTTTGACACATAATCAAGTGGACTCTCTTAAATGATTTCCATCCTTGCAGCCTACTGGGTTATTGATTCAGAAAGTGGAATCAGTGAGCTGATTTCAAGTCTCTCTCTAGTCTGTGACATTCAGTTTCTTGTTGGAAAAGGTATAAATCCATCTCTGTTCTTCTCTTTTGGATTAAATAGTTGAGTATACTGGGCTTTCATAATTTTGGTGGCAGCCAATAGAGGACAAAGAATATTCTGAATTCAAGACCATAGAGAAAGCAGTGGGAAATTGCTCTAAAACCTTTACCAAGAAGCCATGGCAATTCACTAAGATGAATTAAAAGAATCTGTGGAGAGCTATGATCCTCTGTTTTCTGAACAGATAACCATTTTTTTTAAATTCCTAAAACAGGCTAATCATATTCCTACATATCATAAATCTCTTCTCTTAGAAAGGATTCTGTTCATCTTATTTGTACCCATATCTCTATACTGTTGGAAAGGATTCCCTTAATCTTAGTCTTGCATATCTCAACTATTCTGTTAGGCTTTCCTTAATTTTTAACCACAGATAATAACTTTTTTCTAACTTCCAAAAGATAAACAGTTTGATATGAAATCATGCTCAAACAAATTTTAAGAAAAAAAGAATGAAAATGTTCGGGTTTTATCATCAATTTTATCTCCTGTCACCCAAATATTTTGTTAGTGCAGAAAAGAATAAAATAATATAAATAAAAAGTAGAGTGAATGATAGATTATGAGTAAAGTCAGTGGAAAAAAAGCAAAATCTTTACTACAAGTTTGTGGTAAAATAAAATTGTGAATATTATTTTAGATTATCTTTACTTATATATATATATATATATATATATATATATTATACAGGGTATGATGGATAAATTGTCTAAATTCTGCGAAACTGAAAATAACACTGACATTTCATTTTAACAGATATATTTACCAAAATTATACAAAAATATTTTGAAATACTAAAGAGTAAACTTATTCAATAAAATAGCCACTGGCTTCAACCATGGCCTCCAGATGACTTCAGAATCTCCTGTAACTCTTCTGGACAGTCATCTTGATTAAGTTTGTGAATGCTGTCATAATCCTTGACTTCGTTTAATCTTTGGTGTTACAATAAGTTTTAGTAGTCTCTTGCTCAATGAACCCCACACATAATCAAGAGGGTTGTAGTTTGGAGAGTTAGGCGGTGAGATGTAAGGGGTTATGTGTTCACAGAAATTGTCTGAGAGCCATGACTGGATTCATTTGCTTGTGTGAGAGGGTGCAGAGTCCTTTCGCCAGACATAGTATCTACCAGCAGCCACTCTCTTGACAGAGCAGCACCACCTCCTCAAGGCATTTGTAATTACTATGAGACTCTTCCATCTCTTTCCAAATACTCTGCACTGTCCTCAGATTGACACCTAAAAACTGAAATGTTTGTACTTCAGTTTCAGGTGTGAATGCCAAGCAGTACAGCATGTCATTTCCAAATTTCTGGTGGAGTAAATTATGTCATGGCACTCATTTTCTCACAGTTGGTGCCCAGTTAACTCTACTATACTGGGCAGTTGACAAAATAAAAAACAAACAACATGTATGCGCAAAATTAGCAATATAAAATAGCGACAATTTACCTATCGCACCATATATCTCCTTAAACCTATAGAGTCAGATAAACCTACCAAAGGTTTCACCTACGTGAATCGTCAGGGAATACTGGCTCCAGTATTCCCTGACAATTGCGTAGGTGAAACCTTGGTAGGTTTATCTGGCTCTTTAGGTTTAATTAGGTTTGCTCTACTTAGCGTATTGATCACTTTACTTAGTTATTTTACCTACTCGTATCAGAGTTTTTTTTCTTTGGACTCTGAACTTGGATGCTAGATGATTGTTTTTGTCTGACGTACATGTTCTCTGTTCTTTCTTTTTTTGTACTTTTTTTTCCCCTTGGATATTGGTCTGTTTATTTACATATCAAGGTACTCAAGGACGAGTATAATTTCTTATATTTATAAGATTATATATATATATATATATATATATATATATATATATATATATATATATAATGTGATTCAGTAAAATTAATGGAGCACATGAGCTGATTGACATTTGTTTACATTTGTAAAAACAATATACTAGATTTAGCTGTCTCATTCTGTTGAATGAAGATAGCTCAGTGGTAGAAACGCTGACACCAAATTGGTTGGGTTTCAATCCTGGCTTGAGGCATTTGGTTGTCTAGTCAGATTGAGGAGCTGTGATACAGTGAAACAGTACTCTCTGCAAATGACATATATATAAAGAGAGAGAGATTGAGATTGTATGAAAAATACTCACACAGTTGTCACTTTATTAGGTATCTTCTCTTATTACTGGGTTGGACTCTTGTTTTTGACTTTTGAACTCACTTTCTTCTTAGCATGAATTCAATGATATTCTGGAAGTACTTTTATAGCATCTGTAATTCTTTTGGATTGGTTAGCTGCACCTTCAGGATTTGAATATCTCTTTCCACTATATTGCAAAAATGGCCTATGGGATTAATGTCACTTTAACACAAAAAAAATTCATTACTGTGTTCCATGAACCAATCTGCCACTATTTTATATTTGTGATCTGTTGTGTCATCCTGCTGGAAGATGCTTCAAGAAAACTGGTACCCTGTAGTCATAAAGGCAGGATTAATCCATACTTTCAGTTTGTATATGCTAAATGCTGAATGGCTGGTGTATCTGATTAGCTAGGTTTAGGATAGTAAAGACCAGTCTCACCTTACTTCCCCTTTCGCTGTGTGCCAAAATTGTAATTATCACGTGACAATAAATATGAATTCCCAATAAAGAATGGAACTGACACATGACACATGCATTTGTTCTTCATAAGTGGAAATTAAGGTGTTGCATAGAAATTGCCTTTACTTTTTGATTATGCCTGAACACAATAAATACAGTTCCTTTTAATTTCTCTCTCTTTATATGCTCACATACATTTTTTATAAGTAGGAATTCACCAAGAAAACTAAGTACAGCTATCAAAATGATTCTGCTCTTTGCTACTGTCATGTTAATTTTTCATTCTCATAACACACACATTTATTTTTATATTATCAGTATGTGTAAACATCTTTCTGAGCATTTGTTTTTTGCTTCATTGACTTATCAAATCTTTTAACCTTACTGAATTTATCAACTATCACAGTGTTGAAAACTGATTTATTTCTGAGAGATACAATTACAATAATTTTGAAAAGAATTTCATCTTTTATCTGATAGCTGATACCTGATGATTCTCAACAAAGCAAGACTGAATATTTTGACGTTTTTGAAAATGGCTGTGACAAGAGAAAGTTAATGTACTGGTATTATAGTGAAAAAGGTTAGAAAAGGTTTAAAGTATCAAGTTAATTCCAGAAACAAAACACAGTACTTATTGTCACTGAATACTTCTCTTTTATAGCATCTATTGGAAACTTCTCAGGATTTACCTAAGGTTTTATCAATTATTGAATTTTTCTTTCTACTCACGCCACTTCCCTTTTTTTCTTTGAATTACTTGTTTTGATTCTTAGAGGAAAGGGAGATAACTCCGGATGTTGAACCAGTTATGGCTCTAAGGGATCTTTGCTAAGCCTGATTGATTTTGAGGTTTGGATCTATGCCAATGTTGCCTTCTGAAATCGTTCATATTTTGGAAGGTGTCCAAATTTTACTTCAGATATTTTTCTTCTTTGTTATGCTGCATCTAGCAGATGCTGATCCAAGCAACATTTTTTCTTTTGAAACATTAAAAAATCTTTGAACTATTCATTAATTTTTTGACTAACATCCATTAATTAGCTACTTTTATAACATTTTAAATAACTTCAACTATCAGTTGCATATGCATTATACTAATTTAAATTCAACTACTGACTTTCATTCTCATAAACACATATACAAGCATAATTACACCATTGCATACAGTTGAAAAATATGAAGTGCATAGTAAATAAATTCTGAGAAGAGAACCTTTAATGAGTGTGTAGTGAAAGATTTGTGTGTGAGAAGTTTCAGTATAAGAAGTAAATAATATAAGAGGCTTACATAAATTAGCAAGAGTTAGTAGTATTCTAGGTTATATTAATAGATGTACTAAGTGACTTGCAAATGTTACAGAATACATTTTATCATATGACAGCAGAGGAAAATATATTTGATTGTTTTCAGCTTTCTACTTATGTTGCTGTTTTGGAACTGGAATAAAATCTTTGTTATAAGCAATGATATAAGTCTCCTGAATTAATTCTTTTTTATTGTTGAGTGAATCTGATATTCATATGGTGCTAAACTGATCTTTTCTTTACTTTGATGCTAAGAAATTGTTTCTGCAACATAAATAGAAGTCTTAAGTTTTGAAGCTAAGAGGATGTATTAGAACATCTGAAGTTAATATTTTTATCTATATAGTTTATTCTATTGAATGTGGCCTGAATCATCATTCTAAATGTCATTCTTTTTATCAAATCAGAGTATTTTTTATATCAATTTTCACTTGTTTATGACAATAAAGAACTGCTATTATTATTTCACCTTCCTCCAAGAGTTTATACGAGATGTTGTACTGATCACTGAAACTTTTTGATTTTTGGCTTACATGTTGAAATATGATTTTGTTTGGAATTTCAGAGTTTTCTAATATGAAGATTAGTTTCAGGGTTGGATTTTGTTAGTCTTAAATAAATTTAATGTTGTAGGGATGTGATGGGCGATTATCTCCCTTTGGGTAAAATGAATTTTTGATGGTCATGTGACAGCCGGTGAGTGATGTCAGTTTATTGGGTGATGAACATCTGTTGCTGATATAGATCACTGTGATGATAGACATCATCACAAGCCCAGATGGATGAATAGAGGAACACATCTGGTCCCACCGAAAACATAGAGGACACTACCTATTTGGCCATTTTCCCTTCAAGAAATATTATAAGTTAGACCCTATTGTTTTTCATCTTTTCACATTGCTTGTATTAAAGTTATAATTTATCTGTGGGGGATAAATATTAACAGATAGATATGTATTTGTATATAATTTCTTGTATGAAAGTGTTATGATAAAAATAAACTCTGAGAACAATGCATGTTTGTCATTCCTTTTCTTCAGCTATTTGGGTCCTTCCTTTGATTGTGTTAAGGTGTTAGTATATAATGGATGTGCCAATGCTTATAATGGGATAGCTGTAGATAATCTCTTTCCTATTACTCCCATTATGATGTTTGGATATCAATCTCTATGGATTAATTAATGCTGAAATCTAAATATTTTGTATGCAATTTTTTAGGTAATAATGGTTTACTAATTAACCCATAGCTCTGGGGAGAAGTAGATTCATAGATTTCCCAAGGGTATTTGCATATAAATGAATATAACAAACCCAACTTGAAGTGCAACACTGCTTAACAATTCTGGGCTATTATCCATTACATTACCCACTCATCCAAGCAACTGGTATTTCCAAGTGGTCATCTATCTTGGTACTGATCAGGTTCCACATTGCATAACTTCAGTAAATGTACAGAAACCAGTGTTTCAACTTGGTGTGACTGCAAGCCTTTCCAAACAGAAATTGAGACCTGTGACTATGGTTCAGGAATTGGTATATATTTTTGTAGATTGATGTTTGAATATCTTAAAATATGTCATGAGATTCTAATAAAACTATCATTTAATATTGCAAGCATTTTATATGATATACTACTCTAGCAGACACAGATTAAACATGGCAGAGTTAAGATAGAGGAGTGACCAATATATGTTATGTAAGATGTTTTTATTAGTACTTTTTATTATAGTATAGGGAATTATTATAGTAAATGGATGTAATGGATCAAGTGTATAATAGATATTAATGGACGATAGTAGATAAAGCGACTGTACAACTATGAAAATATATGATACTATTTTAATAAAATCAAGGTAGACATAAAATGTACAGAGTTAAAAGCTCAACTGGTCATCTTTACTTTAAAACAATATAATGATATCTAAATTGGTATTAGGCTACAGTCACTTGGATTCCTCAGTTAAGTATGAAATCATGAGAATGTCATGTGAAACAATTTATAATAATTATATTAGTCAAGATAAAGAGAAACTGTTGAAGTGGGGAATAAGCTGTTTTGTCATAGATTATATTAGACCTATGAAAAAGGATCCAATATCATCCTTTTTTTGAAAACTAGAGACTAAAGAAAATAAATTTTTGCATATAACTAATAAATTTACATCTATATAAACATCCATGTTTGGGCACTTCAAGGTGGTGTAATGTTTAGCAAGGTTGTCTTGCTAGAACATTCATGACTGAGGAGCAAGTTTGATCCTCACTGGGTACCCCATAGTTTTGGCCTTGTGCTACATCTAGGCTATACTTGGAAAATCACTATAAATATCCATGTTGAAGATCAGTGCATGTTATTGTGCACACTCAAATATATATATATATATATATATATATATATATATATATATAAAATCTGTACTTGAAATTTTTCTGCTTTTCATTACAATATAAATTTAAAGTTATATAAAAAGATAAGTCAAAAATTGCCTAAGGAAATCCAAGGAAATTCTGAAAACAGATTGGATTGTCATTATCTACAGTAATGGCAAACATATGTATATAATACATCAAGAAAACAATTATAGAAACATGATTACTAAAGTTAACTCTATAGCTCATCTATACAGATATCTTTATTTTCTTGTCTCATTAGGTAGATTAGTAAATATTGGTGGACCCTCTTAACTCTCAGAGTTTAGAATGGAAAATAGAAGGAAAGAACAACTGATCTTTTGGCATATATAAGTTTAAGACATCAGTATATCATCACCTTGTATCCTCAACATATTGTTGGCATCAAATGGAGAGACAAAGTAACCAACTCCTGGAACATGCATCTTCTCCTTTGTCAATGTCAACTTCAATGGATTGGGTCATGTACATAAAATGAATGACAGCCATATACCAAGAGACACCATGTACAGTGAACTGGCCACTGAACACTGGCTGTTAAGTCTCCCTATTCTACATTTCAAGGATGTTTGATAGAGGGACCTGAAACTTAGTCACAGACTCTGGTAGCTGGGAACAATCACAGTAGCTGGCGACATAAAGGTCAGAAAAAGACAAAATCAACAAAGGAAGCAGAGAGAGTAATAACAGACCGTCAATCCACATTACACCTTTGTCTATCACATCTACAGAAGAGAGTGATATACAAAGATTTGTCTGTTAAGCCACTCCAGATGCTGCTCACAAAAGAACTGAATATCTAACCAAACAGAGCATTACCATTATCTCAAAAGATAAATGGACTACTATATCATACCGAAACATTCACATTATTTACATGTGGACTATTGTCCTCATATTTGTTGTTATTATCCTAGAATTTCAGACAGATTCACTGGACAATATCTTAACTTTAATTCCTACCATCCATAAAGAATAAAAACAAAAAAAAAAAACTGCCAGTTTTTCTACAATACCTCAGGGGTACATCTATGCAAAGGATATGTGATGTATACAGCAATAGGACAGTGTTCAAAAACAGTTAACTTTTGCGAATATCTCTCCTGAATCAAGCCTCCCTACCACAAAGTATTCCATCCCATATAGTTGTGATAAAGTATACAGTGATGAAACTAGCCACCCACTAAAAGTAAGAGTGGAAAAACATTGAAAAATGATTGTTCAGAGAGAGAGAGAGAGAATGGGGTGGGGTGGGGGAGAAATAGAGACATTAAAATCAAACATGGCTGATCATAGTTTATTTTGTTTTGCAGCATATCAACTTTAATAGGTTATTTAATGCTGATAAAATTAAAATTTTTTAGGATAGGTTCATATGAATAGAATATATATTAATAATATTTTTTTCCAAAAATGTATTGCTGGAACTTTTTTTAATGTATTGCTGGTATTTTTACTATAAAAATCCATTTTTTTACTTTCATCATGACCCCTCTTTGAGTGTTATCTGTATACTGACATTGCTTAACTTCAGTGATCATATGAAAACCAGTGTTTCAATGTGATGTGGCTGTAATTCCTGTTGTTATCAGGATGAACATTCTGCTCTGAATAGCAAAGCAATAATGTAAAGAAAATAAAAGAAAGTAATGGAATCAAAATACTAAAAATGAAGATATTGGTTTTAATAAAAATAATCCTTCATTTCCAAAGTACATGAAATGCAACTCTCTTACGCTTTCTAAAAGTTCTATAGATTCAAGCATATTATATCAAGTTTGGTCTATTAATGTAGATTAATGCATAAAACATTTTTGTCATTGAAAAAATTTGTAAACTTAACTGTGCAATTAGATTAGACATTTCCAACTTTCAAAAGCCAAATCATTGTACATGTTCATATTGGTGACATTAATTATATCTCATAAGACACTATCCAGCCTTATTCAGAATGACATTTCTCAAGAGGCAAGTATAATGGTCGCTCTTTGATTGGAAAATCTTTTACTGGAAGAATAATTTTTACAGTTTTGCAGATTTTCTGGAGTAATCATTATCTTTGTAAAATGAATCTATTCTGTGGGAAAAAACATACAAGGGTGCCATGAATCTCTATCACTTAGATTTAGCAAGTGTTCAGCTTGAGTGTTGATGAAAGTAAGCAAAAGAAAAAAAAATGAAAAAAAAAATTTGCAAAATAAATAAACAAATGTGTTCACTGATTACTCAATGGAATCCTGAATATTAGAGATAACATCCTAAAACAGAAAGCTTTTAAAATGATAAAAATAAAAGTTCACAGAATAATGACAATACTTTTGTAAGATTGTGTAGGTAAAATAGAGGAGAATAAGGTTAAAGACTAGGGAGAAAAAATACTAATTAAAAACAGCCACACAGGTTGTTGGAATATTGAATTTCTGAAATATGATATATTTGATAGGATTAGTTGATGGTCAACAGTCCTACAACAAGCAGAAAAAGAAAAAGGATGTTATGGTGCCTTTTCATTGGTCCATGAGTAGAAAATTGGTAATTAGCGAGAAGGAAATATTACTTGGTAAAAAGGTATTTATCCTTCCTAAAGTTAGAATTTTTGCTTGATAGGAACACATAGTCTGAAATGGCTAGGATTAGGAAGTTTCTCCCTCCCTTTCTGCCACTAATAAGTTGTTAGCAAGATTTCTCTACTGACGACAATAAGAATAACCAATACAGTCCATATGCATTGTGTTATTTAATACAAAAAATGGTTTGCTAGTAAAAAGACAGCCGATTTGAGTTTTAGTAAGAGACAGTATGATTTTTGGAGTATTGGCATGACGACAAACATTGTGACGCAGCTGACTTGGTCCACCATGGAACAATGATTGTATTCATTAAACACCATATTGTGTTACATACTAATCACATATAATGATGTGACTATGTTACTCTTCTAAGAACTTTAAACAACAAAATTTATTCTTTTCATTGCTTGTATTCCTTTTACTTATATGCACCATGTCCTTTCTGAATATGGACAATTGTGGCTCTCCATAACCTCCTACCTTTTGTAGCTCATGTTTGACTCCTTACAATCCCTCTCAGTCCATGTTCTACTTATTTGCACAAACTTGTTAAGTTACTTGATATTTTTTTCTGTTATCCTTGCTTTCAGTACATTCTATGAGTGTCAAATTATCCATGCCTTCCTTTCTCTTGTCTCTTATTCTAAGTACACATATCATGTCTTCCTTGTTTCTATGTTCTGTCTATGGTATTTTCAGCATCCTTCTACAGAACCATATTTTTATTGCGTCAAGTCTTATACATTTGTGAGAAAAGTATCTGGCATTCATTGCAGTATAGGAGAAATGATATTAACCAGCACTTCAGCACTCTCTAATATCTAAAGCTTTCCCCACTTCTTAATAATTTTAGTTTTTGTAGGACATCTTTTGCTATTCAAATGTGCCTTCAAATTTCCCAATCACATTTTTGTTGTGTGTTATAATTCTTTCTAGATAGTTAAACTTGCTTGATTCTGACTTCTCCAATTCATAATTTGCATTTCAAACTGTCTCTCTTGTTAATGACAATATATTCTATCTTCTTAGAACTTAGATCCTTACTTCTCACATTTCTTTATTACTTCATTAAGGAATTCCTATTTGTATCTACAAATGCATTTTAGCATAGCCATCTGAAATATATTTTTTCTTAGCTTTCTTTAGAACAGTTTTAGTCAGTCATTCATAGTTTATTCATGGTTGACCGATTGATTTTGTTTAATGTCATATTAACCTTTATGGGTTATTTAGTACTGAAAAATATTTTGAACAATTTTATGGGTTCCATTAAATATTATTTTGAATGCAATTGTATGCCTTCAACTACAGATAAAATGTATTGGTAATTTTTTTTATATAAAAATGAATCCTGGTAGTTTTACTATAAAAATATATTTTTCATACTTTTATAGTGTTTTGCTTTTGTTTGGGGGTTCACTAGTTGCCCATAACTGTGACCCTAACAGGTGCTACTTCACCAGGTCAAGGTGGACCTGGGAACAACAGCAATTAAGAGGTGGCTCCACACTCCTTAAAACCTCCAATCTCCTGATCAGTGGCCTTGCTGCCAGATGTAGTTTATTGTCAAGCTATGTGTCATCATATAGAAGCACTGAAATTATCACACTTTATAAAATTAAGTCTGGAATCAAAAGCAATTATGGCATATAGAGTAATCAATTAATGCTTTGATAAGAAAAGACATTAAAGTAAATAACTTTATATTCTAATTTATAGCCTTTATTTTGTGCAGAATATTCGATATTGTAAATCTTTTGCTATGCGTCTCTTTCATTTCTTATTCTATAGTTTAGCTATTCTAATTCTGAGAAAAAATTCCAGTTCTCTTAATCTATGATTGGATGTGCAAGTAGTTTAATGAATATTGGCATAGAAAATGAAATTAGTAAGTTGAGTTAAAATTTCATGTTAGTCTGTTACATTTACTTTTGCACAAATAGTCCTGGGAAAAGCATGAATTCACCCCCCTGTTATGGGCTAAATAGTAAAGTAGACTGAGCTCTCAAGCTTAGAGTAGCAACCAGTTGAAGAGAAGGGAAACTGAATTCCAAATCTTGGAGATGGTAACAAGAAACCATTCCACTATCTTGTCTAAGAATGAATAGCAATTTACAAATAATGTAGAAAAATCTGTGGAGAGTCATGATTGCCTATGGCCTGACACAACATGGCATTCAAGAAAATAAACAGATCAGATCTCCATTGGGAGTATTTATTTGTTACTTCTATGTGCTGTGTCCCTTCAAGACATGGGTGATCATGGCTCTTCACAACTCTCTGTCCTTTGTAGCTATTAGTAAGGTTTGTCTTTTGCTATCTCTCCTAATCTGTTTTGTCAGCTATTTCCACAAGCTGCATTAGGTAGATTATGCACTGCTTTCCTCTGTACCTTTTACTTTCAATATGTCCTGTGAGTGTCAAATTCTTTAACCCCTCTTTTCTCATTGGCTCTAGAAATTTCAACTATCTTTTTCTGATGCCACATATAAGTGTCCTTTTTGTTTTGATTTTTCTTAAAACAATGCTCACATACTCAGTTTATGATATTCTCAGCATCCTTCTGTAGAACCACATTTCTGCAGCCTAAAGTCTCTTTATTTGTGAGGAGATTGCTCAGAATTCACTGCCAACATAGCAGTTCAGAACTCTTTGTTTCTGATGAAATTTTATGGTTCTTTAATACTTTTACTTAGCTTTTGAAAATTAACTTTTTCTATTCCAATGTATTTGGATTAATATGTTACATTTTACATCCTCCATTAAAACATGAACTAGAAATTTAATCTTTTGTACTTGCTTGATTTTGGTGCTTCTGATCCATAGTCCTAATCTAGGACTATTCTTTTTTTTTTTCTGATAATGACATTCTGTCTTCTTACAATTGATGTTTCATAATTTCTTTTCACTTTCCTTTATAATCATCTTTAGGTGACCTTGTAGTTTCCTTTATTTGTATGCTAAATTCTCAAAATTACTTTTCTGCTATATTTTTGCTACTGCACTGAAAGCTGAAATTTTTTAATTTTATCTTTCTGGCATGGGCAGTTATGTTCCATACTAAAATATTAGATATCTTTAGTTATTCATAATGTCTTCTATCCAACAATTTTCACAGGGATGTTAAGAGTAAATATTTTTCCTATAAGTAAAAATAAGCATATCTTGATGTATTTGGTAAAATTCTTAGCAATGACCACACCCTATTATTTTATGTTCTGAAAATGAGACAGTATCTCTCCATTAATATCAGCAAGGTATCATGGTGTAAGGGCCTGTAATTGCACAATTCTCAGCAAAGCCATTTATTACCATTAATACAACTGTATAGTTTTTAAGTGTAGAAATCAAGTTCAAAAGTGTGGTAGTCATAATTGATTATGACTGGAGTTCTGCCATGATTTGAGTTCTATGAACTGAGTTGTAAAAACTGTCTGGTCGTTTTGGAATAGTAGAATATCCTTTTTTTTTGCTCTTGATAAGTAGATAAGAATCTTTCAAAAGTCCTGGTAATACAAAAAAATCTTGCCTCGGGCTTCTTGGGAGTGGAACCTATGCTGCCAAATTGTCTGTCCAGACAGAACAAAATTCTCTTTGACTAAGCTTAAGTGTTCAACTTTTAACCAAAATTATCAGTTGCCTGTTTTGAGATTTGATATACATTTCTGTTTTTACTTATTCAATTCATGGAACTTTGAAAAAATCTTTTTGATAAACAAAATAACAGATGTGAATATATTGTTTCTTGTATATATACATTTATTAGGAGGCATGATGGAGTAGTGGAAAGCGGTTTGGATTGAGGAATCGGAGAGCCGAGTTCAAATTCCAGTCAAATCCATTACATTCACTTACATGCTAATACCCTAGGGAAAGGTATTAATCCTTCTCTTCTCCCTCCAGCTATAGGTAAACAGCAAGACAGACTTGGTTCTATAGCCTTGAATGGCAACTGGTGTAGAAGGACAACTCTGAATTCAAAACCTGTGGAGGGTTGTTTGGGGACCTTGTGGCACATAATGCATCAGGTCTCTGTATTTGGCCCTTCAAAATGTGTAGTTGGTTCTGCATAAAGCCTTCACCACTATAATCAAATCCTATGTGCTGGTGTCTGGGCTGTCACTTCCTAAGAACTGAGCTGCTCGACCTTCATATGAATACAACAGGAAAGTCCACCATACATTTATTAAATATTTTCAGAACTTAGTCTGTGGAAAAAAAGGATGCTAACCATCCAATGAGTTGTGGAAATTAATGTTAATGGTTAGGTATCTTCCATGTGTCATGTCCCATCAAGACATATGCAATAATAGCTCTCAACAATTTCATATCCTTTGTAGCGCTGATCAGTGTTTGTCTTTTTACTATACTTCCCTCTCCCTGTTCAATCATCCATTTACACAAGTACATTAGGTCAGTTTCACTGTATTTCCCTATATTCCTCTTTCTTTTGATGTGTCCTGTGAGTGTCAAATTCTCCAAACATACCTTCATTCTGCATCCAAGAAATTTCAACTGATTTAGAGTATAAATCCTTTTTATTTGCATTTTCCTTAAAACTTCCTTGTTGCTTATGTGCTCCATCCATGGTATTCTCAGCATCCTTATGTAGAACCATATCTGTTGCCTCAAGTCTTTTTATCTAGAATTCACTGCCATGTAGCAGAATTGTTATTACATAGCATTTGAACACTCCTTTGTTTTTAACAAAATTTTCCTGTTTCTTAATACTTTTCAGAAGATATCTTTTCTGTTTCAATGTACCATTTTCCATTTTCTGTTAAAATATGCAATGACTTTTGAAGAGACTATTTTATGATGAATTTCCAATGTTTTGTACTTATGCTATTGTGCTAATTAGTAACCAAATTTTACAAGTGACTTCAATCCTCATTAAGTTCTTTGTTGTAGTCTTGTGTAAACTGAGCTTAGTAAATAATAACAATATGCTAATGGTTGGGAGCATGAGGAACAGCCTGGGATTTGAGCTATAAATTGTGTAAACCATGTACAGATATTTAAATATCTGGGAATATTTTTAAAGATAACAGAAAATGTAACATGGAAATCTGAAGGTACATTCCAAACACTAAACAAAGTATTAAGAAACACAAAAATTTCATTAGAATAAATAAAAGTGCTGAAATGCTATGTAATATCAATCGTCCCCTATGACAGTGAATATTGGACAAACTCATTACAGATTAAGAGAAGACTGGAATCAAAACTTTGGTTCTATAGAAGAATACAGCAAATACCATTTAAGCAACAAGGAAATTTTAAGATAAATGGAAACAAAAATGACACTTATAGATAAAAATCAACAGTTGAAATTACTGGGACACATTATGAGTAAAGAGTGCTTGGAAAATTTGATACTCAAAGGACATATTGTAGACAAGATTAACAAAAGAAAACGGTGAGTAACCTACTCAATGAGTATACAGGGTAGAACAGTGGGTAGGAAGGATAATAAAAAGACTAAGTTAATAGCTATAAAGAATTGGAAGTTGTGAAGAGACATAGCTGTCCATGCGTTAACTGTGCTTTATCAATTGTAGCAGAAATAATCAATATCAACGAAAGTCAAAAGTCATGCTACAATGAGGAATAAATCTGTCAAGAACATATATTGTATGAATATTTTTGTAGCTGGTAACCATTCAGGAACCTTGTCCTTGAAAAATACTGCAAAGTCAATGCTGATGTCATGAAATTAGAAGCACTATAGCAACAATGTCTGAGATTTTATTGTAAAATAGTTAATATAGTTGTTAACTACAACTCAGAGCTGCTCAGCCAAGTAAACAAAATAAAAATATGGTAAGAGTAACTTGTCTCTCAAAGCAAATGTAAATGAATTCCTTGCTGGATCAAGTATTTCCATAAACAACTGTACCCGTACACCAATTGAACAATTTTCATATTGCAATTCATAGAATTTCTTTATTCCCATAAGGGAGATACTTACAATTTTCTTAAAAAAACGTCAAAATAATGAACAGATTTGCCCAATTGTTCTGTTTAAATTTTCAGTCACTTTGTCACTGCTGTAACATTTCCCATAAATATTTTCATGGCTATTGTTCTAAAGAACATTCATTAAGGTACCTAAACTTTATAGATTTATGTGCCATACTAGATTGGAAGCAAGGTTTCATCTTCTTCCAGTTGAAATGGTTAAATATAACCTTAATTTCTATGCTAACAGTTTTCTTCGTTCACACTTCTCACTTGTAGAACTTTCCTTTGGCTCCTTGCTTTCCAGTCAACTTTGATCTTCTAAAATTTAAATGCAATGTTGATTATTATCTTCTGTTTGTCTTCTTTTATTGTTCTAGCTCATTAATAATGTTTTTCTTTTTCTCATATTCTCTCACACTCAGTAACCCATAGGTATTATGTTAACTACAACTCAGAGCTGCTCAGCCAAGTGAACAAACTAAAAATATGGTAAGAGTAACTTGTCTCTCAAAGCAAATGTAAATGGCTTTCTTGTGAAAGTCCTAAATAGATCCTTTTGATGTGAGTAAAAGATTATGGACTTGAACAATTTGATCATTTATTTAATCATACTTATTTAAAAAAAATATCATGACTTTTGCCAATGAAATCTTAGTGGTTTTATTGCCTTGTCTGGGGTGACATGATTAAAAAGTAAGTAGCTTTTTCTTTTGTTATCTTAAATTCCCATATTATTTTGCTAATTTGCATAAATTTTGCAAGAAAGTTTAATGGCTTTTAACTTTTACTGGTTGATTTTATTCATAAGTCAATCTCTCAATACTAACCCACTTAAGAATGTTTAGGGGATCATGGCTCTGCATTGATTCCATTCCTTTATCTGTGAATTATGATGATGATGATGATGTTTTGAAAAAGTGAAGTGATTTCTCTATGGTTTTGAATTCTGACAAATCTTTTTCCTCATTTGCTTGCCAGTCCAGTGTACGATGTTTAACTTAGCAAGATAGTAAGGAAATAGATTCATGCCGTTCCCCAATGCCAAAGTGTGAAAGTGAATGATGCTGACTCAGCTGTAATTTAACCTCAGATCACAGATTCCACTTTCAGACCAGTTCAACTCATAAAACTTCCCTGGTCATACTTTATCTGTTTGTCTTTAAATTACTATGTCAGGTTTTCTGCATGGAAAAAATTTATGCTTTGTCAAGATCAAGTAAATTGTAGATAATGTTGGTCTTGTGGGCAATAATCTACAAGCGCTTTGCAGTGTGGTTTTCAACTTCATGCAATACCTTACTAATTCAGAAATTAGTTTTGCTAAAGACCATACAGCATCTGTTGCTGTCTAAATTACACAAAAATAAAAATAACACTGACATATCATTTTAACGGATATATTTACCAAAATTAACAAAAATATAGTAAAGTGTAAATTTATTCAATAAAATCACCACTGGATTCAACCATGGCCTTCAAATGACTTTGAAATCTCCTGCAATGGTCTTCTTGTTTAAGTTGGTGAATGATGCCATAATCCTTGCCTTCAATTCATCTTTGATGTTATAAGGAATTTCATTGGTGTTTTCCTCAAGGGGGTTGCAGTCTAGGGAGTTAGGTGGGTAGATGTAAGTGGTGATGTGGTTGTAGAAATTGTCTGACAGATATGACTGTTCTCCTCCTTGTGTAGCATGGTGCAGAGGCATTTTGCCAGAAATAAGGCCTTCCAGCAACCACCATATTGGAAGTACTACCTCCTTAAGGCACTTGATGTTGGCCTCTGTGCTGAGTCTGAGGCCCTCACCACCAAATTCAGGAGTTCTTTTCTTATCAAAATGATCAGAGTGAGTTTTCTGAGCTGCCAAACCTTTATAATCACCATTAAACTCATTCAACTGTTTGCAAATCCTCTGCACTGTTGTCAGATTGACACCCAAACACACTGAAATGCTTGTATTGGAGCTTCTGGTGTGAATGCCAAGCAGTACCACATGTCCTTTCCAGAGTGAATTGCATCATAGTGCTCTTTTTCTCAGAGATGGTGCCCAACTGACCCTAGTATACCATCCAGTTGACAAAATCAAAAACAATGCACAATATTAAAAATATAAAATGGTGACAATTCACCCATCACACCCTGTTTTTTGCTTAATCTGTTATATATAATTACACAGATGCATAGATTAAAACAGTTTGAAGTAACCCTTGATGAATAAATTTTAAATAAAGTTAAAGAAATATCTTTCTCATAAGTTTTAATTTTTTTCAAAATCAGTAGATAATTCTGTCTAATTTTTATTTTAAAGCATTTCTCACAAGCAAAGAATTATAGAATATTCCTGCCACATATGATCTTGTGTTTCTGCTATTTATCTAGATATCCTTGTTAAAATCCAAAGAAGAATCAGCAATATTATTGGCCCTTTTCTGGCTTCTCAATTTCAGTCTCTTTCCCAATGCCATCCTGTGCCTTTTTTATAAATAATTTCATGGTAATTATTCAGATGAGCTCTTCACTATGGTACCTCAACTTTTTCAGCACAGTACAAGACTGTTGATGAGATGTCATCTATTTACAGTTGAATTGGTTAAATGTAAGAGTAAATTTTATGCTAACAGTTTCTTTTCTCAATCTTCTTGCTTGTGGAACTTCCTTCCAGTTCCATACTTTCTAGCCAACTTTAATCTTCAAAAGTTTAAATGCAATGTCAATCTCTATCTACTGTCCTCCTGATTAACTCTTCTTTTGTTTTTGCTTCTTAGCAATGTTTCACTTTCTGATGTCTCATTACCCAGTAACTCCTGTGCATTTGGGTAAAACTCAGCTAAAGAAAAATAAAATAAAAAAATAATATACATTCCTCCACCTACAGGGATAAATAAAATATGAGTGAAGCTTACAGCCACATCACATTGAAGCACTGGTTCCTGTATGATCACTGAAGTTATGTAACTTTGAGCCTGGGCAGTAATAAGATGGGTGACTACTTGGGAATACCAGGTGCTGTAAGCTTGGATGTGTGGATGGTGTAATGGATAATAGCTCAGAATTGTTAATTGGAAAGCTGAGTTTCAATTCCAGTTGAGTTCATAATATTCACTTATGCACAAATACCCTTGGGAAAGGTATGAATCCACCTCTTCTCCCTCCAGCTATGGGTTAATTATTAAGATTTCTATCACTAAAACCATTATCTCAAAAAAAAAAAAAATTATAATTTAAAAATATTTTCTGGCTTTAATTAGCCTTCAATTGGTTGATAGGTTAAAGAAAATGAACCAATAAAACATGAGTGGCAAAATGTTGGATTTTATTTCCTCTTGGATTAGTCATGTGATGGGACAGTATATAAACAGTCCCAAATTCAAAAACACTCCTCCTTTTGGAACCTTCACAATGTGACTAAGCAGTAAAGTAGGACTTAATTTCAGTAATTTGCATTTTTTAATACTAAAGTCCACCCAATACAAGGTCCAAGAGCCACTCAAGATAGATCGTTACAGTGTGATCTTGTATAACTGTAAGAAAGGGAAAAAAGTGAAGTTCATGGGGCTATACAAGAAAGATAAACTTAAACTTGAAGAGGTGGTCAAGAATGTAGTAATTGAGGAAATATTCTTCTGGGAGTCTGTCTCACAAAGTTACTCTTCTTGGGAAAAAAAATTTCTGTATGTAACTTACTTCTTACTGTAGAAATTGAAAGAGAATGTGGATTATCCACCCTTGTGTACATGGCATGGCAGGTCCGAGTTGTAAAGGCCATGAAAATAGCAATAGAGCAGCAATGTTTCGTTTGTGGGAAAGGGGTTGTAGGGTGGAAAATAATTCATCACCCACAAGACTGCATAGATGCTTTGAAACTCTATGAAGACAGCACCAGCCCATTTACTTTTTAAACCTATTTCAAAACTGAAATATGTTGTTATCATATGAGTATTTGGCAGTAAGTAAAACTACCTATGATTATTTATATATTATTGTTGCATATAATTACTGAATGGCAACTTATCATCATTGGTCCCATAATTGAGTGTGGTCATAAGGTCACTGCACAACCCAACCAGTTCCATCAACATTTGGGCTGAAAGTCAAAAAAGTATTCATTTAGCCAGTGTCCTCCAACTTGAAGTCTTGCCTTGGTCATGAAAACTTGGCTGCTGATTCCCTCAGGAGAAAACTTTGTCCTTGCCAATATCTTTGGTCTAGGAAATACTCCAACCAGTGATGCTGTTTCATGCACTATGGAAACCGGTCTAGCTGATTGTGATTGACCATACAAGAAGATTTCTAGACAGATCTTGGTTTTAATCCTGCTGGTGCCAAGTTACTCTTCTCAGCAGAAAAGCCTAGTGAGAAAACAAGTTTAGTTGCCAATTACCCATCAATCTACATGTAGTACTAGGCTACATAGTACTAGTAGCATTTGTAGAGTGACCTGACATTACTGATTAGTAATTAATTGCTATAGCACTCATAAATGAAAAACTTGTCATATAAATGAAATTATAAGTTAGTTCCTGTGAAAGTCCTAAATGGAGCCTTTTGATGTGAGTAAAAGATTATGGACTTGAACAATTTGATCATTTATTTAACCATACCTATTTAAAAAAAATATCATGACCTTGAATTCTTGGTGGTAATTGCTTGAATTACAAATGTAAACACATGACTTTTTTCTTTTAATTCATGATCTTTCAGTGATCAGAAAATGTCATAAGTGATTGATTTTGTTTTTGAATAGAAAATTTTCAGGTTAATCTCTACTTCAAGATGGTAATTTAGTTTAACTAACATGAAAAAACAATGTAAGCATTCAGTTTAGCATTATACATATAGTGCAAATTTGACCCTCTCTAAAGATTTTAGAAGTTTTGAATTGTCAAAAAATGAATACACTAAAAAGATAGGGATCAGTTAGTAACCATGGAAAAATTGGTGGTTATAGCTCTCATCATCATCATATGATATGACACAAAGATGAAAAAAAAGACATTTGGTGAAGTATCAGATTTAATTGTTTATATTAAATGTAAACTCTAAGAACTCCAACAGAAGTAGTAAAGGAAGTCAACTTTAAGAAGACAATGTATGTTTTCAGCAAAAGAAACAGTCCAACAAGTGAAATACAAATTGTAGATACCAAACTTAAAGAAGTGCAAAGAAACTGTACTTCACTTCACTTCAAAATTAAAGGCACATTGGGATAGTGAAAGATGCATTCCAAAAGGTAAGCAAAGTATTAAGAAACAGGAAAATTTCATTAGAAACAAAGAAAAGAATACTGAACTCTTACATAATATTGGTACCCATATATGGCAGTGAATACTAAGCAACCTCAACAAAGATGGAGAAGACACTTGAGGCAACAAATATGGCTCAACAGAAGGATGCTGAGAATACTATAGACTGAACATATGAGAAATGATGAAGTTTTAGAGAAAATAGAAACAAAAGACACTTGGATATAACATTAAAAAAGAGAGTTGAAATTTCTAAGGCACATAATGAGAAGAGAAGGCTTGGAAAATTTAACACTCACAGGACATTAAAGGCAAGAGTGACAGAAGAATGCATCACAGAACCTACCTAAGAGGATTGTGCAAAATAGTTCGCAGAACAGTGACTAGGAAAGATAGCAAAAAGACAAACTTTACTAAGTGCTACAAAGGTAGTTATGGAGAGCCACGATCATCCATATCCTAAATAAACACATGACATAGAAGATGCAAAGGTTTTCATCACTGTTTTTGTTGAATATACTGCCAAAAAGTGTTTAAAACTTTTGCACACACCTTATATTTGCTACTGCACCCTTTTAAATAAAAATGATCTATGTGTATCATAATTTTTCAGATGTAATTATTTTTTCTGAATGGCCTAAATGTGAATTTTACAATGAAAGCATATTTGCTTTGAGTGAAAACATTTTTTTGTACATAGAAATGTATTACCATGAACCTACAAAACTGAACATGCTACTTGAATTTATTGAAATCTTCAATAACTTTAGCCTGTAGATATCTTTAACAGAATTGGCCACAGTTAATTGTCCCAAGAATTTACATCATTAACTCAACACGAATTCAACTCAAATTACATTAGCCAAAAGAAATTGGTGGACATATAAAAAGACAACTCTGTGTAAATTGCTGTTGGATGCTGCAATTTAACTGAACACCATTACACTTAATTCTTATTCAAAAGCCCCCTCCAGAATTTTTACTTTGACCTCCACACAGCCATTCTTTTACAATTTGATGAGAAAACAAGAAGTGACTGAATGCAGCAAAAGATAGAACAAAGAGAGAGAGAGAGAGAGAGAGAAGAGAAAGAGAAAGATTGCGAGAAAAAGAAAGAGAGCGAGAAAAAGAAAGAGAGCGAGAAAAAGAAAGAGAGCGAGAAAAAGAAAGAGTGTGAGAGAGCAAGAGAGAGTGAAAGAAAGAGAGACAATGAAAGAGGAAATGAAAGAAAGAGAGAAAGAAAAAGAGAGAATGAAAGAAGGAGCAAGAGAAAGCTAGAGTGAGCACTACAGAGAGAGAGAGGGAGGAAAGAGTGCAAATGAGAGGAAAGACAGTGAGAATGAGAGGAAAGACAGTGAGAATGAGAGGAAAGACAGTGAGAATGAGTGTGCAAATGAGAGGTAGGACAGTGAAAATGAGACAAAAGACAGCAAGAATGAGAGAGCAAATGAGAGAAAAGACAACGAGAATGAGAGGAAAAACAGCAAGAATGAGAGAGAGAATGAGTGTAAAACAACAAAAATGAGAGAGTAAATGAGAGGAAAGACAGAGAATAAGAGAGCAAAGAAAAAGATAATGAAAGAGCGAATGAGAGAAAAGACAAAGCAGAAAGACACAGAGAGAATGAAGAAAGTCAAGAGTGAGAATGAGGAAAAGGAAAGAGAATGAAAGCAAAGAGAAAGAAGGAGGCATAAATGTGAAAAAGAAAGTTGAGTAGATCATGATCACTTTGCAAATATCTGATTGCTCCAAATCAAAAGAAATTATGGCAATATAGGTTAAACCAGCTTGTCCAGGTTGTATACAGATCAAATTAGTTATAGCTCAAATATATATGAATCATCTGAAATGTCAAAAAGTGACCATTTCCTACTGAATATTAGAGGCCAAGTGAAAATCAGTGGAAGTTGTTGCTGAGAATCTATTTTGCTGATAAGTAGAGATAATCAGGAAAGTCTTCTTTAGTTTTTTAATATGAATGCTAACTACAATGGAGCCTTTTGATCATGCCATTCTGGGCTGTATAATATGATTGCTAGTGATTGCCATTCATAAGACTAAGTGATGCATTACAATCATTATCTGGTTTGGGCTTGATAACAGACTAGCATGAGTATTAAAAGGGAATATTGAATGGACAAAGTTTCCACTTTTGGTTAACAAGTGAATAAATGGTTAAACCAATCATATTGCGGCCAGTTATATTGCCAATAAAGGTTAGCCAGACTGTGAAAATTATATAATAAATGGGAACTGTTTATTATTATTGTATTTTTTTAAATCAAGTCAACCAAGGTTCAGTTTAGATGTTGTTTTAAACTAATATTCACCATATACAAGGCCCACAGGCCACTCAAAGTAGAGGGTTGCTGAAGGTGGTTTTTCTATGAGCGTTAAGATGTAAGAGGTAAAGTTCATGTTGATATAGTTGTTCTCATTCAGTTTTCTGTCAATTTTATTTTTATCACATTTTTAATAGTCTATACTGCAATAGCAATAGTCTTTTTTTTCCTTGTTTTAAAAACTGTATATATTTGTGTATAGAGTAAGTCTTTATGACCAGTTATTAAACAAAAAATAGAGGGCTGCACTATACATAGGTATTTTTTTTAAAGAGGTTAAAAATAATGCATTTTTGGTAGTTATATACAGGTAATTTTTTTCCTACAAAAGAATTCAGGTATTGCACCATACATAAAGTAGGCTTATACATGAGTATATATGGTATCCCACATTGTAACATTAATAGATTTGTTTGGAAAGGCAGTATGTCATATTGTAATGAGAGAACTTGGAAGAATAATTTATTCTCCCATTTACATTTCTCCTTTTATAGGCATTGTTATATCCATTATATAACAACACTGTGGTTCACAGACAGGATGGAATGGAATAGCTAAAAGGAAAAAGAATTATTAACATGTTTTGCTCTCAGTGAGACTTTTATATTACTAAGACATACAGAAAACAAATATATACATATATACACGTGGAGAATTATATATCACATATCTATATAGCAAAGCAAATTATAAGGAGGAACAAAAAGGAAAATTCTTTTGTATAAATTTGGAGATATTCTTGACCTGGAGAAGCCATTTTTAGGACTCTAGATTTAAACACTACCGGATTGATCTATGTGCTAAAGGAAAATGGCACCATGTGCTCATAAGCAGCTGGGTGAGGCTAGGGTTCAGTCTAGAAGAATTATACCTTCTTGTTTGGTTGTTATTCGCCAACCAAAAAATGACTGCATGGAGTGACGTCACAAAATGGCTGTCACATAACTTATCACCACCAAAGGGAGATAAGCACATTCTGTATCCCTACAGTATGATCTTGATTCTGTCTCCTTTAACAAAACTAGTTCTATCACAAAGTTGGATATTTAAAAGCAACTGTAATAGAAAGCTGAAGGCATCTGCATACCTTGGCTACTGAAAAATGTAAAGTTGTAAGAATACAGAATGTACAGTTGTCAGCAAAAAGAGCCCAATACAAAATTTACAAAATGAAGATGCTAGAATCAAGTAAGTACAAAAATTAAAATGTCTAGGATGTATTTTAATAGAGGATGGGAAGTGTGATACTGAAATGCAAAAGTGCACTGGGATAGTAAAAGAGGCCTTCCAAAATGTAAGCAAAAAATCTTATTAGAAACAAAGAATAGAATAATTAACTATCATGTAATATCAGTTCTATACAGCAGTGAATGGTGGGCAATTTCATTAAAAATGAAAAAAGACTTGAGGCAACAGAAACATAGTTCTATAGAAGGATGTGGAGAATACCATGGACTGAACATGTGAGCAATGATGAAGTTTTAAAGAAAATGTAAACAAAAAGGACAACTACAGCTAACGTCAGAAAGGAATAGTTGAAATTTGTAGGGCAAATATTTAGGAAAGAAGGTTTAGAAAATTTGACATTCGCAAAACATATTGAAAGCAACAGTTAGAGGAAAAAGAGCACATAAGCTACCTAACAAGCTTGTGTAGATGGTTGGCAGAACAGGGATTAGGAGAGACAGCAAAAACCAAAATTTACTAAGGGCTACAAAAGACAAGAAGTTATGGAGTGTCATAGATATGGCACATGGAAGAAAAAAGTCCTTGTACCTTCAAGTGTTTCTCAATGATGCTTTTATAAGAAATCCAATAAAACTTAGTGAGGTATATAGGAAAACATATGAGCAGAAAGAATTCCATGACCGAAGAAATAAAAATTTGAACTGCAAATACAATTTTCTCCAGGTGTCTTAACAGAGTAAAGTAGGATTTTATTTCAGTATAATAGTTTTATGTACAGTATGTATGCCTTGATGATAGATTGAACAGAAAAATATGTAACAGGTTATCCAAATCAAGCCTTTGATAGACTACCCAAACATGTCTGAAACAACATAAATCCCATGAAAGAAATAAAAACTAAAATCTACAAAGTCATTGTTACTACTCAACTTTCTGTATCATTTTAACCTTTACTTTAATGCTTCCATATGTGTTGCCACTGCACAATTCTACAATATAACTCTATCCATATACAGGCTGTTTGTTCCCAATAACTTTACAGATTACTTTAATATTAATGGGTGCCTTACAAAAGAAAGGTTTATTCTCCCATTTACATTTCCCCCATTATTACTTTGATATAATAACACTGTATTTCATAGACAGAATAAAATAGCTGAAAGAAAAGGAATGACAAACATGCTTTGTTATCCAAGAGAGTTTTATGATGCTAAGTGATATATTTATATATTTGTCAACACAGAGAAATTATAACATGTATGCAACAAGAAGTGTGTAAAAAAAATGTGGAGCCTTACTTGTAATATTTCCTGAAGGAAAAACTGGAGTTACAGTGGTTTCTCTATGAACCTGATGAGGCCATGTGATTTTTCTTGTAAGACTTACTGCTGTGGCCTAGGGATGTCCTCCTTCCTTGGGATTTACTTTGTAACTGCTGTCCTTTATCATTATCACCTGACACCACCCACCATGTGATACTTATGACTATCTTAACAAAACGGATATAATTACCTTTTTTATCCCTACAATATGTTTTCCCATGTATTTCAAAGTTGGTTTTTGAATCAACCCTTACTAAATACCTTTGAACAATCTATGAAATATATATATATATATATATATATATATATATATAAAGAAATATAGTCTTAAGGTGTGCTATATTTATGGAATAAAGTGCTCAATATCAGAGATAGAGCGTGTGTAAATATAAAAGTGAACATAGAAGTCAACACTTAGAGGCGACAGTCTGTTTCATGCTATATGCAATCGTCAGGCCACGGGTGCTGTTATTTTTCTCGGCTATTTATATATATATACGGGTTAGTGGTGCATTGTGGGTATTCTATTATGGCGGTTATTTCACCGGAAGTCGTTTGTTTATCTATTTAGGTCAAATTATATTGCTTGTTTTTATTTTTGTTTCTTATTTTATTTATTTATTTATTTATTAACGTAGTAAAAATTTGTTTATATCACTTATTTAACAGTTTTGTTTTGGTTTGGGAATTTAATTAAAGCTATTTGTTCAGTTTTGGGGTTGATTGTTGTAGTTCATTCTAAGTATTATTTTGGCGGGAACAGTTTTTAATTGATTATCTTTATTTGGGATTGGTTTGTTTATTTACTTGGATGAATTTAGGTTAATTTATTTTACTTGTATATTTTCTCTTTTCGGTTTTCGATTTTTAAGTAACATAGTATTTTTTTATGTTTTATTGTTATTTTGTTATTTTTGCTTATTAGTATATTTATTTGTTTTTTCCGTTTTTAATTTTTTAGGTTACGTAGTAAAAATTTATTTTCATGTCTGCATTTTGAGATGAGTTCGGATCTTTTGTTTAATAATTTATTTTGGTCGGGAAAAGTAATGATAGCTATTTTTTCCTCCGAGCAAAGTTTGCAAGTTTTTTGATTGGTTATTGTAGGCTGATGATTTTTTCCTTATCTTCCAAGATATTTTTGGTGTGATGTTCGTTTTGTTTTTAATTTCCCAGATATACTTAGAAAGCATTGTACTGTCTGCATATTTACTATTTGTGAAAGATGTTTTGTGTGTATAATTTCTTTGTTTCTAGGGTCCTTCAGTTACTCCTATGTATACTTTTTCTTCATTATCTGGTGATTTTATCGTGGCTTGGTATATTACGTTGTTTTGTAAACAATTTCCGTTTAAGGGACATTCGTTCTTTATTCTGCAGTTGCACGTGGGTTTAATTTGTTCGTGTGGTTTGTTGATAATTTTCCTATTGTGCTTTTTTATTATTTGTGCCATGCTCTCGGTGCAGCTGTAGCTGATTTTTACAGTGTTTTTGTTGAATATCTTGTGTAAGTTGCTTGATTCTGGGAAGTGTTTGTGTAAGAGTTTGAAGAATATTTTCCCTACGTTTGTTTTTATGTTCTTGCTGTACGGTGGGTTGAACCATATGATATTTCTTCTTCTGTTGGCCTTTTTTGTATTCTGTGGTGAGTATGTGAGTGTTTCTGGGAATCCGCTATCTTTTAGGGCTGTTTCATAGTCTTTCTTAGCTTTGTTAAATAGGGATTCATTGGAGGAATTGTCAGAGAGCCTGCGGTTAATCGATTTTGGTATCTGTTTGATTATAGAAGGTGGATGGTTGGAAGATGTGTGTATGTAGAGTGGTTTGTCATTAGGTTTTCTATATGGTTTATGTGTGCCTTCTCTTAGGTTGAAGGTAACATCTAGAAAATCTACTTCGTTTAGGTTAGTTTTTATATCTATGTCGAATCCGTTATTTTTAAAAATCTTTATTATTGCTTTTCTAGTTTTGTCTGTGTTTTGTTTGTTACAGTTTCTTAAGATTATGAGACCATCGTCCCTGTAGAGTCCTGTGTCATTTCTATCTATTATTTTGCTCAGTTCGTTTAGTAAGTAAATGCCTATGATTTCTCATGCTTCTGCACCGTCAAAGCTTTTACCCATCCATAACAGAACGTATGCTAGATAAGGCCATCAACTTAGCTCAGGAACAAGTAATAATACAACCAAGCGAAATCAACATCATTAAGCACTCCCGTAAATCACTATTATTCCACAATGAAGAAGCATGGATAAAGAGAGATGGGATATTTGACACTACAATGGGAAGCTTTGACGGTACAATGCTTTCTAAGTATATCTGGGAAATTAAAAACAAAACGAACATCACACCAAAAATATCTTGGAAGATAAGGAAAAAATCATCAGCCTACAATAACCAATCAAAAAACTTGCAAACTTTGCTCGGAGGAAAAAATAGCTATCATTACTTTTCCCGACCAAAATAAATTATTAAACAAAAGATCCGAACTCATCTCAAAATGCAGACATGAAAATAAATTTTTACTACGTAACCTAAAAAATTAAAAACGGAAAAAACAAATAAATATACTAATAAGCAAAAATAACAAAATAACAATAAAACATAAAAAAATACTATGTTACTTAAAAATCGAAAACCGAAAAGAGAAAATATACAAGTAAAATAAATTAACCTAAATTCATCCAAGTAAATAAACAAACCAATCCCAAATAAAGATAATCAATTAAAAACTGTTCCTGCCAAAATAATACTTAGAATGAACTACAACAATCAACCCCAAAACTGAACAAATAGCTTTAATTAAATTCCCAAACCAAAACAAAACTGTTAAATAAGTGATATAAACAAATTTTTACTACGTTAATAAATAAATAAATAAATAAAATAAGAAACAAAAATAAAAACAAGCAATATAATTTGACCTAAATAGATAAACAAACGACTTCCGGTGAAATAACCGCCATAATAGAATACCCACAATGCACCACTAACCCGTATATATATATAAATAGCCGAGAAAAATAACAGCACACGTGGCCTGACGATTGCATATAGCATGAAACAGACTGTCGCCTCTAAGTGTTGACTTCTATGTTCACTTTTATATATATATATATATATATGTATGTCTTCTGTATTTGTAGTGCTTGCTCTGAGAGAATTTTAATCATGAAGATAGCATTTCTTTGTTTAAGTATCATGAACAAAAAAGTTTAGTTCTTTGGCTCAATAAGCTGATTGTCCTCATTTAACTATGTAATGAACATTACTGTATACTGTTTTCCACTTAATCATTTAGACACTAGATAAAAACAAAAGATCATTGTATGTACAGAAAAACAATGAAAACAACAAGAAGAATATTATAATACTGATGTCATCAGTCACACTTCTTTTTTATTTCTTCATAACCAACAAGTATTTTTTTCAGAGTCACATTTAAAAATAGTAGTTTATTTCTTTTTGATCGTTTCTTAATTAAGATACATTGTTTTTATTCTGTGTTGAATGAGGGAGTATTTTGTTCATAATGTTCTATGAATCACTAATATTGATAAGGCAAATGATATCTCCATGAAAATTGCAAGTTCATATTTGAGAAGTGTAGGAAGTAATTTACATAGATTTGATACTGGGAAAAAACTGGAAGTAAGAGAGCTTGGGGTGATAAAGCCATGGCTGAGCCAAAAAAAAAAAAAAAACTAAAAAAAAACAAACAAACTTACCTATTATTTTTGTTATTCACCTCAAAATGAATGCTTGTCTTTGCAGATCTTGCATGCAGACTTTGTATAGTGGATGTCAGCAGGAAGCAGTTTTTGCTTCATTGATCGGTTTATGTAACCAATAACAGGGAGTGATCTGATTTTTTCCCTAATCTGATTGAGGCTTTTGTGATACTGTTGAGAAATAAATAAATAAATCAGAATTTTATCATGTCTTATAATAAAAATATGGTAAATAAAGCCATAGTTTGGCCAACCAATCAAAGCTTTCACAACCAGGATATAAGAAAAGAAATAAACCAATAATAACAAAGAAACAAAAAATTTACCATATCTAAAAATAGATGGCTTTCTGATTGGATGGTCAAACTATCACAACCAAAATATAAAGCTAAGAGTCGACAAGAAGTGAACTGTCATTTCAAAGTAAATCTATAGATGTGTATATAAACAGTTGGAAAAATCAATCAAAATCAGAGTTCAATAAATTTTGTTCATTCTCCAATGCTGTGGTCATCATAACCTACCCAAAATAAAACATTTGTATGACAAAGTGGCAACCTTACATGACTAA
This sequence comes from Acanthosepion lycidas, assembly GCA_963932145.1. NCBI lineage: Eukaryota > Metazoa > Mollusca > Cephalopoda > Sepiida > Sepiidae > Acanthosepion > Acanthosepion lycidas. The sequence continues at coordinate 105,981,817 of OZ010576.1, read as the reverse complement.
AACATACTAGCTACATTGAAAAGAAACATACCTTCCTTCACTACATGGTTAAACAGATGCTACTATATTAGGATATACACATCCACCCCCTCAAACACACATACACAGTCTACATAAATGAATGTGAGTATCAGTGTGTCACATGTTTTCAAATTTATTCCTAAAGGTTGGCACCCAACATATACCAATTTGGAATCAGACCAACAATCTGACCCATAATCCTGAAATTTTGAATTCCCAAGTTTCCATTACTATGATTGTTTTTGGTGAGTTTTTTTTTTTTTTTTTACATGATTTTTTGCAACCAATTTTTTGTATGATAAAAATTTTTATAACTTGGAAATAAACTTTGGAATAATTGAAATTAATTGCAAAATCCAGTGAAAGTCACATGAAATAAAAATTGTTTGTATGGAAAGTAAGGACCTATATACATCAAATTGTCTTTAAATTAAGTGGCAGCAGAAGAATTATCATTGAACTTTTAAAAGGTAAACTTAAATATAAATGCAATACTTAAATGCAGCGATCAATTTTGAGTTCTGTAGTTTATTGTTGCCTATCACATATGGCAGCAGTATACCTTGCAAAAAGAAATCTCTACCAACAGAAGACCAGATTGCAACCCAGATCATGCAGCAGCCAGGAGAGCTTCCAAATCTGAGAATATGCAATGACTTAAGGACTCTCAAACTCCTGAACAAGTTGAAGGACTAATCAAGAGTCCTCCACAAGAGTTAGCTTAATTGCCACCCAATAAGGCAGCTTTTAAGCAAATATATATATATATATATATATATATATATATATATATATATATATCTTCCACCTGGATTATCTTTCATATGCACCAGAATTTTTATACGTGAACTCTTGAAACTTCAGATTTCACCTTATCATTCTGTATTATTATATTGTATTATATAAAGATTTATTTTTTATCAACACTGTGCATTTTCTTTTAATTATTACACAAGTCTAGTATACACCCAAAGCAAATATGACAATTACAAAATAAGCAACTCATCCATAACTGATACCCTCCTAATCCACATAATAGCATCAAGATGGTTAGTTTAAGTAAGTGACTGGAATGACATCATTAACTTTGATCTAGACCACAGGAGAGATAATAAGAGTACTAACATTCATTTGCACGTTAAATGTTTTGGGAATTTATTGCCAAACTTGATTTGATTGATAAATCTTGAAATGAACATCCAAAGTGGGAAGAATAGATTTGAACTTTGGGTTTTTTAAATTATTCCAATTATTAGGTTAGTGCAAAAATAATGATGAAATAATGTCGTTTTTTGATGTTAAAAATACGTCAAAAAACGACATTATTACGTCATTATTTTTGCACCAACCTAATACATTGACTAAGCTTTAATTAGACAAGTCAACATAGAACTTCCATTAAGTTTTCATACTATAGATTTTAAAATCCTAAACTAGTCTGGGTTGGAATAAACTTAGATAAACCTTAGGATAGAATGGTTGGATACTGAAAATTTAACACTTTGTTGGATAGGAGGCATTTCCATGAGCAGCCTATCATGGGTAATGACAGAAGCTCTGATTGAGAATAAGAAGTGTGACAATCTTAAAAGCAGACTTAGAGTATTTACTGCTTATTAAAATTACCAACATATCCTAGATAAAATAACAGCATAAATTACATTCATATCAACAATAGACAGTGCTGTCAATTTGTGATATGTAGAACAAGTAGCTGTAACTAAAGCATAGATAGCCTTGTTGCCTATCAAGAAGTACCAGGCTCTACACAACAGTTTCTTAAGTATTATATTTATGTTAAACACTGTTGAACTGCTGGGTATTAAAAAGTTACCTGTGGAAAGTTGTATTTCAGTTCATTTGAATTTCTTGGGAAAATCGTGAAGTCATTTCTTCATGAACTTTGTCCCATCGGTAGATATCTTGACAAAACTATCATGTCATGACAGATTGATAAAAAGTGAGCACTTGAGAAAATCACTCTCCCATAACTATCATACTTACCAGTGTAGTAGCAGTATAAAAGGCTAGAATTGATCTTGGTATAGGATAAAAAACAATAAGAAGAGGGTGGAATGAAAAGAAAGTATTTCTAATGTGATCAATATCAACCATTGTAGATTGTTATAAACAAAAGACCTTAAAGAAAAATGCAGGACCTTCTTGATAGCCATAAGTGAAAAATAAAAGGTAAACATTAGTAAACTTTATCATTTTCAACATTAGAAAGTGCATATTATTAATTTTATCAATGAAAAAATGTCTTAAGTTGTCATTTCTGTACTGAACTGTGGCTCAATTTTTCATAGAAGAATCTGTATTGATTTCTTTAAATGCTAAAATTTACCTATGATTATTATCAACTTACCTGAGTGTTAAAAGTCTAGAGAAGATTTCTTCATTAAATAAAAATGTAACATGCAACTTTATAAAAATACTTTAAACAAGCTTATTTCCTATTGTTCATGGTTTTTCATTGCGCATTTTTATTTTATTGATGATAGCAGAAAAAACAATAATTAAAAAAATTCTTACACCTCGGCTCTTTATGAAAAACAAAATCCATTTACATGTAATACATAAAGGTGAGAATTTAAGAAAGCAATCTTGAAATATTGTTGGCTCTGAAGATATTTTGTTTGTAATTTTGAGAATAGTCTTTATGATTTAATATATATTGATAACTGAACATTTTTTGTAATTTCTGTTGCTCACACAACATTTCTAATGATCCATACTGCAGCTGTAAAGGCAGACAGAACATGAGAATAGCTTGTCCAAAATATTGACTAACTAATATAACATACAAAAACTTCAAATGGGTTTAACTATAAGAAAATCTTTTGAATTATATTGCTCTCTAACACTTGCAATAAGCTGAATGAATTCGTTTAATATCTAATCATTTAGGCTGATGTTTGTTTCTATTTCTCTTCCCACATATTTAATCAGATAAAAGATGCAAGGTTCATGTTAGAGGCACTCCTATTTATACAGGGTATATTAAAGAACAAATTTTTAGTTTATTTAATAATGTAATGATTGAAGCAAACTACTAATACATTACAAAACATTTTAATTATACTAGAAAACCCTCAATTCTTTTATGTTCTATGTTGTTTCCCAACAAGCATGATCATGACTCTCTACAACTTGTTCTTTTCTTGCTCTAAGTAACTTTTAACTCTTTACTGACCCTCTTTATATTCATTCTGACAGCCATGAGGTATATTATTCACTGTTTACATTGGCTCATCTTGCTTTTAATGTCCTGTGAGTGTTATATTCTGTTGACCCACTTTTCTCATTAACTCAGAAATTTCAACTGTTTCTTTCTGCTTATAAGTATTAGTGTCATTTTAGTTCTTATTTTTTCTTAAAACTTCTCCATTGCTCACATTTTCAGTCCATAATATCCTCAGCATCCTTCTGTAGAAACACATCTGCTGCTTTAAGTCTCTTGAATTATTTTATGATCAATAGTTAGTCCTTACTTCTTGCTTTACTGTATTCCTCTATCTTCAAATTCATGTTTTCAACATCATCTGCATATCTTATGTTGTTAAGATTATGTCTGCCAATAATAAATTAAGGTAGCTCTTGTTCTCTTACAATAATTTAAGTGTCTTGCTTAAATCTGGTTAGAAAACATTGTCACTTTTCTCTAGTTTGTGTATTCATGAAATTTGTTCTCAATCTCAATGTAGTCTGTTTGTTTCCAGAAAAGCTTATAGATTACTCAAGTGTCTTTGCCATATGTCTCAAGTTTTCCCAGTATTTCCAATAGGTCTTTGTGTTGTACATGATCAAATATTTTGTGCAATTTATAAAATAGAATTCTGTATTTGCAGTGCTTGCTTTGATAGCATTCTGATCATAAAGATAGACCTTTTTTGTTTAAGCATCTTAAAGACAAATAGTTCCTGGTCTATTTCTAGTCTAATTCTGCTACGAGCTCTATTCATTAGAATTCTAATGATTGATGAGCCATATAACTAAATTAATTAATCTTATTGTCTGATGAGTTCACATTCATTCAAATCTGGCTTCTTTGACATCAGTATGAATTCTTACAGAATTTTGCCATGAACAGAAATTTCATTTATTATTTCAGTAATTTATTGATTCTGCCAGAATTTGGCTCTGTTGCTTTGTCTCTGTTTATCCTGACCAATGCTTCAGATTTTAATACTCAATTTCAGGTTTTAATACTACGGTTCCATGGTTTTATGTATTATAAGTTTCTCTTCTTTGTTGTCATTGAAGACCTGTCTGATATCTTTATTCCATCTTAATAATATCTATTCTTTTTCTATAATTATAAACATTCCATTTTTAGATTTTACACATTCTACTGAGTAGTAATCCAGTAATACAGTTGAACACAAACTAAGAAACTGTTACATATAGTAAGAGAAAAAGGCAAGTGAGTGAGGGCCCCAGCATGCATGCACCAGGAAGAGTGTAAAAGAAAGCAGAACCAGGATTTTTATAATAGATGACAAATGTGCAACGTGTATATAAGAAATAAATATTGTTAAACATCAAATATCGACTTTAGTTATTGTTCAATAACTGTGAAACACAACATTGTGGCAGTGGTTGAGCTACATGTCACACTGAAGAAAATATACTAAAGGATCAAATGTTAAAGAAAAAGAAGAAAAATAAAGAAAAATAGCAAACACTACACCCATGAATTTTTACCAAAGAATGGATTGAGAAGTTGGTGACATCATTGAAGCATTTTGAAATTCAGACATAAATGCAAGCTGACATTTAAAAACTTCCTCAAGGGAACAACGGCCAAAGAAAAGGTTAGCTATGTACAGCTATTGACTGGCCAAAAAGGTATGGATTTATACAATTCATGGAATCTCAGCATTGAAGATGGTAGCAGGCCAGACAAAACATTTGAAAAATTCAGCACACACTTTGAACCATGTTCAAACCACAGAATACACAAGTATGAATTCCAGGAGTTAAAGCAAGATTTTGAAGAACCTACTGACAATTTTTATCCAGACTAAAAACATTGCAAAGAAATATAAGTTCAAAAAAGAAAGGCTTATTAACTAGCTGATATGGGGATGGGAACACCCCGAAGTTCAAAAGTCACTTATTGGAAAAGATACATTAAAGCTGAGGCAGAAAAACACTGCTAGGGCATTTGAAGCCACAAATAAACAAATGGCCTCTCTAAATCTGAAGAATACAAATATATCATAAAATGGTGAATGAATTGATACTATTACAAAACAAAAACAATTAAAATGAAATAAAGCACCACTTAAAACCAAATCTGTTCAAATGTTGTGGCAGAATACACAAATTTGATGATAGAAGAAAATTCCCTGCTTTTGGATCAATATGTAGAGCTTGTGGCAAAATGAACCACTGGGAGAAATTGTGTCCCCAAAGCAAACACAATAAAAATAAAATCTATTTCATTGAATATGATGAATTGGAAGATCAATCACTTAACATAGATACAATTCAGTTACATGAAATGACAGAAAAAAAGAAAAACAGAATAGAAAAGAACTATACACAACACTACTAATAAAGAAGATAATACATAACAAGACTACAAAAATAAAGTTAAAAATAAAACTTGACACTGAAGCAAAGAGCAACATTCTTCCACTAAGAGTATTCAGGAAGATTTTTCCTGAAACTATAAAAAAAATGGATACCCAAAAAACAGGCATACTAGAAAACACTGACACTATATTAACAGCATATGGAGGAAGGGAAATTAAACGACTTGTCAAGACAAAAATAATAGGATCACACAAAGGGAAAACATTAGCAGCACTTTTTGTGACAGATTCTGAAGGGCCAGCAATGCTTGGACTAAACAGTGGTGAAAAATTAAAAATAATCACAGTAAACCACAGCATAAGCAAGTCCAAGCAAATAAAAAAGAAACTCCACTAGAACAACCACCTCACATTAAATACACCTAATAGAGATATATTCAGAATGTTTTGATGACACTTTTGGGTGTTTTTAAGATTTTGTATATCACATTGTCATGGACCCAAAGATCAAACCTGTGGTCCATACTCCAAGAAAGATTCCCCTAGAGCTCAAAGAGAGGTTAAGAGAGGAACCTAAAGAGATGGAAAAAAATAAAATAATTCGAAAGGTAAATGAACTGACAGACCGGGTAAACTCAATCATTGTCAGAGAAAAATCCAATGGGCAATTAAGGATCTGCCTAGACCACAAAGCTTTAAACTGAGCCATAAAAAGAGGGCACTACCCAACACCAACACTAGAGGACATCACACTGGAACTTTCAGGTTCCAAACTTTTTAGCACACTAAATGCTAAGCATGGATACTGAAATATAAAGCTCTATATTTAACTCTGCATTTGGATCATAAAGATTTCTGTGACTTCCATTTGGCCTCAAGATTAGTCAAGATATTTTTCAGCAAATATTGACAACTCACAGAAAACTTACAGAGTTGCCCAAGGAATTGCAGACAACAGATTTATGGCAGAGATGAAAATGAACATGACATCCATCTTCATGAAGCAATAGAGAATACCTGGAAAGCTGGCATCAAAATGAATGTTGAAAAATGCATTATCAAGGAAAAGGAATGTAAGTTTTTGGGTCTAATATAATCATCCAACAGAATTAAACCAAACCCAGAAAAGGTCACAGCCATATCAAAGATGAAGGCACCAAAAGATAAAAAGCAACTCGTAGCTTCCTTGGTATGATCCAGTATATAAGCTCTTTCATACCAAAGATATCTGACTATATGTCTAACACAAGATGTATATTTTCAATGTATAGCATCCCATCAGTGAGTCTTTGATAGACTCAAAGAAATATTATGCAAAGAAACAGAGCTCTGCTACTATGATAGGAAAAAGCTACTACAGGTCGATGCATTTAACATAGGCCTAAGAGCAGCATTAGTGCAGGAGGGGAGACCAATAGCATTTGCATCAAAGGCACTAACTTCAGTAGAAACCAGATATGCAAATATCAAAAGAGAATTACTGGTGGTGGTACATGAATGTGAGAAAATGGCAGAAAATTTATAGTAAAAATTGATCATCCTTTAAAGCAAATTTATAAAAAGAACCTACACAAAGCTCCAGCTAGAGTATGATGGCTACACCTCTGCCTGCAAGCATACGACTTTCTGATTAATAGACCAGGGAAATAGTGATAACTGATGCCCTATTGTGCCTATATAAAAATGATAAATATGAAATAAAACATATGGGCATCAAAATATACCAGATTGTTAGTATCTAACAAGAAATTAGAACAGATCAAAGAAGAGACCAGTAAAGTATAAGAATTACAAATTCTCTCACAAGTTACACAAGGGTGGTCAGAAAAATAATACCAAATATATCCAAGATACATGTCAATACTGGTCTATCAAGGATGACATATCATTAGAAAATAGTGTCCAGTTGGCTGGATCAAGAATAATAATACCCAAAATACTACAATCAGGAATCCTCCTGAAAGTACACCAAGGCCACAGAAACATGCAAACTGAAGGTAAAATCTGCACTGGATTGATATATACAAAGAAATAAAAAACACTGTTTCAAAATGTTACACATGCCAGAAATACCAGAATATACAATGAAAAGATATATCTCCTGACATACCAAGTAAACTTTGGCACACAATAAATGCAGACCTGTTTATAATAGACCAAGAATGGTATCTAATCATAGTCTGCTACTATTCTAAATTCTCAATAGTCTGGTAATTAAAAAACATACCATCATGAAATAATGTCAGAACAAGGAATTCCTGAGAAACTTATATGTGACCTTGGCACCTAATTTACATCAACGGAGTTCAGAAGAATAGCAGATAATTACGGATTCTAAATCATAACATCATCCCCTCATACCAGAGGACATGGACTCATTGAGTGACCTGTCCAAACAATGAAGAAAATCCTTATAAAATGCAAGGAAACAGGGGAAGACCCATATCTTGCTTTACTCTTGATAAAAGTGTCACCATTCAATGCAGATATGAAGTCCCCCAGCAGAACTGCTGAATTCCAGAAAATACAAAACCACACTACTCAGCAAGATCAATCTCCCAATAGATCAGGAGGAAACCAGAAGGAAACTAGCTGCTAATCAAGACAGGGGTAAATAATATTACAATAGGCATGCACTCTCCCTACCCAAATTATACAAAGGACAACATATCCCCACAGAAGACCCAATAAGGAAAACCTGGTAATACTCTGAGATCCTACATCATTAGGACTGAATCTGGAAAACATCTGAGGTGAAGCTGAACACATATTCAACACCAGAACAAACAAAATAAAGAAACAAATCATTTAGATGATCCCTATCACAACGAGAGAAGACAACCCTATTGAACAAACAGACAACTATGATTTCCAATAACTGACAGAAACACAAGAACAACTACTACAGAATACATGCTTGACAAGATCAACAAGATGGAGAAAAACATCCTACTACCCACAAGGTTTAGATAAAAAGAAAAAAAGAGAAGAAAGCAGAACTTCATGAGAAAGATATATGTTACATATAGTAAGGAAAAAGGGAAGTAAGCAAGGGCCCCAACATGTATGTGCTTGAAACCATATAAAAGAAAATGCAGTCAGGACTTTTTATAATAGACGACAAGGCAGAGAAATGCACAACCCATATGTAAGAAATAAATATTGTTAAACATCAAATATCAACTTTAGTTATTGTTCAGTAACTATCAACATAACAGAAACAATAGCAAACATGTTCTACATTCTTTTGTAGTTGCTTCATGTGATGGACATATTTCTGTGCAGTCTTAATTTTATGCTTCCCAGATTAGGATTTTTTCTGCAATTTTCAACTGGTTAATAATAGGAGTGTGATGAGACATATTTATGTATGATGGATCACAGCCAATGCTGACAAACTGGTACTTTTTTATAATTCCTTTTCAGCAATATTAGTAGTACTACTACTAATAATTTTGATGAAATAAGGTGAAGCCACTAACTTTTTAAAAGGAGTTATGAAAAGAATTTTGACATGAACTTGATGGCAAAGAAACTGCAAGTTCAATTACTGTGCTGAATAGAACAGATCCAGATGTGGTGGAATCAAGGTGATCAATAATTAAATAGTTCTAACAAGAAAAAATGTGATATCCTAAGACATGGACAATGGAACAAGCATAATCTACTCCTGCAGATTAAATACATCTTTCAATTTAAAATTCAATGAATATTACCCTGGTTGACAGACAACTGAAGAAAGAGAACACAATGGTCAAAACAATATAACAACAACATAGATAAGCACATAAGTCTGAATAAAAATAAATTAAATAAGAATTAGAACAAATTGTTTTAGATGCTTGGAACTAATAGAATGAAAAATAAAGAAAAATCTTTTTGAGTTGGAGGACTTGAAACATTTTTTCTGAAATGGCTGGCTCATAAATGACTGACTATTACTTATTTCTGAGTACACCTATCTGCCAAAGTGGCTGGTCAAACCCTATTACTGATGCTTGCTCAACCAACACAGCCTATCTGTGGTTTATATTGCAACTATGTGGAGAAAACCTTGGTTACATTTTTGGGGAGAGAGCACATAATCTGGCATGATCAATTTCTTGAACAAGGTTATTATGCTCATGTCTTCACTCATGAGAACTTGTGACTTTGTGCTAGCACAGAACCATTGACACCATCAAAATGTTTCCAACTAAACAATTTAATTCAGAATGACTCGGCTAACTCATGGTATGGTTTTCATACATTTTCCAAAGATGTAGCATGCTGGGATCTCCACAATAAACAAATCAACCATGGTGATATTCAAACACATGTTAGAAGGGGAATTGTCTAACTATTCAGCCATGCATCCATTTAGTGTGTGTGTGTGCTTTGGTAATCCATGTAAACATCTACCACTAATCATTCAGCTGCTCTGTTCAGGTTAGGTATCCAGATATTCACATATTAATCCATAGAATAGCAGTTCATGCATGATTGAACATTCCCATCAAACTCACAACTAATTTTGTAATAACTGCAAAGGAATTAAATTAAGCCCAGTTCATTTCTTTGCCCTTAAAACATTTTAAAATCAGGTAAATGTCTATTCTTGTTATGTTTAGTTCTTTTGTCTTGGAGTAGAACAGAAAACATTTCTATAATTATCATTCCCCGAAGATTATTTGTAGTGATTTTGTTTACTCAAAGCATTCTGGTACCAACAATGAAATGCATGGCTAACATTTATAAACTGGACCAGTCTTAGATTTTCTGGTGACAGATCTTGTCATTTAATCAGCCTCTTTATCAAAGTGATCAACACTTAAAGGTAATTGCTTCTCTTTCCCAAGATATACATGCATTATTTCAAGACCTGTTTTTCTTCTAAATGAATTCCTTACAAATAGTATCTATTTGGCACCATCACACTTATTCAATTATAAAATGTTCAGTAATTACTCTATTTGGCATACATATGTCAATACAAATGCAAAAGAGACCAAGAGTCATGTGCAGACATGTCTGTCAAAGCTAGTCACATCTGGGTTTTCCTTCATTAGTAGCAGAACAGCTTGGCATGTCCACAGGCCTCTCTGCAACTTGTCCAGATATGGGTCTTTTTTAACTGTCTCATGTCAATAAAACAATAAGAAAGTCAGAAGTTGATGAGACTCACTTTCTATTGTCAAAGAGATTCAGTGCCTTGTGAAGATGTTCCCTTGGCACATTTTGTCCCAGAAGTTGTGTGCTGACCATTATGCTGTGGTTTCTGAGGCAGTGGCCTCATTATTCGTTACTCAGTTTTATTTTGTTTCCTCCGCTCTCTTACCCTTCTCTGACTGGTTCTCTGTAATTCTTAAGTGAACAATCTGTTAAGTGTTTTCCCCAAACCTCAACACACCCTTGCCTTTTTTTATAACATCTATTTGCATGTTTTACAAGGGAAGTTTTTGACTACTGCTTAATGCAAAAATCCTGACTGCTACAGGTCTAACTTTTGACACTTCATCACCTATCCATAATGCCAGTATATTGACTAACAAATATAGTAATAAACTTAAAGAGATAAAAGAACTAGTTATAAATAGCTCAGCACTGGTCTGTACAATGACTTGGGTGTAGGGTTTAAATTCATCTTTTGAAAATATGTTACATTAAATGAGAATTTGTCATGAGCTTTTAATTCTTCATATTTGTATCTACATGCAGCTTTAAAAAAATATTTCAAAATGATGGGGGCCATTTTTAAATTAGTGAAGACTTACATCTCCTATATGAACATTAGAAAGGAGTTATGAAAATTGTTAAAAACGGTTCTTATTTTTCAAAATTATCTATTCTGGAATAATAAGGATGTGAAAGAGGTATAACTGTTATTGTCATGAAAAATGGATTTGATGAGAAGTGTTCAAGTTCTGTCCTAGTGTTGCATTTACTTTCACATAAATGCTTGCTGGAAAGAAAAAAGGCCATCTCTCGGCCTCCATTTATAGTTTACTTAGCAGGCTAGACAGGGCTCTCTAGATTGCAGCTAGTCTAAGAGAAAGGACAACACTGAATTCAAAACTATGGAGAAAAACAGGAAACTATTCCTTTATTTTAACTAATAAGTCATAAGTTGCTATCCTCATGCCCAACCAGTTTTGAATTCAAATTTCTTAACCAACTAAAGTTAAAGAGCCTTCCTTGCTCTTCTGTTAACCTATAGCTGGCAGGAAAAGATATAAATTCATACCTTTCTAAGAGTATTTGTCTGAAAGAGAATACAATGGCCTTATCTGAATTTTGAACTTGACATGCCAATCCTACATTTTCAAACCTTTCACCTGCTATGTTATGCACACATTCAAAAGAGACATCAAGCTATCCTCAACTTTCTATAGATAAAAGCCATTTTCCTATATTCTGAAGTGAAGGAATAGTCACAAAACCGGTTTATGAGAGGCAGCAAAACACTGCACTAACAAAAGACAGATGCATCAGAAGACAAGTTTTCAAGAACAGGAAGCAAATGCTCACTCAACAAGCTAATTAATAAAATAATGTCAAAAACAGTCATGTATCTAAGTGGTTGATAGACAATTGTCTGATCAGTATTTTTAATCCAAAAGTTATATCAAAACACCTTTTGTGCCTTCAAAATGTCAAGGAATGAGCATCAGTTTGTCCACTGTTAGAAAGACACAAAAACTGGTTTGCCAAAATAATCTCTAGCAATAAAATCAGATTTGAGTGTTGGTCAATGATGCACCTTCAGAAGTATCTTAGAAGATTGAGTGAAAAATATTTTTGACAATCAAAGATGCAGGGTGAGAATTTTTACTACGAATACTTTTGTAATCAAAGAGATTCAATAGTTGAATCAGTGTGGAAAATCTTAAATAATACAAAATTTCAGGATTTTTTACATTCTAGATCAATTCCTGTTGGCCAGAGAATCTATCCTAAAGCAAATATTATCTTTCAACAGAGTAATGCTCCTTACAGTTCTACTAGGCCCAATCTAACTCAACTGATAGAAAATATTTTTGAAATTATGTTCTGGTCTGGAAGAATGTGAAAATTTTAACAAATTGTTTTTGTTTGGAAACTTGATACTTATTAATCTTGAATGTATAAAACGCAAACTGATAACATTTTTGAGTATTATGCAATCAAAACTGATAAGTAGAAAGCTTTCTAACAAAGAAAGTTTGTGGAAAGTTAGCTAAAAACAGTGGGATTCTCCATTGATTGTTGTGCAGAAGTTGAGTGAGTCAATAATTACCAGAATGGACCAATTACATTTTGCTTAAGTTGGTCATATTAATCTACTACGTTTATCTATTGCAGGGGTCATCAAATGGAGTTGGTGAGTAATTATAGGTTGCTGATGATAGTCAAGGGGTCAAATGTAGGTTGGTTTGCAACAGCTTGCACAACAATATCAGGCCTACTTAATTTATCTCTGTTAAAATAGTTCTTTGGTATTTTCTTCTTGATATGTTTAACATATTAATATTAAATTAATTGTATGTCTTTTTGTATCTAACGTATTTTTTATGCTGACTGCCTGGTCACATACTTAACTACAACTCTAATAATATCTTTTAAAGAAGTATCAAACCCATCACAATAAGACTTTGTTCTGATATTGGTATATTTTTGTACAAAACACACGTTTTTTCATACATCTCCAAGCATACCCATCTTTGTGCCTTCTATAGGGCACTAATTTTAGAGCTTCTTTGGATTTGAGACAATTCACTCCTGGTTTTAATCATCTTTGTATACAATACCTTATTAATTGGTATTAATATAATATATATTATTTGCTTAATTCATTGGGATTTATTTAATATATTTTCTTAAATACATTTTTAGGGAAAGTTTTTAACCTGATGACATGGTGGGGTGGGGGGTAATTTTGATCCTGATCCAAATTTCTTAACTTTTCTTACATTTTAGTTAGCATTTTAATTGCCAACATCAGTGCAAGTTGTAAGTTTCAAAGATATCTTAAATTGGGTTGCTGAGGAAGGAAGAGAAACAAAAGGGGGTCTATGGCTGAAAAAGTTAGATGAGCCCTGATATTAGGTTGGTGCAGAAATAATGACGTAATAATGTCGTTTTTTGATGTATTTTTTAATGTCAAAAAACGACATTATTGCATCATCATTTTTGCACCAATCTAATATATTGTATGCTTTTATAACATTACTAGTACATTTATTTCCAAATTATTGGCCAAAAAATTAATGAAATCTGCCAGAGCTATTTTTTATGGTCAAAAAGGTTGAAGCAATGAGGAGTAAATCTCTTTGCAATGTAGATGTTGTGAGTGAATTTTCAAAGACTGAAAACATGGGAATATTTAGGGATATGACATATGTTCATGAGATATGGAAAGTATTCCTGATTACTTGTAGCTTTTTTTGTTATTTATCATATTGCCAATTATGTAAACAACTTTATTTGATAGATTTAATTTATTTAAAGAATAATTTGTTGAGAAAAAGTGCTACACGGAATGTGTATCTGTATGATACAAGCTAACTTGACTGATCTCTTTGGTGAGCAGATATCTTTTAAATTAATGACATCAGGGATACTGCTGACTTTTTTTTTTAAAATCCTGTTACCACAAACAAGGCATAGAATCCATTAAGATAGAGAGGGTTACTGAGTGAGAAAGAATATAAGAAAAAAAATATTATTAAGGAGAGATAACAATAAAAGAACAGAAATTAAAAAGACAGAAGATAACAACTGAAAATGCATTAAAATTTTTGAATATCAAAGTTGACTGGGAAGCAAGAAGCCTGAAGAAAGTTCCACAATTGAGAAGTGTGAGAGAAGAAACTCTTAGCATAAAATCTCCGGTTACATTTAGCCATTACAACTATAAAATGAGATCTTGCTACCAATTTAGTACTGTGCTTAAATTCATATAATCTAGGTACCAGAGAGGAAATTTCATTAGAACAATTACTATGAAAGTATTTATAGAAAAGGCACAGGAAAGCTACATCATAGTGGTGGAGAAGTGACTGAAGCTGAGATACCATGTCAAGGCCAATAACATTGCAGATTCTTCTTTTGATTTTATCAAGGATCTCTAATTATGTTGGAGGATCACCAGACCATATTTGGCAGCAAAATTCAAAGCACAGATGAACAGGAGGCTTATAAATATTTAAGAGAGATTTGAGCAAAAAAAAATTGTTTATCAAACACAGAGCACCAACTGTCCTAGCAGCAGGCCAATCAATTGATTCAATATAATCTTTCCACTTCATGTCAATAGAAAACATTAACCCGAGAAGGCACAATGAGTTACTCTCCTGGAGGTTAGAATCAGCCATTCTGATGGAAAGCAGAAACAGAGAGCACTTTTGTTTTGACAGTGTTAAAATTAACAACAGATTGTGATTTTTTTTAGATCACCTGGCAATTTGACTATATATATATATCTCCAAATGAAATGAGAATGAATCAAATATAAATTCAAACATTCACAATATTAATTTAAAAATAGTGTTCAATACAATAGTAAAGCTTTATATATATATATATATAACATTATTATGGTGTACACTTAATATTTGAAATAAATGCTTCATTGTTATTAAAAAGTGTGCATTAAGTTTATCATATATAGCCTATACACATTGTTTAATAAAAATCATCCGTTTGCTTCAAATATCAAAGATCCATTATAAGAATGTAGGAAGTCATAAAATGTCTGATTATATATATATATATATATATATATATATATATATATATAGGTACTTAAAAAAACGATACTTAAAGATTAAAATACATTTAAAAATGAAAAATATTTTTTGACATTTAGTCTTAATTGCAAACTAATAAATTTAAAATAATTTTAAGTAAAATACTTTGTTATATTTCAAAACAAATTAAAATTGATTGGAATGATTTTTTTTATTATACCTAAAATTGCTAAAATCGTTCATATTGACAAATTTGTCAACCCAGCATCATTTTCTTTATTAAAAAATCTTTCAAAAATAAAATATACTGTTCTGAAAATTTATTTGAGGAAGATTAACTAACTTAAAGTTCAATTAATCTGAATTAAAATAAATGTTAATTTTACTTTAAAATATAATTAAGTATTTTTTTACACACAGATGGGCATTTTCATAAGGTGTCGACACTTCTATCAATAACTTTGTTTTTGTGAGATTTATGTAAGGAGGAAATACAATGTTATTGTCATTTTTATCTTTTTTAAATACCCGTTAATCTTAAAAATTTAAAATATTTGAAACAATCTAATATTTTATTGAATTTTATGTATTTTGGCTTTATAGCCTTATGAAGATGCTTGTCGAGGAAACGTTAGAAAATTGCCAATAAATTTTAAATTTACTATAGTTACTACACCTATTTTCTAAGAACTTTGTGTATGGACATCCTTATTTACAAAATATTGACATGTTCATAATTACGCAAAAAATTCAAAATCCTTTTTAAAATCCTGGGGTCAACTAAATTGTAGCAAACAGCTATTTAATAACAATTTCACTTAAACACTACAAATTAATACAGAATTTTAAAAGATTTTTGTAGTTTCTAAATTATTCTCATTAAAATTTTTTAAATATTTTAACTTTTTTAATTCTTGTAAAAATTCATTATTCACTGAAAAAAAGGAGTGTCTATAATATATTTTATTCATAAAACAATTAAAAGCATTTCTAACTAAATAATATCTTACTTTTATTACATTTTTTTATTTTACGAATCAGAGCAGATTTTTTGTAATTGGGGTTTCCATTTGACCCCAAAAATTTGATGATTTAAGTTGTCCATATAACTAATATAAATATTAAGTGCTACAAAAAAGAATTTAACAAAATTTTATAAAACTGTAAAAGTGTAAAAAAATTGTAAAAATATTTTATTACCAAAATTTTCTAAAGATTCATTTAAAAATAATTTCAAATATTTGTAAATAAGTCCTGAAAGTTTCATTAAAGTCTGACAATTATTTGACATTTGCAAGAATTTCCAAATCAATGTTTTCCACCATTAAAAGACGCTAAAATTTCCCATACTAATTTAAAGTTCCTTGTTGATGCCTAAAAAAACAAGATTTTTTAACCAAAATTTTGAAGGCTCTAGAAAGGATTAATTTTTACATAAATGATCCTTTGATTTTTCTTCTTAATAATAACACAAACATTTAAACAATAAAAGTTTCTTCCTACTAAGTTTTGAGCAATTTTTTTAGAAAATCATTGGAGGTACTTATATTAGTGTGTGTGTGTGTGTACACTGCATAATTATTAGCTAAATGTTTCATTTATGTGATTAATTTTCATGATTCATGTACATTGACAAAAAAAATGATCTTGAAAATTTTATTATTATTAGACTACGGATTTATTTTTATCTGTATACACTTCCTTGTCTGCACACAAATACTTCAATCAGTCCATTGTATAATGACAAAGAAAAGAAATACTTTTAACAATCTCCTCCTTTATCAAAGCATATAATTCAATATGCTTAAAAACATATGCTGATGAATTATATGTTGATGAAATATGAAAATATTTACATGTGTCTTCCCAAATATTGAAAGAAATTTTCCCCTATTTCTGAAAATTACCTCAAGTTTTGAAAAAGTTTTGAGACCAAAAGAGACATCAGAACATCAAGTCTTAGTTGATAATTCTATGAAATATAACTTAAAATTTAAAAAATCATTTAGATAATGATTTGAAGTATTTCCCTTATTTTAATATATCATTTTTGCCTGGTTTATCAGAGTTTTGTGAGAAATGAAGTTCACTTTTGTATTCAATTTATTAACACTCATTGTCCCTATACTTTATCCAATATAAGTAATTGTTTTATAATGCTGTCAAAATGAAATACATTATATCAGTGATATAGCTAGTGTTTTTTTTCCCACCTGGGGGGGGGGCAGCTCTTAAGTTTCCAAGAAGGAATACAATTTTACAAGGAAAATTAACCGCTTAAAGTTTATATATATTTGTCATTTTCATTGGTGAATTTTCACCTCAATGTGCTTAATAAGACATAAATATTTTATTTTTGGTCCAATTGTTCAAAAGAATTACATGTATGGAAAGAGAATAAAAGAATCATTCCAATTATGTTAATATTTTGTGTCTTCAGATATTGAATATTTTTAAACTATTTTTTTTTATGACAACTTCTGCAATATTCTCACACATACTACATGTGGGATAAGTTTGTGTTTCTATTGAAGTGGTATTTCATAACTCCTCACTGATAAATCTTGAAATAAAAGTACAACTGTATTTATTTTTTTTAAATAAAACTGGGGATATGTAAAAAAAACAAAGTCGTAACTTCTTTTTTTTCGAAATCGGAAAAACTTTTTATGACATTAAAAGAAAGATAACTTGTTTTTATTTATATACTCTGTTTTATTTAAAAAGAAAAATAAAAAAAACACATTGTACTTTTAATTCATAATTTATCAGTTTTTTTAATATTTATTTCAATTCTAACAAGTGAGGAGTCCTAAAATGCCATCTTAAAAGAAACTCTGTTCGTTTTTCTTTTAACAAGAACGAATATGTAATATAATTGGCCCTGATCTGGCATCTCATCTACAGTCACTCTTTCACAGACGTGCTGTCGCCTCTCTCTGTCTTTTCTACAAATACTTTCATGGTAATTGCTCTGCTGAGCTGCTTTCACTGGTTCCCAGACTCCATTAATTCAAGCGCCCTACAAGGCTGACATCCTGCTCTCACCCTTACTCCGTAGAAACTACTAAATGTAGCCGTCTCTTCTACTCCAATAGCTTCATACCTCGCACCTCTCGCCTGTGGAACACCCTTCCCAATGACTGTTTCCCTGAGAGCTATTAATCTCCAACTATTCAAATGTAATGTCAATCGACATCTCCAGTTACCTTGATCTATCCACTATTCTTCTCCTCATCCTTTCTTCTATCACTCCTATCTGTTCTCGCTCCAAATTTTCTGCAACCCCCTGCATCCTAGTGGCTTCACGCCTTGCTCAGGGCATAATACTTAAAAAAAAAAAAAAAATAAAATAATTTTATATCTGTATTAATGATAAGCCTATGATAAGATAAAAAAAAAAAAAAACAATTGGTTCACTTGTTTAATTTTTTTCACTAACAGTTCATGGGCATGAAAAATCAAAATCAAAGAACCGACACCAATGTCTGGACTTCTCACATAGGTGTGAAAAAACTATGGATTCACTAAATTCACTTAATCCAAACCCACATCAAGCCCTTTACAAATGTTCAAATTTTTTTCACACCTTTTGCTCAAGTGGGGTTTATCCTCACCAGCTGACAACTATTTTCTTCCTTATTGCTGCTTTTTTTTTTTTAGAAAAAATTATTGAAATTATGCTATTGTTTTTTCTTTTCTGAAAACTCACCACAGACCAAAAGTGCCACCTGGGGTGGACTCCTCCCCTCTGCCCCCTCTATCTACGCCACTGCATTATATGCACCAGAAACAATCATTTTTAGATGCAAAAAGACAAACACTGCTAAGAGCTTCAAAGGACAGGAAGTTGTGGAGAGCCATGATAACCTACATCCTGAATGGACATGGCACACAAAAGAAGAAATGGATATTTTGTTGTGAATATTGGACAAAGGGTGAAAAGTTCTTGTCTCAAGCAGCACTTGGTCATTTCCATATTGGGCTTATTTACTCCCAATTATATCTCAGAAGAATTTATTCCATCTGCAATTTATCTGCCTGTTATTCCATTTCTTTCTGTTAACCAAAACCTGGTGCTTTCATATTTTTCATTCAGATATCATTCTGATTTATTTATTTCATCTATATTTTTCTTTATTCATTATAAACTTCCAATTTTTTCCCCCTCTTCCTTTCGGCAGGTATTGTCTGCAATCTAATTATGCATGTTTTGAACATCTTCCTACCCTTGCAACTTCCAACTTCATGAAAACTTTTCCTTGTCCATTATTACTGCAACTAGTTCAAAACTATAAAATTTCAATACATCTTTTTTTCTTTTCCTTAAATGTTCTACTCTTTTCCACTTTCTAAAAGAGAAATCATTTTTCTTTTTACAATACCCACACTAATGGAAAAACACTCATGTTTCAGAAATGGACATTTTTACCATAGGGCAGCTTTTCAATAAGAGATTAGGTTTTCCTATTTTTAGTCACAGCTGTATTATTCATAGATGACAGATTTCATGGTATAATAAGAAGAAAAAAGCAATTCAAATACTGCATATACCCTACCATGGATCATGTAGACTCAGAAAAAATATTTTATTTTCTATAAACGTCTGTAGTATGAAGAATTAAAAATGAATTAACATGTATGAATTCATGCCATTCATACTAAAGTCAAGCCTTTAAGCAATTTCAGGTTTTTCATGTTGGAAAAATTTTCCCATAATCCAAAATGAAAACAGAATAAAATGAAATAGCGTCATTAATAATAATAAGTCAATAGAGAAAAAAACAGATTTGAAAATTTCAAAACCTCAAAAACTAAGTTAGCATCATTTTATCCTCACTGTTCAAACCCTGATTTTTTTTAGTTATCATGAACATTGGCACTAACAATGAGGCTCCATAATTTGAAGGTCTATTGAGTTAAATTCATTCCTGGTCTAACTTGGATATTTTTGCAGGGACTGCTCAAAGAATAAAAGTAGTGGCAAATGCACATCAAATCCTATGGGCTCTTTAATGCTGAAATCTAAATATTTTGAACACCTTCAACTACAGATATAATGTATTACTCATCATTTTGCTTTTATAAAAATGTGTTGCTGGTATTTTTACTATGAAAATCTATTTTTATACTTTCATAGTGTTTTGTTTGGAGAGGTTCACTATTTGTCCGTAACTGGGACTTTAACAAATGCTACCACCCTGAGTCAGGGTGGACCTGGGAACAACCGCAATTAGGAGGTGGTTCCATATACCTCAAAACCTCCATTCTCCCAATCAAAAGACTTGCTGTCAGATGTTTATTGTCATACTCAGGATTTGTAACTGACAAGTATAAGGAAATAGAAGACAATTTCTATAAGGTGATAGTGAAGAAGAAAAACTCTTGTATGATTTGAAGTTAAGCAACATCAAGACTGGTCAATACCTAGATGGGTGACTGCTTGAAAATACCTGGTGCTGTAACCTTGAATGTGCAGGTGGTGTAATGTATAATGGCTTGGAATTGTTAATTGAAGAGCAGAGTTCCAAATCCTGTTGCATTCATTATATTCACTTATGTAGAAGTATGATTGGGAAAGGTATGAATCCACCACTTCTTCCTCCCTATATGGGTTAATTAGTAAGACTTTTATCATTAAACCATGATTATCACAAAAAAATTCTTACAATCTAAAAATATTTTCTAGCTTTAAATAACCAGAAAATGGTTGATAAGCCATAAAAAAACTAATCAATCAATCAAAACCAATCAACAAGATCATATTTTATATTTTTGTTTTTCATGTGACTGAATAAAGAGAGAAAATACAGTAGTATGCATCCAAAAGAAATAAGATATTGAAAGTTAGGAACTGTGTGGTTGATACACATGCATATATGTGAAAATTCACTCACTAATGGGAAGGATATCACCATGCCCGAGAAAATCCCCAGTTAGTGTTGTCACTTCTACCAAATGCTTGAAGGAAAAGACAGGAAAAGACAGAAAGTGTCTCATTTTTACAGCTGCTTGACAGTGCTCGCTAATGACTAACAGATCTATGTGAGGATAACTCACATATGCAATGCTAGCTTACTAAGATGAGTCTTATTAAAAATTCATTAGAATTGTTAAGATTAATCAACCAGGAAGTAGGAATTGAATTTAAACTTTTACATTTCTATTTTACCTCATAGAAGACTTCAGTTAATTTTCATTAAGAAACTACAGACAAAAAGTTTGGGGACACAGCATTAGTTTAAAAAACACCTTACTTTTTTAAAATAAAAGATAAAATTTTAGTAAGTACAGTGTATTTGCTTTTGATAAAAATATAAGCACTTATCTAAAATGTATCATACAATAAATTATGTTTTTAAAGAAATGCAGCATGGACCCCAAACTTTTTCCTGTAGTGTATAGTGATATATATTTTCTTTATATTAAACTGTTTTTTATGAGCAGTCATTTCCATACTGCAATCAACTTCATCTTCAAAAATTAATCAGTTGATATACTGAGTAATATATGACAATATTAATTTTATTTTTTACTATTAACTGATTTGGGGGTATCATGTATTTAGGCCACAATGGTTGCTTTCAGCTTTGGCTTTTGTCTGGAAATACATTGGAGCAATAAATTTAATGGTATCACAACAATGGTGTGACAACTCTACAAATATTGCTGCTTTTCACTTGAGACTTGACCATGCCACTCATCACGCATTCTTCATTCTGCTCTCTGTCAGAAACAGTAAGATATTTGAGAAACAAGAAAAGTGATGATGAGGGTGTAGGAAATATCCTCAGCTACCATATATATTGTGTTTGCTTAAGCAGACAGATTCCTCTTGCTTGCTCCAGTAATGACAATATGAATAGAAACACTCATTGGGCATTGGTTTTATTCATAGTTCATAGCTGAATGCATTGCTACTGACCTGAGAGTCAGCTCTGCTTACAGTTCATTTCAGTGTTGTGAAGAAGAATGAACATATCAGATTATTTGAGCCAAAGATCATTCATATCTGTGTTACTGTGTGATCTTCCATCAATGGGCTTTGTCTCATAAGAGAGGAAAGAAAAATGCAGAAATCTAGAGGTGCTGTTCAGAAGTAATGCTGAGAGGAGGGTTACAGAGATGAATATTTTGAAAAGATCACATAGGGTTAACTATGATCTTGTGGTTATCTGATGTTGTTATCACTAAAAAATTCTACTGACATTATATAAATGTCATAGTGGGCTCAAATGAGAATGTCTGTTAAGGAGTTTTTTGCTTTATGCACAAATCATACTTGTGGATTGGATATGTTTATTTCTAATTGAAAGTAAAGTTACATTATAGTTTTTACAGTAAATAAAGCATAACTAATGATTCCTTTAAGTCTTAAAGGTGATGATGCTTCATCAAATCTTATAGACTGACGTTACAAAATCATTAACAAAGAGCTTTACTCTACCAAATAACAGAATCCACATCACTTGAAGACTTCCTACAGAAATAACAGCTAAAGTGAGTAGCAAATAACAAGGAGGGATGATAATTATATAATCAAGATGCTGACTTTTAAAACTATCTTAAAAGTTATGATAGAAACACCAATACACAATAATCATCATCATCCCCTTGACTTTTCTAATTGTAGGGCAGATCTAAATGCAGCAGGCACACTAAATCTCCTCCACAATGGTCTTGCAATTCTGGTATAGTCATACCTGTCTATTGTTTGACACTGTCTAACCAGTTTTTATGTTGGCATCCTCTCCTATGCCCACCTTCAATGGTGCATTGCATGATGGTTTTGCACAGGTTGTCATGTCTTGTAATGTATCCAAACCATGTCATTTTTCTCCATTTGATAGTGGTGAGAAGAGGTTTCTGGTGACCCACAAAACTTTCAATGCTTTTCTGCACAAACTCATTGGTTTTATGTTCCTAATAGAAGAAGGCAAGGCGTTTTCTCATGCATTTGTTCTAGAACGCTTAAATCCTTACCTCTGTTTCTACCAACATTGTCTATATATTACATCCATATAGGAGAATGGAGACTAACACTGATTTGTACAGTTTTCACTTTGTTTGAAAGCTGATTTTGCTCGTCCATATTCTTGCCAATTTGGCCATTACTGCCATAGTTGCGGCAATCTGTGCACAGATTTCAGAGTTGCAGTTACCATCTTTAGACAAGATTGCTCCTAAGTATTTAAAACTGGACACTTCCTCCAGTGAATACCCATTCATGGTAATGTTAACACAGATGTTACTGTTTGTGCTATTCATTATTATATTGGATTTCTCTGAGGTGACCTCCATTCCATATGAGCCTGCTCTTTCAAAACGTTTATTGGTCAAGTCCTGGAGCTCACTGTTACTACCTGCTAGGAGGTTAATGTCATCTGTAGGTTGTAGATAGGTCAACCACCAATAGAGATTGAAGGATCATGGTCATTCAAGGTTTTTGCAGGATTCTTTCTAGAAATTAGTTGAACACTGTGGGTGAAAGTACACATCCCTGTGTCATGCAGAAAGTTGTCTGGAAGAATCCTCCCATTTGTTTTCCCAAAAAAACATGCTGGTAGCATCTTTATATAGAGCCTGGATGACTTGGATAATTCTATTATCTACATTAAATTTCCTAAGGATTTGCCAAAGACTGTCATGCCATACATGATCAAATTGAAATCTACAAAGTTGTCCTGATGTTGCAAGTGTTTCTCTACAAGGATCCTACAAGTGAAGACATGTTCCATTGTATTTTGTCTGGTTTTAAAACTTGCTTGTTTCTCTGATAGCAGTTTTTCAGCCTTGGATTTCAAATGATTCAAAATGATACAGAGCAGGACTATTAGGATGACTGATCAGGCTTATTGTCATATAATTTTGACACTGCCTGAGGCTTCCTTTCTTTGGCAGAGGTATTACCAATGATTGAGTCCACTTGTTAGGCCACATTTTTGCTGCCTTATCTTCTGGCATAGTGCTGTTATGACTTTGGTTTCTTCACCTTCATGTTTTATCAGCTCAGAGTGAATATTATCCACTCTGGGTGACAACAGATTTTAAGCTCTTTAATGCCAACTGAACTTCTTTAATAGTAAAAGTGATAACAGTTAAGGGATTTGGGAAACATTTTTCCTGAAAACCTTTTTACAAGAAAGATTTTATTAGTTTCAACTAGCAGTAATGTGGTTTGGTCAATGAATACCAAATGTTTCCTGTCTTAAAGCAGTTTATATAACAATTACAAATATATCTGATGG
This sequence comes from Acanthosepion lycidas, assembly GCA_963932145.1. Taxonomy (NCBI): domain Eukaryota; kingdom Metazoa; phylum Mollusca; class Cephalopoda; order Sepiida; family Sepiidae; genus Acanthosepion; species Acanthosepion lycidas. The sequence goes on along the minus strand of OZ010576.1, from coordinate 105,957,298 downwards.
CATATAACTTCATCTGCATTTAGAGCCTACCCCAAATTTGGACACTCATGACTGGAGCTAAAATACTGAAAATGTAATCACTGTGGTATATAATGAATGCTTTTTCATTATGCATTACTTCTAATTGAAATATAATAAGTCATAAATAATTTCTGTTTTTGCTTATCCACTTGATTGTTCAAAAAATAAAGTTTATTAAATTTTATATTTTGTGATTTGCAATGATTTTTCACAACTTATCAAGCAGAACATCAATACCTATAAAATTCTACAGGTTTTGATGTGAAAATGTATTTGACAAACTCTTGCATCTAGTTTTCATTATAGACTGTTTTCCTCATGAAATCATTTTGAAGCAATCAAAAATGATAATCGGTTGGCGTAAGGTCAGGTAGAGTAGAACAGATCAGCCAAGTTCAAAATTATTTTTCCTGTGTTATTCTTGCTAAATATGGCTTTGTGTTTTCATGGGGAAAAACATTTTTCTTATTGATGAGCACATGGTGCTTTTTGACCAAAATTAGACCTGTTCCAGGTGCTGGATGCATAAATGTGCCTTTAGTGTTTCATTGTATTTTAATAGATCTAAATGAATAATATCCCAACAATATCATCAGATGCACAACATCTGGTTGTGGAGATTTATCCTTGTAAATCCACTAAATTTTGCCTTGAACACTATCAGTTGTATCCCATTTTTCATCTCTCATTGTGATATATATATAAGGAATAGTTAGGTAAGACAATATATTTGTTATTAAAATTGGTTCCCCCAAACAGAAATTATATATGACTCACCCTAACATATAAAATCATTATTTTGAATTGAAATATATCATAATTTAACATTCAGTATTTTTCAACCAGCCGCTATTGTGTTTGAAGATAATGTTTCTTAGCCACCTGAATTTAGGTGAAAGCAACTATTTTACAAGTGGAACCCCAGCTGGAAAAGGACGTGAAAAACTACACATTAAGTAGATCTGTTTCTCAAAGTCATTTTCATATCAATCTCATTTACTTTCATATACAAAAAAGTTAATGCTTACAATTTTTCCTGTCAACACAATTACTTACATATATACATATAACTAGAATTTTATATATTCACTTTAACCCATTCCCACTCAACATGCATACAAAACCTTTTATTTGATAACAAACTAAATTTTAATAATATAAAATAGTACATTTCTGAAACATTAATATGTTTGAAGATCTGGACTGGAGCTGCTCAATCATTTTTCAGTTTTGCAACTATCAAACTGGTTTTGAAATAGAGTGAACATCGCTTTTTGTATCAATTATGATAATTAATATTATAATATGTCGAGTTTTTTATCTAATATTTGGAGCTGTATGCCGAGAAAGATCTTTTTGACATGGGTATTTTGTTTATATACTGAAAGTCTCACATATAAAAACCTAATAATAGAAATGGCAGTGAACTATATCATCTTTTTAACAACATAATAAAACAAATTAAAAATAATTTAATAAATAATATTCAATATAAATAATAATTAAAGAATAATCTTGATAAACTTACTTTGGTAAATAAAGATTTTTACCTTGGAAAAATAGACAGTTGCTTCATGATTCATTATCATATCAATTGTCTGCTGTTAAATAAATTAAAAAAAAAACAAAATGTGATCTACTCATTATCCAACCTAGAGTGGGAGGGGAAGACTGCCTCATATGGAAAGTTTTGTGGGGTGGTATTTAATGAATTAATATAATTGGTATCTCAACTTTAGTCACTTTCTCACTCACATGACATAGCTTCCCTCTGTCTTTTCTACAAATATTTTCATGGCAACTGCTCAGAAAAGCTTTTTTTCCTGGTGCCCTGACTACATGAATTTAAGTGTGCTCCTAGATTGGCATCTAAGTTCCACTCTTTTAGTGTTGAAATCATTAGATGTAAGTACCACTTCTACTCCAGAAATTTCTTTTCTCGCACTTCCCACCTGTGGAAATCCTGTTTTATTGTTTACCTGATAACTACAGTTTTCAAAAATGTAAATGTAATCTCAACCACTTTAATCCCATTTGTCTTTTGTCCTTTCCTCAATCCTCCCTATACTCAGTCTTTTCTCTCACTTTAACTTCCTGTAACCCCCTTCGTACTAATGGCATTCCCACCTTGCTTAGGGTGAAATGATTAAATAAAAAAAAAAAGAAATAAAAAGTAGTATGCAAAATTAGTTACCCCATTATCATCTACATTCACTTTATATTTAAGTAATATAAAAGACATTTACTTTGAGAGTGATACTATGAGTCAGGTAGGGAAAGATATTTGATAATGATTATATTGTTACTCTAATAAATGGGTGAGCAATAACTGAACAGGGCAAAATAAGATAAGAACTAGACAATATCCTTAGATATGAGCAGTGGATCAGGAACAGTCTACCCCATATAGATTAAATAAAGGAGTTAGTTCAGATATCCCTGTAGCTTACTCAGATCAATAATACTTGAGGAAAGCCAAAGCGCACAATTTAACAAAATGTGATAAAAACAACAAAGATGAAGGCAATAAGCTGAATACAAATATTATATATATATGGAAATAATAACATCCTAAAAATTGCTATTTATTAAAAAAGCTTTTTTCTAATTATTTTAAATACACTTTATTTTCTTATTTGGTTGTTGCAAGTGCTTTTTTTTTCTGTGTGTGTGTGTGTGTGTGTGTGTGTGTGTGTGTAATAAAAATAAACTAAATAGCCGTAATTGTAATCTTTCTTTACATTTCTTAAATGTTGTCTACTTTTGGAAAGCTGTTTAGACGAGGTGGCAAAGTGTACAACAGTCTCAGTTGACGCAAACATCAGATATACTGCTAGATTTAAATTACATAACTTTAAATGATTTAAAAAAAAAAAATGTTTGAATATCATGAGTAGTGAAGCAAAATAATTATTAAGTTATTATTTTTAATTTAAAAAAATATTTTTTAACATTTCACAATTATATTTTTACATTTCACATCACAATTTTAATTGTATTTTTTCTAAAGACAAAGAAATCCTAAAAATGACAAATCTTTAACTTTAAAGAAATAATAGAAACAATTATGCCAGATCTTGTAACGAGTAAATTGAGTAAATGATACTGAAATTTAGCAATTATTAAATCAAGATTGAGTGATGAAAGAGAGAAAATAGTGGCAGATATTAGAAGTTATTAAATACAGAGCTGACAATAAGATTTAGTGAAAATTAAATCAATGAGTTTTTGCTGCTAAAGGTTCTAGTAAGTCTTTAATAAATCAAAGTTCAAATCTCTAAAGAAGAAACGTGTGAATATTTAGTGGATTTCCAATATATTAAAATTCAATTTTCCTTTATTTTATTATTCTGTAAATCACTTTACTAACGAAAGTAAAAACTCATTATATTCAATGGTGTTAATGAAGTAGAAATTTACATTGATTTTAGATATAGTGACTGAATTTCTCATTGAGTTAAAACTTATGTTGTTTATCTCATTATGATCTGTTGCTATAATTTTTGAAATGAGGAATTATTATTATAGGCTTTGGTTTTCAAACCAGCTTTCCCTGTTTGGTTATTATACAAACAATGTTCTAGCCATTGTATGCTCTTCTTCCACATCTTTGTCTTCATACTCAATAATATGTAGAGTGAAGGTGGAAATAAATACCAAAACATTCAATCATCAAATGACAAAAAAATGGTTTCTGAGTCAGAGGATTTGCACATGCTTCCTGCTAATAAATTAATCATTTGAAAATAAATATTAACATTTTCCAACTAATAGGTCATGTTCCTGCTGACAATAAAAAAACAAGTTTCATGATCACTTTGAAGAGTATATAAGCAAAGTTTGTAGAACCAACAAACAAGCAAGGAGATAAAGACAGCAACATATGACATTTTGTTTCATCTTAAACAACTACAAACAAGGAACTTTAACACTCATACATGCTGAGAAAAAATGAGTTGTAAAAAAAACAACAATAAAAATATTTCAGATTTTTTTTATTTAAAAACGTTTCTTTCTTTATTTGTTGTTGTAGGTTGATTCAAATCTGCAACAAATATTCTTGGAATTCTGCACCAATCCTTTTATTAAATACATAAGGGTAGATTGATTTTGTTTTGCTTTTCATATTCAGTAGCACTCCTCATTTTTATTCACCTTTGTCTTTGTTTATTTGTTTTTTCCACTGATGTAGAATATGTGATTTTTCAGCACTACTAAACCTGATCTGAACCAAGAACTTCCTTGGAAGAAAACATTACCAAAGATTGCATGCATTCAATTTCATGTAGTTATGGCAAAGTATATAAAGGAGTGACTAGCCATCTCTGAAAAGTAAGGGTGGAGAAACAGTGAAAAGCAGCAGTCAACTGAGAGATACTGAATCATGCATGGCTGATCATATATGGAGGGAATAGTCATCAACACAATAAACAGAACAATACAGGAGATTAATACAACTGAAAGAATCAGCACATATGTTAAGTATTATCAACCTCTTCAGTAGGCCCAGGATAAAGATGAATACTCTCTGGGACCCTTTAATAAAAAAAAGAAGATAATCAAAGAAATTTCACAACTTGAGTCAGGGTACTCATACAGTTCTACCACCAAAATTAGGACATGTATACAGTCTCACCACCTGGCTAAACATATTAATTATAAGGTTTCAAAATTTTAATACTAGATTGTTCAAAATATACAAGGCCAAGTGAATTAGTGCAATGGTAATTGTGAATTCAATCCTTTGGTCTGGTGCTTATGTATCAGAAATAAATGTATCAATGTATGTACATCTGTTATATATATCCAGAACTATACCTATATATTTCTCTTTTGCTTATTTACATTAAATTTAAAAGCTCTTCAGCTCCAATTTAGCAGAATATTAAAATCCTATATTCTTTTTTTTCAAGTATTCATAATGATTTTTTTATTTTATAATTTATTTGGAATTTTATGTTTAGCTTAATTTTAATATTACAAAAATGTAATTCTTCAGAACTTTTATAAAAGTGGCAAAATGTTGCCTAGTTTTTATTATCTTGAAATCAAAGTTGTAACACTGATTTAAATTAGTTACAACTTGATTGTATCTAAAAAAAACAAAAACTGTCTAGTATGTGAGTGCTACGAGGAAATACCAGAGGTTTGAATTAAATTTAATGTTCATCAGTAACCTTGATCTAAAAGGATCTGACCTATGGTAACCCCAACATGTACAGGGTTCACCCTAAATGATATCAAAGTAAATTTTGTATGTGGTGTTACTTCAGAAAGTCAAAAGACCTAGTAGGACTGATGGTTGACCAAGAATGTGCAGGATCAGGATATTTATGGGTGCACCAATATAAACAAGGATGTGAACATGATTAAACTTAGGATATACAAACACACACACATACACACTACAACAATACTATATAAAGTTATATAAATGCCAAGCTATGATGTAAAGGAGAAAATCCCTCACATGCCTTCATAAAAAGATTGAAGAAAGTTTAAAAAAATCACATATTCTTGATTTGGTCAATGTAAAATTTAAGCTTAGAAATGAATAAAAAATTCTTACCTATGAAAAATTTATTCTCAAATTTTTATCAGATGTTAGAATTGTATGTGTGTGTTTCTACATTTTTTATATATCTCCAGAACTATAGACATATATTTCTTTTGCTTCATAATAAATTGATATTGAGAAGATTTGGGCTTAGAAAGTATTAGAATTTTAGAATCATATAATCTTATTTTAAGAATATTATTTATGTTCCTTTTTTTATTTCTAAATTTATTTGGAATATTATTAATTCCCATTAGAAATTTAGTTACAATGTCAACATAATATTCTCATTATCCTTTTAAAGGAAATAATTGGGATATTTAAAAGGCACATCAGATGAAATATCAGTCAACACTATCAGCTTAGAAACAAGTCGGAACAAAGATAACATAGCAAGCAAATGACTGTAATGAAGTGGGGCTAAATAATAACACTTAGGAGTAACAGGATTAACTGATCACTTCGATCTTTCATTTTATTCTACTCCAATACATTATTAATTACTATCTGTCAGTGTGTTGTGTGGCTCCTGGACCTTTGTTCAAAATGTTGAACCTTACATTTTTATTTGTGTCTGAGAGATTATGCAACAAGCAATTGTTTATACATTTAAATTACAAACCTTCCCTATATTTGCTAAACTGGATGTCAGCATGAGTTTGTGTGAGGCAATTCCATATGCTATAAAAATACATATAGTATTATCAATATATTAATACATATGTTCATTCTTACTTATCTTCAACCTTACATACCTGTATTAAACACTAAGATACTTACACTTTCTCAAAACTCTCTTATTAATGTCCAAAAGATCTTTATTGAGCAGAATATTTTTATCTGCTAACAATGTTGGAACTGCTGACTAAAAGCTACAACACAATAGCAAAACACAAGAAATTCAACAAATATTTATCAATAAGACAAAAATACTATAACATAGAAATTTAAAAGAAAGCTGGAAGCCTTAATGATAAAAGACAAACAAACTAGTAAGAATAAAATTTTATAAAATTTACAAACATGCTAAATATATTTCCCAATTAAGAAAAAAAATGAACAGAATGAGAAGATATGAAGATATTTGAAAAAAACCCCCAAAAGACCCAAAAACATGAAAGCTAGTGATGCATTACGGCAAGATACCTGAAAAGCACCAAACAAACATAATGCATAGCTATAGACAGAACCCTGCCAACCCACAAATAAAATTTCATAAAAGCTGATATCCCTCTGAAGAGATTGGACAACTTTTATTCATATTCTCTCTGTAAACCATAAACCCCAAGCTGAAGAAAAATGAAATAAAATTTATTTTGAAGTTTTGTTGGTCTTTAGCCAAACATGCATTATATATATATATATATATATATATATATATATATATATATATATAAATAAATCCGGATGCATTCCTTTAGTAACCACTTTCAACACCACTCTTCCTCCACTATCACAAGTAATCAAAATTTGCTTGGAAATAATACATCTCAAATCAGACCTAAAAACTTGGTTTGAAAGACCAGGCCTTCTAGCATATCGTGGACCTACGAACCTTAAGGAAATCATAGGTAGTAACCAAATTTCAGATGATAAGGTAACCTGTAATAGGCCAAAAATAAAAACAACGGGATTTTCCCAACCATGTAACAACAAAAGGAGCCTATATTGTAATCACATTAGACATACCAATTAATTCACTATCTCAGTCACTAAGACTTCTTTTAAAATCTACCACAACTCTAACTGTAGAAGTCATGACATAATTTACTTATTAGAATGCACACTATGCCAGAAACATTATGTGGGAAAATCTGAATGGCTTTTTCACTAAAGAATTAATAATTATTAGAATTTGATCAAGTCGGCTGCTCACAAAAGATTGTTACCTGTAGAACAACATTTCCACCTAGAAAAACATGATTTCAATAGCCATGCAAAATTCAATATTATTGAAAAAATAGAAATAGACACAAAGGATAACCTTAGAAAAATACTAGAGGAACATGAAGACAAGTGGATTTTGCACCTCAAAACTTTGTACAAACAATCACAGATTAAACAATACAGAACTAATATATAATCTCATAGATCAACCCTTACTACATTTCTCAACCATACTAGACAGACATGCTTGCAGAGGTGTTGAGGCCTCCCACATACATACATTCACACAAATATATACACACATCACATACACTCCCAAAAACCTAAAAGATAACACTTAACACACACACATCCCCCTTCCCAATAACCAATAAAGCTGTCAAAATAACTAAGGAGGGTATTCTGATACTCATGGATCTCCCAGCATGTATTTAAAAAAGACTGTTTAGCCAATACAAGTACTGACCAAAATTAATGATAAAAAACAAATGAAAACTACAAAGTTCATTTTCTTCAAAGATAGTCATTCACACATGTAGTTCACTGCTACTGACAAGCAAGATTTTTTCTCCTGAGTATGGCCATGCTGGCTGAAACTAGTCAAGGAACCTAATTTAAATATTAAAACAAAAACAATATTAATATATATATGTATGTATGTATGTATATTTATTACAGATTAGGTATGATAAATGTAAAGATTGAAACTAAAAAAAATAAAGTAGAAGAAACTAGTCAAGGAACCTAATTTAAATAATAAAACAAAAAAATATTAATGTACAACCCAGTAACTGAAATTTTAATTTTTTAACATTTTTTTTATTGTTCAAGATATATAGATATGTGTGTGTGTGTGTGTGTGTGTATGTTACAGATTAGGTATGATAAATGTAATGACTGAAACTAAAAAAAAGAAATAAAGCAGAAGAATAGAAATATTTCTGAGGAACTGAAATGTTCACAGCATTATCAAGAATCCTGATCATGAATCATGTACTCCAGAGGAACCTCATATGTACTGCAGCCATAGCAGCAGTGGTGTGTCTTAGGAAAGATGGAACCCAACTCTCTTCAGGGATATTTGAATTCAGAGTTTTCCTTCTCTTTGAATGTCCTGCTATTTACCTATAGCTCATGTTAAAAAAAATTATTCATAGATTTCCCAACGGTATTTGTGCATGAGTTAATGTAACAAACTCAACTGGAATTTGAACTCGGATCTCCAATTTTCCATTCTGTGCCACTATTACATTACAACACTGCACATACACCTTATGACAAATATTGATTCCAATGTAAATTCTTATGTTTGGTTAGATTTTGGAAAGTGGGTCAAATCCAATACATTTTCAACACCTACCCTTTTATATAATACTTAAAGTTTGATTTTTCTACATTTATATGTAACCATTGAGTAGTGAGATGCTAACATATGTTAACTTAAAGAATGCAAAAATATATCAAGGTTAGTTGCAACTGAATGATATCTTGAGATCTTGGTTTATGCTGAACAGAAAATTTATTTTATTTTTAAAGAGAGATAATTATTATATGTTAATAATAGAGTACTATCTTTTATTATTTATTTACTTATTTGCATATGAGTAAAATATTTGGTCACAAAATAAAAGCTTCTCATTTGTAAATAATATGAAGAAGATCACAAAATCTGAGGGAGCAAATTAAGTGGTAATTTTTTTTTTTTTAATCACTTTTATTTTGAAAACTAACCAGCAGATAACAGGTTTCTCCAGTTTCTCATTCATATTACTGAATTCTGTTAAGTTTTCAAAAATGAAAGACAGTGAGAATATGTTTTGTATCAAGATAAGAAATTCATGACTGAAAAATACTTAATATTTAGAAATGCAAATTATATAATATTTTCTGCATTATTAAAATATATATTATTGAGAAATATTCAAGTGTTTAACTAGTGTGAAAGAATTCTTTAAGTGCTTGATGTGATAATTTAATATTATTACTTACATTTTACTCTTGTTGCAGTGATGACAGGATCTAATCATTCAATTGCAGGAATTGCAGAACCAAGTAACAACCAAGTCGTATATTAAAGTGATGTACGCTTTGCTCTATCAGTTAGCAGACAGCCTTTTACAATGTTTGGAAATACTGAACTTCTGGCATGAGAAGTTATATTAACTTTCAAACTCATCATCTTTGTTGTTATTATCATAAGGTTTTAGTCATTGAGCATTGTAGACATGGACAGCAGATTAAGAACAGTCTTATAGATTAAATAAAGTATTCAGTTCAAAATTCCCTGAAGATTATGCAGATCAACAGACACCTAAGGCCAAAACATTATAATAATAACAACAAAGATGAGGATATGATTCTACATTTAAATAAATACTGGAAATAATCTATATATTTTATTCATCTATGAGCATTAGTAGAGATCCTATTTAATTTCAATCGTGAAATAAAAATGGTTTTGCATTTTATTTGCTATTGCAGTTTTGTCTTTTCAGATTTTTTCCACTTCTCAGAAATTCAAACATTAAATGTTGCCAAATTTCAACACATATGCATTCACATATATATATGTATTCCAATGTTTCAAAACAAGCACTGAGATTTCTATGATAGAAAAAGCAATATATGATTGATTAAATGAAATTTTACTCCGTTTTTAATTCAATATTTTTCTTATTTTGCTGAATGATATTAGAATTTTAATCTTGTCAGATTATGTGACAAGCTTTAGTCCATTCATCATTTAAAATTAACTGACACAAAGCCATGATTATCATAAGTGAAAGTAAAAAATTCTAGCAAAGTGAAGGCATAATGAAGTAATAATCTCATTTTAGCTAATAACCTAAAGTTTAATAAATCAGTCAAACTTGTAAAGTTTTAACCACCAGGGAAATTCAAATTCATTATTCTGAAACTCTGGCTGCCTGTAGGCATTTATGGGCATCAAGATTTTAGACATATTAAAACATTTAGAGAAGTGAATTAATTTCACTTGGTCTTTCACTAGGATATATTTTCTATCAATTTACTTGGATGGATATAAAACATATCATGGTTATCAGCACAGAAAGTAGGACTAGCATGTTGAATTCAAATTCCTGTTGAGGTTGTTGCATTTGCTTTTACACACATGTCCTTGAAAAGGTATGAATTTGTCTCTTCATCAACAACTTGTCAGTAGCAAGGTAAACTGGGCTTTGTAGCTGTAGTGACAACTAATCTAGTTGAAGGACAACTCTGAATTCAAAACTCGTTGGGTATGGAGCTAGCAAATCCACTCAGTAAAAACCTACATGAAATAGAAACCACAGCAGGAATATCTAGTGTAGTGAGGCAGTGGGAATCTAAATGATTAACATATTCAATAAGATGTATATAGTAATGGTTGGTTAGTGTTATCACTAATTAGTCTATGCATGTGAGTAGACTTATATATATGTTTTCTACACCAAGTAGTGGCAATGGACTAGAGAACCAATAGTGACTATATATAACTCCAATCCCTACTTGGAATATAACAATATGGCATCATTGATATGACCTTTGTTGCATGTAGAAGACCCAGACTTTGTTGAAACTTGGATACGATGCAGAACAAGGAAAGTACAGGACAACAGAATAAATGGGTGTGAAAACGAGGTCACAGATTTGTTTCTGGCAACAGCTGGTTGTGAAGCTGTGAGGAAGATTTCATTGAAGACTTATCCAACAGATGTGGAAAAACTGACATTTAACCAAATCAAAGTTTATTCTAAGGAATATTTAACTAAAGAAAAAGGTTGGTCATTACTGAATGAACTGTAATGGGGTTGGTAAGTTGGTATTGATTTAGCAGTAATCCTGACATGTTATTATTTGTTGAATGAACAGGGTTGATGTTAATGACAGAATATTGGTATTTTTCTTTTTTTTGTCATGTGAATTACAAATATTGGTATGGTGTGTGTTAAAAATGCTCTCAATTTTGGTGAAGGGTCATTTTTATAAGATTTTAGAATGATGAAATATCTTTCTCATCTTTAATCACTGGTGGCAAAATTGTTTTTAGGGTGATGAAATTTTTATCTTTATTTCAGGGATGATGAAATAACCTTATTTTCTTACCATCACTGATGGAAAGGTTATTTTTAGAATGATGAAATGTCATCATCAATCTGGATCATAACAGAACCAAGTTCTTGTCATTAAAACAAGAATGTGAGCAATCCATTATGAAATTTCTGCATTGGCTAAGACATGAACCAAGAGAGTTCCACAAGCGAGAAGTGGGAGAAAAGAAACTTAGTATAGAATTTACAGTTACATCTAGCCAAGTGAACTGCAAATTGATGAGTCCTTGTAGCTAATCTAGTACAGCACTTAAATTCATCAATCTAGGTACCATAGAGATGTACTCATCCAAACAATTACCATGAAAGTATTTATAGAAAAGGCAAAGGGAAGCAACTTTATGGTGGTGGGAAAATGACTGAATTTGAGATGTCAGATCAGAACCAATAATATTGCTGATTTGTCTGGATATTATCAAGAATCTCGAAGAATCTCTAAATATTAGGTTGGTGCAAAAATAATGACGTAATAATGTCATTTTTTGACGTTAAAAAATACGTCAAAAAACGACATTATTACGTCATTATTTTTGCACCAACCTAATATATACCAGGAGCACCAGGCCATATGTAGCAGTAATATTTGAGGCATGAATGAATGGCAGACTTATAGCTATATAAGATAGATTCAGGGGAGAAAAGTTTTCTAGCTTGACACAGTGGACCAATTTTCTTAGCAGCAGATCTATCAATGAATTCAATATAGTCTTTTTACTTCATATCAGCTAAGAACATTAGCCTGAGAAGGTGCTATGAGTCACTCTCCTAGAGATTAGCATCAGCAGAAAGGGCTGTCACAGATGATTAATAGTTTTGTTTTGGAGGTGTTAAAATAAACAAGCCATCCTTTGTCTCAGTTAACAACAGACTGTAGGTCATTTTTGAGATTAGCTTTCAATTTGACCTTATCACTCTGATCAGACTATCGACTTGAGGCAATAGAAATATGGTTTTAAAGAGGATGCTGAGAATTTCATGGACTGAATATATGTGAGCATTCTATGAAGTCTTGAGGAAAATTGAAGCAATGGAAGATTATGCTGAATGTTCACTAACTTCAATGATGATGTTCATTTCTTTCCTTGCTCTTTTGTAACAGGTTTTGTTAATACATTTATTAAATAAATGCAAGTTAAAGAATTATTTACATTTATTTTTTGATATGACTTAATATGTTCAGGCAAATCCTCATTTCTTCTTGGGTTTGGAGGGCAATGGAATGTATCTTGATAGATAATTCCATTTCTTGATAGGTGCTGACCTACCAAATTTTTTTTCATTCTTAGAAGACAATGTAATTTAAACAATGTTAAAATCTAAGTATTTAAAATTTTAATATTCATTAAGTAAGAGAAAAAAAATCTAAAGTCTCCACCTAAATTCTGAAATACGAGTAGATATATTTGCCTATTTTCCAGTTAATACTTCTATTTGGTCTTTTGAACAGGTTTATCTGTTGTTTCCTGTTTCGAGTTTGATTTCTAGTTCCTTCTAAAGTCTTTTTATTCTTTCTTACTCCCAATAACCCCTTTCATCTTAGTGGCATTATTGCCTTGTTTGGGATAAATTGTTTAAAAAAAAAATTGTTGTTTAAATTCTGTGTCTTTTGTTTTTATCTTGGACTTGAGTCTTCAAAGTATTGTTTTCTAAACAAACAATACCAGCAGTCATCAAATATTTATGTTTCACAGCAAGGGACATGGCACATCCGTGAAGGCTGAACAGTGAAGGATTGAGTTGGACAATAAATATATGATGAATTGTACATAAATTAAATTTTTTTTTAAATGTTCTTATAAAAGAGTAAAACACTAGGCACCTTATAGACCAACAAATATGATACATGTTCAATCTATATAGACTTAAACTACATTTCAGTTTGATTGGAACTTTTCTAGTGCTATAAGCTCTACATACTCATTTTTTTTCTTTTTTTTTCTCAACCTGAAAGGTTAATGGCTTTCAGGTCATGGAAACACTTTATTATACAAGAAAACTAAACCTATAATAATTTAAAACTGTCCTGTTTTAAGTCAGGGAAATCATGCTAAGCCCATTTATAAAATAAACATATTTGCAGCTTCATATTTTATGCATCACCTCACTTTTCAAGAAAATGAACAAATTTTTTTCTTATAAATTTGTATGCACATTGATAGATTTACCTAGAGATTAAATTTAAGAATTCTGTGTCTAATATGTCTGCATCAGAAATAGAAGGCAAAAGCATAAATGATTTGAACAGTTCAATTAAAATATGATAAAATGTTTAAAATTTATGTATCTTATAGACCAGAAAATCTTGTATTAAGTTGGGAAGCCTGAGGGAAATAGCAGTTAGTATCATTTATAAATTATTCTAAAGGTGTGTTATCTAATCATGTTTCTCTTTCAGTCCAATAAGTTGCAAATATAAAGATTTTTGTCTTTTATTAACTTTTCCTCCTTTGTCAACAGAAGACTGCACAATTAAAAAGAAATAATCATGAATTAATCATTAAACATGAATATTGCTAGTATTAATGTTTTTCTTCTTAATGTCACTCTCCATTTTTCTTATATCAAAACTAAAAGCTAGAATTGAAAGGACATGAACTGTGTACAGACAATAAAAATAGATAGTCTGTTGAATTATTGCTGATATAGTTTTTTTTATATTATACTGACATAGCATATTTTACAATCATGTGATCATTATCAGCATAGATAAGGAATTTGGTATGCAGATTTCTGTTCTCCACTTGATTCTGTTTTAGTCACTTTGCACTTGTAAAAGGCATTAATCCATTTCCTTGTAGATATGGATTAAATAGCAAGGCAGATAGAACTCTTCTGGTAGAAATGAGTCTTAAATTCAGTCTTTTCTTATAAAGAAGACTGAATTTAAGACCACCAGAAGAGGGATAAGTTTTGTTCAGCTGTTGTTTAAAAATTGATATGGCAGCTCAGTTCCAAAACAAAATAAACACATCTCAAGTCCAAATTCAAAAACTCAGGGGCAGAAAATGTTGAATGCACAAATCACAGGTCCGATGTCAAAATCCCAAATCGGCTAGAAATTCAACTTGCAAATCAACAGATGTAGATCGAAAATGAACTATGCCCAATTCACGGAGATCAACTGCTTTTATTGATAGAACAATTTTTTCAGTAGTCAATGGGTGGAGAAGACAAACAATATTAGCATATCCGAGATGCATTTATGGTAACAACTGTAACTGACTTATTTCTATTTTGTTTTTTTCTTGATAAGTGACTTTCTCTTTCACCACACTCACCCCTGATTTCAAGATCACACTTGTTACAACCAGGGTGGGACATGAGTGTAGTTTTCTTCCGCGGACATACTAGAGGCATCTCTTATTTTGACCAGTCCCTCATTGTTAGAGGGCTTGTTGTCGACATCACTTGTTGAAGAGTTTGAACCAACAAAGGGACACACATCCCTTACATTGTGCAACATCCCATCAACAAAAAATGCATGCAAGTGACATGTCCCACTTGATATTGAGATGTACAGGGGTTTTACCCACACACAATCCCCTAATCCATACGTCAATCATCCACATACTTGCTTTGGTGGAGGAGTTTTATCAATACCTTGTGCCTAGACTCTATAATGGTAAATCCCATTGGCAGATGAAAGGTGACACATCATCTTTAGGTGCCAATATACAACTTCCATCACTGACCATTGTTTCCTTGCAACATTTTGCTTTACTCTTCGGTGTCAACGTTCAACTATCCCATTACTGGAGGGGACGTGTGCACAGCAGAAATGGATATAGATTCCTCACACCTCTAAAAACTCCTTGAATGGTTTACTATGGAAAGTAGTATCATTGTTGGTGAGTAGTTCAGCAGGTCCCCATTCAAAAAATAGGGCCTTTAAATAGTTGATGATGCTGGCTGAATCTTGTCGATGCAGTTGTCGCCAGACTGAATTGACTGGATCCACAGTCAATCAGCATTAGGTAATCTTTATCATTGTGATGCATGATGTCCATCCACACCTGGGTCCACATATCACTAAAGTCTTTCTCTTTGGCTATTGTACTAGTGATGGGTCAATGGATTAACACACTCTACATTCTCTATGGCCCTAACCACTGCCTTGGACAACACTGGATCAATCTACCTCGAAAAGTACAAGGTTCTTTTAATGCCAAGATGCCCACTTTAACACTGTACTAACCTTATCTTGTCCAAACTGCATTTGCTCACAGATGCACCAAATCATATATCCTTCATCACTGCATCGAGGCATCTCCATGGTATATTCAGCTTGTCTTCTCAGTTCTGGTTGGATTTCATCAGCTTTATGGCCACTGATAAATCATATTCACTCACCAGTTTTTTCAAGGTGCTATGCCTCCTCCTATAGAGCATCTCACTTGAAGCCTTTGTGTGTATTCTGGCCTTTCTGGTGAAAATGTCAGATATCCATCTATGAACACATGCAGTGTCCATGAATAAGTGCAGTTTTTTTTGTCTTTCAATGAAGTGCTACATCATTAACACCTCTAAGTACAACATCCAACTCAGCTATGTTTATATGCTGGACCTATTTTTTGGGATGCAATCAGCATGCATCTTCCACTACATCCCCATTTAACTAGAGGGGCACTCCAATTACAGGGGTACTTGCATTGATCCATAATTCAAACTCATGTCTATTGACACACCACTTGCCTCACAGAAGGTCATCCTAGAGTACTCTGGTAATGACATCCATAATCATGTTGTTGAGTGGGTATGTCTTTTACTTCATTGTCCCAGCTAGGTGTAACCCCAATTGCTCTGTGTTTGATGAAGGTGGCCACAATATGGAGCCAGTCACAAACAGGAAAGTGTCCTACTAATTTTCTGCATTGTGGAAATATTTTTCACTGAGTCAAAACTTCAGGACTTTCAGTATTTCACTCCCACACTTCCAGTACAAACTTGCAAGCTGAAAGCACTAGGGTATTGTACTCCAATCATTTTGGATCTTTGCATGTCCATCCAAAATCAGTGAGATGTTGTCATACAAGTGTTGTCACATCTTCATTGACATAGATGTCATCAATATAGGCTGAATGGCCTGGAGAATGGATTCATCTTTTGCCAGCACAGTATCCACAATGGCTTCCATGATAGCCAGTGCCACATTGAATCCAAATTCCATTCTTGTTATGCAGTAGCTCTTCCTATTATAAATGATGGTTTGAAATGACCACAGTGATTGATGCACATTTATCTGTAGGTACATCTTGCATAAATCAAGCATGGAAATATTGTGTCCCTTTATCCACATTCTGTCAGTTTTCAGCACAAACATCTGCATAAGCCATGATGGGTTAACATGCTCATTTAGCTTGTGGTAATCTAACACTGGGTGGACCTTTTCTTTATTCATTTGAACCATGATCATCAATGGGATCAGTCCCTTTGGAGGACCAAGTTCTTTTTCAGGGTAAGGTATCAGCCACCTGTCATCTATCCACGCCTGTAGTTCATGCTGATATTCATTTCTTGCCTCCTTAGACACAGGGTACTCAGCTGATTTTTGGTTATTCCAGTGGGTGCCCATCTGAATACTTCTATGATGCTGTCCAAGTCCTGGTATACTGGTTGAATGCCATGGTAAAGTTGGGCTGATTTACATCAAAGCTGCACAAATATGGGGATTAACAAACCTGAATTCACCCATTTTTGTAATGTGAACACTGCCCAACATCTCAATGCCATCTACCCTGAGGAGTAGGTTGAATCCTTACAATTTGTTGTCCCTGACCAGAACATCTATATTGATAATCACAATTGTCTATGTGGATTTCCATGCTTGAGACTTCTTGACTTCTGAGGATCTTTCTGTCAGACATAAGAAGGTCCACCTCATTTTTTTCCATGGATGACGACTGGATATGTTTGTAAGTGAATGGGAACAACCTGTATACATGAGGGTGGTACGTTTCATCCATCAATATGTACATTGATTATGGGAGCATCTGGCAATGCTGCATTTACATCCTGGAGGAGGATGAGGCTGGTGCTGATGCCTTGCCCTCTGACCAGTTTCCTGGACAATCTTGTGATAGGGGACCTGACACCTGGCACCTATAGAAGCGGTAGTAACATGCCTGAGTCTCTTGCCCTTTCTCTTGTTTTTGGGCCATTATATCTGTAGCACTTAATTCTTGCAGAAGGGCCATAGTTGGGAGAACATGTTTATTTTGGGTGGGCCTTGCAGCCACTACCATCAGATCTTCTGACTGACTTCATATGCACCCCGGCCAGTAACTCCACAAGTGGCAGCAAATCTATCCTGGAAGCTGACCGAATATGTCATTGTACAGAGACAAAGAGTCCATGGACAAATAAAGAAAACATTATTTTGTTCATTTTTATTGACTCAGGGTGCAAAATTAGATGACTCCTGAGGGCAGTTGATGTGAAAACAAGCAGGAAAGAAAAGAATATAATCTAACAAACTGAAAAGAACTTTTTTGCTAAAACCAGTTCTTCTGTTTTAGTGGTTGAAGTAAAGACAGGAAAAAAGCACATGGAAACTCCTGAAACAATGGCTCTGTACCACATTAATTTTAGTAGATAAATAAGAACAGACAATGATTGACAAAATCTATTTTTACATATAGATTATAGCTATTTTATGATTTTTGATAATATCTATTAATAACTAGTATTTATTGTTTTGAAAATTGTAGTTTAATGTTTGTCTACAGGATTGGAGAGCAAAAGAGAGAGAGTTTAAAAATGGATGGATTTAAAATTAAAGTTTTGGATGATTCCATTTGAATAACCAAAAGTGTTGCAGTATGCAGACAAAAAAAATAATTGTTACTGCTGTTCTTTTGAAATTAAATTTGGAAATTTTTGTTCTTTGAACAGATGTTACCTTGCAGGCGAATATTTTTTGTTAATAACCTTGAAGATGTCTTTTTTATAACCCAAACATTTAATTTGTTCAGTATTGCTCATGGGTTGATTCATGAAAGCAATGAAATTGTGATTTTCTTAAAAAGAAGAGTTATTTTACATTTTCTTCTGAAGCTAATCTTCATCTAATTGGAACAAGTTCTCTTTTAGCTTAGAAGGTTAATTCTATGTTTCTGAAATTCATTTTGTCCATAAATTTTAAAAATAAAAACCTAAAAAACTGATTTAAATGAGACTTTTCTTTTTTGAGATGTTCCTAATCTTCTCAAAGACCTCAAAAAATTGTGTCACCAAAACTTTACTGGAAACAAGTGTTTATGTGAGTATGTTGATTTTACATGACAACATTTGGAGAGTTATTTAATCTTGAAACCTATTTGTTTAAATTATATTTGTGTATTTTGTTTGAGTTTATAAACATTTACTTGGTATAAGGAGAGGCAATATTGTTTGTTTAATATTTGAAGCTATAAGCATTTACACATACAGAAATAGATAAATATTGGTTTTTACATTGTTTTGGTTTTGAGATGGGTAAATATAGGCGATTTCAGTCTGTAAGAATTCGTTCAATGCAACGTAAATTTTGGTTGTTTATATTTGAGTTTACTTGTTTGGGGGATAGGTTAAAATTCATAATTTATATTTGAACTTTTAAACATTTATTTAGTTCAGGGATAGGTAAATAATAGTCATTTATATTTGAATCTATAAGCATTTACTTGGTTTTTGGCATAAATATTGATTTATATTTTAGTTGATATATATTTATTTGATTTTGAGATAAATAAACAATCATTGTAATCTATAAGTATTTTTTTTTATTCATTTCACCTTCAAAAAAGGGATTATTGAGTGAGAAAAATATGACAAAAAGAAGGAGAGAGAACAACAAAAGATCAAAAAGACAGAAGATAAAGCCACTAAGATGCAAGAGCTTAGTGGCTATGAAAGAATTAGAAAACAGAAGCATTATTGAGGAGTAATTAGGAAGACAGTTAATAACGACTGACATTGCATTCAAATTTTTGAAAAATCAAAGTTGACTGGAAAGCAAGAAGTTGGAAGAGAGTTCCACAAGTAAGAAGTGCAAGAGAAGAAATTGTTAGCATAGAACTTACAGTTACATTGAGTAATTTCAACTGTAAAATGATAAAACCTAGTACTGCGGTTAAATTAATAAAGTCAAGATACTAAAGAGGAAAGCTCATCAGAACAATTACCATCAAAATATTTATAAAAAAAGCACAGGGAAACCATGTTACAGCAGTGTGAAAAATGACTGATGTTAAGATACCAGATTGGGAACAATAACATTGCAGATTCTTTGGGTTTTATCAAAAATCTCTAAATAGATAACAAAAGCATTATATCAGCTATGACAGAAATATTCAATGCATGTATAGGAAGTGCTGCAATTTCCTGTCAAGGGAAATTTTTCTAGAAAAATTGGACGAATTTTGGCATAATTTTTAATATATAAAAAACACCTATGCACATTTTTTAAAAAATAAAACACCAGACCACATATTTTGAGCAATCAGGTGTACAAAATATATACAGTTGCTTCATAAGAAATTTGTGGAGCTAACCCGCATGTGTGTGATTCCATCTTCTTTCTGTGTGTCATGTCCTTTCAGGACGTAGGTGATCATGGCTCTCCACTGCCACCTCCCCCAGACCATGTTCTGTCATCCACTTGCTTAAGCCCACTAGATATGTCATGAATTGTTTTCCCATGTCCCTCTTTCCCTCTATTTGACCTGTGAGTATCAGATTCTCCAGGCCCTCCTTCCTCATTATGTGTCCCAGATACTTCAGCTGCCTCTTCCTGATGTTAAGTATAAGCCTCCTCCTTGTTTGCATTCTCTGTAAGACCTCATCATTGCTCACAGGCCCAGTCCATGATATATCCTCAGCATAATTCTGTAGAACCACATCTCCAACACCTTGAGTCTCTTCATCTTTGAGGAGACTTTACAACATTTGCTGCCATAAAGGATGACAGATGTCACATAACGGCTCGGTACACTTTTCTTTGTTATCAAAGAAATCCTCCTGTCTTGCAATACTTTGCCCAGATTTTGTGATCCCATCAGAACATTTAACTAATAAGAATATTAACATATTGCTTCAGAACAATTTAATTGTCTGGCATGATGAAATACAACTATCTCTCACCACAGACTGCTCTTTTGACCACTGACTGAACAGTATCAAATTACAATTCTCAACTTGGTGGTAATGCTTTTAATTCCATGTGGCAGTTGCTATTTCTCTATAATTCACAGAGACTTTAAAGAAAAACAAAATACGAGCGATTAATTTTTGTTACCAGATATTTCTGCGAGTTCTTGTATTGTAAAAAAAAAAAAAAAAAAAATGGAAATAAAAACTTCTTTATTTTGTAGCACTCATACTAATTGATATTTATTTCTACTAAACATTAGTACCACTACATATGGATAAATGATAAAATTTTAAATATGTAAGATAGATTCTGGCAAGAAAAGTGATTTAGCACATCACTCAATTTTCCTAGCAGCAATCTAGGAAATGATTAAATATAATCTTTCCACTTTTTAACAGTGGAAAATATTAACCTGAAAAGGTTCAAGAAATCACTCTCTTGAGGTTTGCATCAGCCATATTGATGAAAGGGAAAAAAGGTTCTTTGAGATGATCAAAAGAGAGTATTTTAATTTAAAAAAGATTTCAAAATTTTAAATTACTTCTGTTCAATATGTTGTCATCACATTTCAGATAATTCAATAAATCAAATATGGCAGACTTTTTTTGTCATGGTGTCAAAGGGATGGATAATTTGGAACATCAGTCAATCAAAGCTTCTGGAGTATATGAGCTGGAGAACCATCTGATTCCTCTAAATATTAATCTATTAGTCTCCTACCACTTTTTGGCAAATTATTCAAGGCTTTAATCAATGGTGAAGTGGTTAAGCATCTTACCTCTCATGACCTACTCTCTGACAAACAATATGGCTTCCATTTTACCAGGTCAACCACTGATGTGCTAACGGCCATCACTGAATATGTATATCAAGCTCTTGATAATAACAGCAAAGCTTGAGCTGTGGCTCTAGATATCACTAAGGCATCTGACAGGGTTCGGCATGCTGGTTATTTACATATGCTCCAGGTCTATGGTATTACAGGATAACAGATTTAATCCAATCATTTCTATCAACTTATGAAATGAAGGTCATTTTGAACAGGCTCACTTCCAGATTCTTCCACATTAACTCAGGTGTCCCCCAAAGCTCTATCCTGGATCCTACACTGTTTCTGAATCTTCAATGATATTCCTGATGTCAAGTAGGCATTTATGCAGATGACACTATCATTTACTCCTGTCTTAATAGCAAATCCATCAGAGATGACAAAGTTAACTTGGCCACTACTCTTGAAAAGACCTCTAGTCAGTGGTTAAGTGGGGCAGAAAATGGCATGTAAATTTAATCCATCCAAAATGAAACTGCTTTCTTTTGACCACCATAGAGAAACTTTCCTGTTGGCCATCAGCATGACTGATGCTAGACTCCTGGAGAACAACACACTGCACCTTCTTGGTCTCATAATTTCAACAGACTTGAAGTGGAATGACTACATTGAATCAATAGCTGTGTCTACTGTAAGGAAATTTAGGTCACTGTTTCCTGCCAGAAGGTTTTTCTTATCAGAGTCCATCTTGCACATTTTCAAATCTGCCATTCATCCATGCATTGAATATTGTTGTCATATCTGGTCTGGTGCTCCTGCTATTCATCTAGAGGGTCTTGACATTATCCAAAGAACAATAGATCTTGACATGGCATTGTGCCTTCTGTCACTTTCTCACAGACATGATGTAGTTCCTCTCTGTCTTTGCTACAAATATTTTCATGACAACTTCTCTGATGAGCTTTTTTCCCTGGTGCACCAACTATATGTTACTAGATTGGCATCTATGTTCCACTCATTTACTGTTGAAATAGTTAAATGTAATTGTCACTTCTACTCCAACAGTTTCTTTTCTTGCACTTCTCACTTGTGGAACTCACTTCTGTTTACTTGCTTCTCTGAAAACTACAATATTCAAAAATTTAAATGCCATCTTCTGTCTTCTTGAATCCTGTTCATCCTTTATCCATTCCTCAATCCCTCCTATACCCAGGCTTTTCTCTCACTTTCACTCTCAGTAATACCCTGCATATTGGTGGCATTCCTGCTTTGCTTGGGGTGAAATGATTAAAAAAAAAAAAAAAGAATAAGGAGAGAAATACCAGTAAAGAAATGCATATCCACCTTGCTTCAAATATTTGTTGACTGTCATTTTGATATAAGCAGCATATTTTTTATGAGTGATGGAGATTCAGACAAAGAAACAGGACTTGAAAATGTTTTTATTCACTGTAATCCTTCAGGACATGCCCAACAGAAGGTTTCAATAAACAATAACAGAACAGTGCAAAAATAGTATTAAGCAAGCAAACGCTATATGCAAAGCAACAGTAATATGGCAAAAAGTTAACAGACTAAGAATGCTCTTAACATACAAAAGGGAAGCAATTGCAGCATTCTGGCTTCAAAACAAGAAAGATCAAAACTGAGATGGATGACACTGAGAAGTGGCCTATCTTATTGGTTAGGAAAAAATACCAGCATACATCAATGTAGTTTTGCCTATAAATTAGAGAAGAAGTATTTTGCAGTTACATTTATATAGTATACAATAAATATTCATTCCATATAGGATTGCAACAAACATATATCATTGCAAATCAAGAAAATAGTACATAGTACTCACCATTACAATTGAAATAATTCACAAAACTTAGTAACACAGATTTATGCTAGACTTTTTATGTTTCTATCCAATTCGAGCATGAATCTTTATTGCTCAAACGTGTGAATGGTTCTAAATGGAGTAGTGCTGAAAAAATAACCAAATTGTAGATGGGATGATGAATTAGATTCAGTGAAGATTAGCAAATACAATATTTAAGAAAGAAGAGAGCAAACCTACAAACCAAAAAAAATTGATTGAAAAACTAAAGGTGAGGATACTGGTTCGAATGTCATGAAATAATCACATGATACTTTATCACAAAAGCCCAGACTGTTAGAAAATGAGAAAATACATTGATGAAGATGAAACAGTAAAGACAATACTACTAACAAAAATTAACATAGTAATTTGCATAATTTGTAGTACAATGATAATACATCATGTAACATCTCAGACAAAAATGAACTGACAGCCTCTTTTCCTTGATTTGACCACGCTAATTGTATTTATTCTGACTTTGATGAATATTGATGATTGCTTGGCATTAAACTCTAATTAATAATGCAATTCTTTTTAGTTTAGAAAGAAGGATAATTATTTTTTGTAGAAATATACCTGAGGTTCAGCAGTTGTTGCTATTCGCAGATGAGAGTAACTCAAAATAAATCTTACTTGAAGTTTCTGGCAATAATTATTTTATCTTTCAGTTCAGAATACTGTATCTGGTAGCTTCTTTTTCTTCTATGTCCTGTGTTACTTCAAGATGCAAGTGATCATATCTCTCCACAACTTCCTCTCCGTCATAGCTTTAAGCAATATTTGTCCCCTTACTATGCCCTCTAATCTCTTCCTGCCTTCAATTTCCACAAGCCTAATCAGTAGGTTATTTGCTGTTTTTCTCTGGCTCCTTTCATCTATAATATGTCATGTGAGTGTCAAATTATCCAAGACCTCTTTCTTCATTAGATGTCCTAGAAATTTAAACTGTATTTTTCTGATTCTAAGTGTCATTCTTGTCCCTGTTATCCTTAAAACTTCCTTGTTACCAACATGCACCATTCATGGTATTCTCAGAATCAATCTGTAGTACTATATTTATGTTGCCTCAAGTTTCCTTTTTATCCATGAGAAAATTGCTCAGCATTCACTGCCATATATAAATTACAGTGAGAAGTAGTTACACAATGATCCCAGTTCTGACAAAACCAAATTGTATTGGCTGTTAAATAGAGAAAGTATCCAAGACTTGTTCTGTACTAAAACTTGAATTGCCATGGATTTTGTCATTTTTGATTTTTAAAAGATTTCAATTCACTTAAGACCAGTAGCATTTTACCAAAATATTTATTTTTAACAATTGCACTTGCTAAGTGATCATTGTTCTATATCTTTCAAATATGATTATTTTTGTACCTGTAGATTTTCAGAATCCTCTTTACATTGGTGTCTTCCTTATCCTGTATATGACCAAGCTATATATATATATATATATACACACACACACACACACACTACATCTTTACACTTAAAATGATATATGCATATGTATAGAATTGACATCAATGTCTGTATATGTACGATAGAGAGAAAAACTATGTATACAGACATATACACACTATTTGAAACTTCAATCATTCAAACATCAACACTATTTTGATTGTTCAAAATTTTTTTTAGATGTTACTCATGTCTATTTTCTATTTCTTTTTTACAACTTTTTATTTACCGTCTACTTTCAGAATATGACTGATCACGGCTCTCCACAGCTTTATTTCTTATTTAAAGCTTTTAGCACTTTACCATCCCTCACTCTTTTTCTGCTAATTTTATTTATTCTCTCATTGCCAAACTTTCTCATTTGCTGACTTCTTATCCATATCCAATTTCTGCCTTTCTCTCTCTCTCTCATATTTACTCAGTTACTATCTTTTCCTTTTCCTAAATCTCTCATTTGCTTATGACCTATCTCTGACCCCCCCACCCCAATATCTCTCACTTTTCTACCTTGCTATTTTTTCCTCACATTTTTTCTTTTCCTATTTTAAATAAACACCAGTAGGAGAATGAAATATAATTAAAAAATGAAGAAAACCAGGGAAAGGAGTTACAATTTATGTATGTAGGAGAACCTGAAAATATGAATGAATTAATAAACAAAAAGACTGAAATTATTTTGAACTATCAGAATGCTGACATATTCCATTTGAAAAATGGAAAAAAAAAACTGTTGAGCTTGGGTGCAGCCAAGGAAAACAAGCAGCCCTTGTGAAAATCATGTTGCAAGGAAACTGTCTGTTACTGGGTAAATTACTGAGAAAATTTTTATATACATATATATATATATATATATATATATATATATAAATGTGTGTGTATGAATAAAGACAAAAGGAAAACTTATCTGAGCCAATGCATTTTGTGCTCTGAGGGACTTTATCAAAAGAAATTCAAGGATTTTGTTTTGTAACAAGTAAAACTATTATTTTTTTTTAAAATTTAAGAATGCTCATAAATATCCATCAAGTTGGCCAAAAAGCCTAGACCAGCTATGAATATTGCCAAGTTACACAAATTCAATGTCTAATAAATGAAAGTGAGTAAATGATGTTCTTGATGTTTTTCTTAATACAAATTAGTGTTTAAATTATTTTACTTTATGTGTTATATATTTTAAATAACATGAGGTTATGAATTTAACAGTTTCTTTTTAATTTTTTTTTAGACATTTTTATACTCACATATATTGGCTTTGGAAAGGAGAAATTCTTCCAAGAATAGAGATATTTGAAAAAAATATGATATGCATATTTATATTTTGTTAATATTCTATAGCTGTTATTGAATCTCATCAAAATATAAACCCATGTCCTGGGATAAAATCAATTTGCCTTGATAAAGTCCTTCAGAGGACAAAGCACGTCATCTAAGTTTTCCTTTTGTCTTTTGTTGTAGTAAAGAAAAGACTGAACTGATAGTAGCAACTGCAATAGATTCCTTCTGTTTGTCAACTGCAACACTTGTAGCCAAATCGCAGTTCAAACGATAGTCCGATATAACAGTCCAACAAACAGCATAGAAACGACAAAATGGGGTCACACGTCCAATCTTCACTTCTCACCAGCAAAAACACGTGTTTGTTCCACCAAGATCAAAAAAATCTTCTCCTTTTATAAGCGAAAAACAATGGCTTCTGTTCACTGAGAGAATTTTCTGATTGGTCACACCATTCAGGGGAGGGAAGAACATTAGCATAACTTCTAGTCATTGATGTAGATTTTTGCTAACTACTTTTTAGTAATTTTTCTTCGGCAGATCACACACAAAACAAAAACTTTTTTCAGGGAAACTGATTATCTCTTTCACTTGCGAGTTACTTACTCCAGTGACATGCCGCACCTGGTACCGAGTTGTAACACCGGCTATGTGGAGTTTTTACCCACACGCGATCGCCCAAGTCATACGTCGCACGTTCTTTTATCCGTTCAGTTGAACACGTTGTGTCAATGCCTCGTAGCCGGACTTTGTACCGATAAAGCATGTTGGCTGGCGCAGTTGAGGGTGATACATTATTGTCTCTCCGGAGTAACATTGTACCAACACACCGCCTCCATTATGGAACACTGCTTCCTAGCAGCGATTCTTTTGATGCTCCGATGACATCGCTTGATTATGCCATTTCCTGATGGGACATACGCGCAGCGAAATCTGAGGTGTATTCCCCACAAATCCCCAAAATCTTTGAATAGTCCACTGCGGAATGCAGTGTCATTGTCAGTGAGGAGTTCCATCGGAGGTCCACGTTCAAAGAACAATGACCCCAAGGAGTCAATGACGCTTGTGGAATCCTGTCGACGCAGATGTTGCCAAATAGTGAACCGGGTTGGGCCATAGTCAATTAGGGTTAAATAGTGATGTCCGTTATAATGGGTGATGTCCATTCCAACACGGTGCCACACCTTGCTCACACTCACTTGTCCTTTTGGCTTTTGCACAGGTGCTGGGTCGATGGACTGACACTCCTTGCATTCCCTGACCACTGCTCTGACAGCAGCTTTGGATACGGAGGGATCAATCTGCCTCACGAAATATAGGGTCCGTTTTACACTGGGATGTCTGCTTTGGCAATGCCCAGATTTGAGTAAATCTGAGTTACAGATGCTCGCTGATATTGCACAGACATGTCCTAACGACTCTACCTCTTTCTTAATAGCGTCAAGCCATTTTTGGGGTACCCTTGTTAAAGTATCGGCCTTGTTCTGATGCGATCTGACCAGCTGTAGATCTACGGATAAGTGGTATTCACTTACCAACTTTCCCAGTGTGTCTAGCTGCCTTCGAATGAGCATCTCGCTCACAGCCTTTGTATGTATCCTGGCCTTCCCCGTAAGAGTATCTGCTATCCACTTATACATGCATGCAGAATCCATGAATAAATGGAACACCTTTGCATTCCATTGAAGGCCTGCGGTTACTCCCCTGATAACAGCGTCTAATTCCAACAGGTTGATATGTTGTGTATCCTTCTTGGGACACAACCAACATGCATCTTCCACAACAGTTTCACCTACTTCAAGAGACACTCCTGTTGCAAGGAAGCTTGCGTCAATCCAGACGTTAAATTCACATCCGTCAACGCACAATTTACTACGTACGGAATCGTCTTGGCGCACCCTGGTAAAGACTTCCACTATCATGTGTCTAAGGAGAGCATCATTTGTTGTGTCATCCCAGTCAGAAGTGACAGCAGTCACCCTATGTTTGATAAATGCAGTTGCAATGCGGATCCACCCGCATACGGGAAAATGTCCCACCATCTTTCCACATAACGAAAACACGCTGCGTTGTGTCATGTGTCTGGGAATGTCCGGGAGCTCGCTTCCACGTTTCCAGTAAAGCACGTTGTGCTCCCCTCAGACCTGCAAGCTGAGCACACAAGCACCATCCTCCAATCATTCTGGGTTCTTACATTTGCGCCCAAAGTCAGAAAGATGCTTTCTCACCTGTGCAGCGGGCACTAAGGTTTCGTTGTAGATGTTGTCAATGTAAGCTGACGTCGCTTGACGAATTGTCTCATCCTTGGATAGCGCAGCATCCACAATGGCTTTCATGATGGCTGGCGCCACATTGAGTCCGAATCCCATTCGGGTTAAGCAGTATCTCCTCCCATTAAGGATCACCGTCTGAAATGGCCACAGTGACCGGTGGACGCGTACCTGCAAGTAGGCCTTTCGAAGGTCAATCACGGAGACATTGGATCCCTTCCTTCGCCATTCTCTCAATTTGTGTGCACACACATCAGCATGAGCTGTGTATGTGTCTACATGTTCGTTCAGTTCTCTATAATCTAGTACAGGGCATACCTTTCCCTTGTTCTTCTGTACCACAGCCATCAACGAGATGAGGCCTCTTGGAGGACCAAGCTCTTCCTCAGGATATGGAGTCAGCCATCCATTGTCCAGCCACACCTGCAATTCACGCTGGTATTCTTCCTTGACATGTTCGGGCACCGAATACTCTGACACTCAGTTCTGGAGCTTTTCTGGTGGGTTATTTTCCGACCATTTCCAAAATGCTGTCCATGTCTTCGTCCTTTGATCTTCAAAGTAGCACAGATGGGCAGATCAGAAAACTTGACTTCGCCCACCTCTGTAATGCGTACGCTGCCCAGCTCCTTAATAATGTCCATCCCAAGGAGCAGATCAAGAACTAGTAACGTGCTGTCCATGACCAACGCACTGACTGTGACGGGGTCACTGTTGTTGATACTGAGTTTGATGTTTCCAACTCCCCGGCATCTGAGAGCCTTTCCATCGGCCATCAGTACGTCCATCTTTTGTCTGCTCCACTGTTGACAAATTGAACCGTTTGTGAGTGACCGAGAGCAGCCCGAATCTACTAAAGCAGTACGCGTTATTCCATTGATGCGCACATCAATCACAGGGAGCGCCTCTTCCATGCTCGGTGCGGGGAAGAGACAGGTGCTGATGTCGCGTACCCCATTCCATTTCCCGGAGACTTAGAGGCAATATGACCTACTTCATGACATTGGAAGCATCATAGATTGAGACGTGCCTTTTGTGCCCACCTGCTGCGCATTTCATCGCATTGATAGCGGCAGTCTTTGGCAAAATAATTTGTCCCAGAGCACCGATAGCAGGTGACATCGCCATAGCGATGGATGGCTGGGGTCGGACCCTCTTTGACTTCATTTGGTTGAATGACTGCGGCCACTGGTTCATCAGCCTTTTTTTTGTCAATCATGATAACACAGTCTCTGGTCAACAATTGATTGAGCGTCAGGTCTTCCATTCTGGATGATGCGCAGAGTATCTGCTTAACATGACTAGGCAATCCAGACACGAAGGAACACATGTCATCCATTCTTCAGGAAGCGGTGCAATTGGAACGGCGAGCTTCTTTAATTCTGCCAAATATACATCTACTGTCTCGCCAGGTTGCAGATGCCACGCCTGGAATTGGTCATAGGCTATGAACCGGCCAGTTCCAAACAAGTTTAGTAGAGTGTGCTTTATTTGCTCACTGTCACTTTTCTGTTCTTTGCTCAGCTGCTTATACATAGCAAGGTCACCGCCTTTCAAGTGCAGTGGAGGAACCCGTTCAATCTTTGTGATCTCGCATAATTTGCAGACCAGTTCCACATTTTCGATCCATTCAACCACAGACTGTCCACCCGTATCACCACTGAATTCGGGGATCAGTTTTATGTCAAATGGTTTTCCACCATCTTGCTAGAGACAAAGTAAATACCGAAATAGCTTCTTGTAGTAAAGAAAAGACTAAACTGATAGTAGCAACTGCAATAGATTCCTTCTGTTTGTCAACTGCAACACTTGTAGCCAAATCGCAGTTCAAACGATAGTCCGATGTAACAGTCCAACAAACAGCATAGAAACGACAAAATGGAGTCACACGTCCAATCTTCACTTCTCACCAGCAAAAACACGTGTTTGTTCCACCAAGATCAAAAAAATCTCCTTTTATAAGCAAAAAACAATGGCTTCTGTTCACTGAGAGAATTTTCTGATTGGTCACACCATTCAGGGGAGGGAAGAACATTAGCATAACTTCTAGTCATTGATGTAGATTTTTGCTAACTACTTTTTGGTAAGTTTTCTTCGGCAGATTGCACACAAAACACAAACTTTTTTTTCGGGGTAACTGATTATCTCTTTCACTACATCTTTATTCATACTCCTTCTGAAATTTAACACACACACACACATATATATATATATATAGTCATGTTTATGCATTGCAAAGAAAGAGAAATAATCACAAAAATTGGTCTGGACCTCAAAATATTAACTTTCAAATGAAAAACTAAATTTCTAAGATGTCTCCAATATCTTAATCATTAGTGAACAAGGAAAAAAGTTTAAAACGTCTAGCAAAAATAATTATTCTAAATCTACTCAAAATATTTGTTCCCTTTAGTAGAGTTTGTGGAAAACAAAGGAACGATATTTATTTGTATATAATACAAAATGTGGCACAAGGCCTAAAAGGGGGATGGGGAAGGACGGTCATCTTCTGTCTTAAATCTAAACTTAGCTAGTCTCAGACATGGACCCAAATACACCAACAATGTCCCAATCACCAAAACAACACATTCACTCCTACCTTTCTTACTACGTCCACCATAATACCTCAGATTCTCTATGAAGTCCTAACTAGTCCCCCTATGTACAGATATTGTTCCTGGGGGGGAGGGTCATAAAATAACAATTTTTAAAAGGAACCCCAAATGACTATGTACAATATGACTTTAAATATTTACAATAAAACTAAACAAAACTGTGTTAGTAATAAAACCCCCCACAAACCATAAATGTGGCAGAAACATCAGTTAACTAGACGAAATCAATGCAGGACTAAGAAAAATAAGAAAATACATTCATTCCTCCAAGCATTCACACAGACACACACACATTCATACTCAACAACAAATACGAAAATTCACACACACAAAACGAAAGGCGCCCCGCATCCACCAGAGAACTGATATCACTGACCACCTAAACGAGGGAGGGGATGGGGAAAACAAAGGAACTGCTTTACAAATTCTTCTGAGATCCTTATAAAGACATAAGGATCAGAGCAGTGCTTTGTCTAAAAGAAAACTTGCAATCCAAACACAAAATGTTATTTAATAATATGTAATAATTTCTCATCTTTGTAAAGTTTAGGCAAATGACAACATAGGGAAATCTGTAAAATAAATAATGAAAAAGTACCTACCAATAATGAAAATGTACTTACCAATAAATAAAATCAATAATGAAAAGGTACTTACCAAATATTGAAATTTAATATTCTTTATTCATAATTCTTTTTTAAATTGATAAACTTGAACAAGAAAACATTTGCCAACAGATTTCCTATTACATTTCCGCCCCCCCCCTTGCTTCCTGTCATTCAGCAATGGGTTGCTCCAGGTACAACAGTCTGGAAACACTTCTGTTTGTTATTGTTTAAAAATATTTGAATTTAAATTTAAATTAAAATATAAATCTTGAGAAACAAAATCGATGTTTGTAAAACCCTAACCTTAAGCAATGCAGGTGTAAAAATGTAACAGCACCTTTTATTCTTCGGTTCTTTTTCTAATTATATTTTTGAATATCATTTTTTATTTCATATGTAAATATTTGTTGGGATATAAAATTGAGAGATGTGTGGAGTAAAGCCAGAAATAAACACCAAAAGACAAAAAAAATGGTTTCTAAATTGGAGGATCGCGTTTTCTTCCAGTTAAGTAATTAATGCTGTGAAAATAAATATTTAATATTTTTCAACCAATGGGTCAGGTTCCCACCAACAATAAAAAAAACATACTTTGTGATTCCATTGAATGGTACTTAAGCAAATTTTCTAGATGGACAAACCAGTAAGGAAAGACAAAGGCAACAGATGGCCACAGTTCATGGCACTCAGATTAAAAGAAATTCCCTTACTCATTCACCCAGCTTCCTCACTTTCTCCCTTGCCACTTTTTTCTCACATATACAGGTGAAGAAATCATATTTCTTTTCATGTTAACAACTACAAACAAGGACACTAATAATTTTAACATTCATATATACTAAGAACAATTTAGTTGTAAAAGAATATGAAATAAAAATATCTTATATTTTTATATTTAAACACCTTTTTGTCTTTTTCTTTTTTGTGAGTTGATTCAAATCCACAACAGATTAACTGAAAATATGTCCATCATTTATTACTGTAAACATTTTTTTTTAGCTTAGTGTCTATTTTTTCATGAAATAAATATCACAATAATATAATAGTGGTGGATTCTGTAATCTCCAAAGAAAGAATCATGCTCTCCAGTCAACTTACCAAGTTGGTAATCTTTTATACAAAGATGTGAAATGCATTTATTTTTCTGTTTTCCTTCATTTCTCAGATATAGTTGTGCTGGTTAGTACAAATATTATTATTCTTTAACTTCTGTAAAGGGTTACTGTTTGTATTATAATGCTTTGTATTAAATATTTCAAACATAGTCAGTAACAAAAAAAAAATTGTTACTACTCTTTGGTCTGGATAAATGGCAGCTCTCTCCCCATCCATTTCCTGTATGCCACTTCCTGCCTATCCATTCAAGGGCAGTAACTCTGTTACCTTAACATTCTTCCTCTTCCACTTTTGTCAGTTAACCAAAATAGATTCTGATTTGAGGAAAATCCAACATCTATAACTTTATAAAATGCTATAAACAAAGTTGAACAGTACAGATAGCTTGGGGAGGAATTAAAAGTTTATATTAACACAGATAAAGATTTTGCCACCTTATGATGATGTGGTATCATTAACTTTATGAATTCTAAGACATTGTATATGGAACCTTATTTGCGAGAAACTGCTTCCCTAACAATAGAAAATGAATTGAGCAATTACACAGAAATAGAAAGATCATGCAACAAAGATACATGTGCTCATTGAATTTATTTAACCTTTACAGCAAAGCCATCCTAAGAGAACTAAAAGTCCTAACAAGATTTATTGTTAGTTGTCACAACCGTAACAGCATAAGATATGCAGATGAGACAGTTTTCATAGCAGACACAGAAAGAAAACTATAGGAACTCTTACAGATGGTAGTAAAGGTAAGCAAGAAGAAAGGACTAAACATCAATTATAAAAAGAATTTATAGTTGTAAGATGAACATCCTAAGTTGTGAAATATGAATTGGAGATACCCAAATCAAGGAAGTATAAAAATTTAAATATCTGAGAAGTGTTTTAATAGATGAGGGAAAATGTGACAAAGAATTCTGAAGCTGCATTGGTATATTGAAAAATGCCTTCCGAAAACTAAGAAAAATATTAAGAAATAATAATTTTTTATTAGAAACAAAGAAAAGCATGCTGAAATATGTAATATGTCTTTCTATATGGCAGTAAATACTGGACAATTTCCTCACAGATGAGGGAAGAGTTAAAGCAACAGAGATAGGATTCTTTCAGACGACAGCTGAGAATACAATGGGTGGAACATGTGGGAAACGAGAAAGTTTTAAGGAAAATGAAAGTAAAAAGGATGTTTACTCTTAGAATCACAAAGAAACTGTTGACATTTTTAGGACACATAATGAGGAAAGAAAGCTTAAATACTTTTTTTTATCTCAAGAACAATCAGGACATTTACATCTGCATAAAATGTAGAAAATCTATAGTGCATAAATATTAATTTAATTTAAATAGTTACAAATAAATTATTTAATGAAGTTGTTGTTTTCTATGTGCTATGTCAATCGGGACATGCATGATCATAGATCTTCACAAATTCTTATCCTTTGTAAGTCTTAGTAAGATTTTTCCTATCTCTCTTACCCCTTGTTCCACAATCCATTTAAACAAGCTTGTTAGATAGGTTTATATGCAGTTTAGCTATATCCCTCTTGCTTTCAATATATCCTGTGAATGTCATATTCTCCAAGTGCTCTTTTCTCATTATCTGTACTAGAAATTTCTTTAGAACCACATTTCTGCTGCATCAAGTCTCATCTTTATCTGAGAAATTTTCTAGCATTCACTGCCAGATAAGAGGACTCATATTAATAGCATATCAATGGTTATAGTTTTTACCAAATTTTTATGTTACTTAATAATTTGTTTTGCTTTTGGAAGGCGTCTTTCAATGGTTAGTCCATTCTTCCCATTTACATTTACTCCCCTAATCTGGGAGGATAATAATTGCTATGTGAATTAAGTGACTGTTTATCATGTTCATTATTACTGTTAATGGAAATTGAGGTAATAGTTTAACAGAACTGTTTTTTTGCTTTATTGATTTGGAAACACCTGATTTAGTTAAGATACCAGGGTTAAAAGTAGAGATGCAAAATTAAGTCCTGACAAAAATAAATTCTTTTTGTTTGAAAATTTTAAATTAGAACCATTGAAAATAATTATGGCTTTTCTGTGCATTTTGAAACTTTATTTTAAAATTTCTTTACAACACCATGCAATATGGATATACTTATGCATATATATATATATATATATATATATATATATATATATTAGACATGCATGCACACAATATATGAAGAGGTGCTGAAAACTTTTCAGCTTAACATATTTTCCAAAATCAGTTTTTAATGACCAAACATCAGAATACAGATTTTGGTAAGTAGTGAGAACATTTCAGTTCCTCCTGTAAATTATCTGACTGTGCATCTGTCTTTCTCTCAATAAATGCACATATGTGTGTGTGTGTATATATATATATATGTATGTATATATATATATATATGTGTGTGTGTGTACATGTGTATGTGTGTGTGTATGTGTAGAGAGAGAGAGAAAGCAAGATTGATAGATAAAATGATAATTTGGTAACTGGCTAAAAGAAAAGAGAAACAACCATTTAAAGTATATTTAAGAACACAATGCAACACAGCATAATAATTTACATTTGCATTTACTCTTGTTGCTTTCGAATTTAGAATAAGTGCACAGGTTTCATTGCTTTAGTTAGAAATAGATTTACTAAATTTAATTGAAATTTGTTTCTTATCAAATTTTTCATTGTTTACTACATATATTTTTTCAGTAATTCACTTATACAAATATATAAAAACATTAACTCTACTGTGTTCAGAGTTCAAACTAAATTTGGAATTCAAATGTGTTTACCAGCAAATCTATTGACTATTAGTATTATCTGATAGATTTTAAACTGTTTTATATGTCAGTGAAAAAAATTATATATAAATATTTTTTTATTGTAATTCAGTATAACTGAATGTTCTTGTAAATTTAAGTTTAGAAAAGATTTTGTTTTTTCTGCAAAATTTTTATCCTGATGGGTCATATTCCTAAAAGTTTAAAATAACTCTTTGCTATTGGAAAATAAGTTGATATAAGAATTAAATTTTATACAAGATAAACACTGCTCAGTAGCTTTTTCATGATATACACTTATTTTTAAAGTTCTAGAAAATAAAAAAGCAATCTAATTCTTATGTAACTAAAATAATATAATTATTTAATAAGAATTATGCTTAATGGAATTTGTATAAAATTACATTAGTTAATATAAAACTCAAAAACTGATGCCTGGGATCATTTTCTTACAACATTAAGGCAGATAAGCATTTAAAAACAATAGTGAAAATAACATGGATAGAGCATGTATGCAATGAGGAAGTTTTAAGAAAAATGGAAACAAAAAGTACACTGGTGGTTAAGAATAGAGAGAGATCAGATTTCTGGGATATAATGAAGAAAAATGGCTTGAAGAATTTGAGACTCAAAGAACATATTGAAGGCAAGATAAGCAGGAGGAAACATTTAGTAATCTTCCTAATAAGCTTGTGTAAATGGATTCCAGAACACAGAGCTGGTGAGATTGTAGGGAGACAAACATTTCTTAGAGCTACAAATGATAGGAAATTGTGGTAAGCTATGATCTCCCACATCCCCAAGGAAATTGCACAAGAAAATAATTGGACAGTTTATCCTCTTTTAATTCATAGTACACATTATTAAACTTGTGTGAAACTGATCCAAGTAATCTCTTTCCAATTGACAAAGTCACTTCGTACAAGCAGTACTGTGTTCAAGAATGAACTGTTTATACTCTCTTGTGTCGTGATTTTGATGCCCAGCTGATCTTGCAAAAAATTTGCATACATTCACCCACTCTTGTGAATTCCCCTAGCTCCGAGACTGTGTCTTTCTTAAATTAAGGTGTCAGGGCGGCCACATTTCTGTTTCCTTTCCTTTCATTCACTTATTTGGCATGCCAGGCATATATGTGCTCACTTTGTGACATAAGGTAAGTCTCTTCTACAAAACTAATGTTTATTTTTAGTTAAAAGCTCAAATAAAGCAAGATATGGATTATAGGTTGCTGTAATGAATGAGTTTTATGTTCAACATTTTTACATTTTATATTGTTTTATTTTTTATATTTAACTCTCTTGAATTTTATATAATTTTATTGTCAAAGATGTTGTTTGTTTAAAGACACATTAAGTATTGTGGATTTTTTATGGTCAAACTATTCAATTTCACTACCTTAGAGAATCTCCTACAGAACTTTATGTTAGTTGATTTTACAGGTCAACTTCTGTTGAATTTTGTATGATACAACAAATGAGGCTCAAAATCACTATTCAATAGTAATGGTCAATGACTAACCACACTAACCATTAGCAAACACAGAGGTGCCAATCCCCTCCATTTTTATTAACTGCATGCAGACAGATGAAGGTAAGAAACAGAACAAAACAGAATTATTTCCTGCTGAAAAAAAACATCTGAGTAGTTTGATTTCATTTAGTGCTGATGGAGCAAATTTCATTTGAAAACACATAGTAAACAATACCATTGTAATCATTACAGCTTACTGATTTATCTCTAATTTTTTGTCTATTAAATTATGTAAGCAGAAGTATCACTTAAACTTAGAGATTGAATTGTACTTAGATCTTCACTTATTTGCTTCATTTAGGCAATGTTTCAATTATACTTGAAATTATAATTAACTTCTGAAGGAAGCTAACCTGGAGTCAAAAAGAATTCATCAAAAAATAATAGTGTCCTTATATTGTTTATGGAAAAAAAACATGAATTCAGTGTCAAAAAGTAAAGTAAAAAAAGATGAAAAATTTATAAACCTTAAAATAAATAATCAAAAAAATTTGAATAAAGACTAACAGAAAAACAAACCACAAATGAAAAATCTAATTAGAAAATAAAAAAAGAATTCATATCTAAAATATTCAAGACCTTCTCCTAGAAAGGAAAGCTGATACCGATAACATTTTCAATATTCTAAATTACAAACTCCAAGTACCTTATGGCCTTGTGGGTACAATGATTATTACAAATATCAATAAGACATAATCATCTTGTTTTATCCTTACCTACAAGTAAAAATTAATCATCATTATTGATTATAATTTATAATTAAATCAAGATTACTTACAAGTATCTTTCTGAGATTACATTTTATTAAGCTTATCAAAAATAGAAATAAGTTCATACTATAAACAGCATTTATATTTTATATCTCAGCATTAATTATGATGAGATTAAAAATTAATTTTTTTAGGGATTTTAGTGTAATTGTAAATTTACAAGTTTTTTTTTATTTCTCACGACAATAACTCATTATTTCTTATTTTCATGTATTGAAGCATTCTATGCAGATGAATAAAATCAAAATTTATATCAGTCGATCAACTATTATAAAACTGGTTTTTCTTCATCTTTCTTTTACTAATTATTTTCTTTCTGCTTCTTGTCCATTTCTTTTTTTTTGTTTGGTTTGGTTTATTTTGTTTTATGGCATATCAACCTCAATGGGTTATTTAATGCCAACAACATTTTTAGGATACATTCGTATAAAAATAGGATATGTATTCTTTGGTTTAGATTGGTTTGGTTTATTTTGTTTTACAGCATATCAACCTCAATGGGTTATTTAATGCCGATGATTTTTTTGTATTGCTGGTAATATTTTGTTTTGTCAAAAATCTGTTTCTGCTAATATTTTTCCTTCAAAATTGTATTGCTGGTAATAATTTTTTTCAAAAAAGTATTGCTGGTAATAGTTAACTATTTGCTCATAGCTGTGACCCTAACAGGTGCTACCACCCTGGGTTGGCATGGACCTGGGAACACCAGCAATTAAGAGGTGGTTCCACCTCCCTCAAAACCTCATGATCAGAGGCCTTGCTGCTGGATGAATTTTATCGTCTTACCCAGGACATGGATGTAGTTTAATGTCTTACCCAGGACAACTTATTTTTTGTGTTATCAAAAGATAACCTTAATTTATTCAACAGAGGAATAACAGAAAATGGAACACAGATAACATTATGGGTTTTCTGTCTTAAAATTATTTTAAGTGGTTAATATCAGATGGACTATATATATATATATATATATATATATATATATATATATATATATATATGGATAAAATGGGTGCTCAATATATTTCTTATTGAATTTGAATGCCACAGATTTATAGTCAACTTGACCTTGGCATGCATGACTAAATTCAGATTAGCATCAACAGAAAAGAACAAATGTATTAATCATCTCTAAAATAAAGCAAAAGCTAACTCTGTATGGTTCTGACATGCCTACAAAGTGATGGAATGCTAACAAAGAATTGTGCTATCATGAAGTACTTCTAGATGGTGTGCTCAGAATTAGTGGTAATGATACTTTGCTTTCAATATTTAAAAAGAAACATGCTTGATCCATCTGATAAAGACTTTGTTCAGGTCACTGCTCTTGATTTTGCAGGCTTACAGCTATATCACATTGAAACACCAGTTTTTGTATCATCACCAAAATTAAGCAATGTCAAAACTGGTCAGTATCTAGGTTGATGACTGCTTGGCAATACTAGATGCTGTAAGCTTGGATATTTGATGGTGTAATGGATAATGGCTTGAAATTGGAAATCGGAAAACTGAGTTCCAATTCCATTCAGTTTCAATATATTCACTTACACACAAATATCTCTAGGGATGAATCCACCTCTTCTCTCCCATCTATGGGTTAAATTGTAAGACTTGTATGAGTAATTCATTGTTATCTTCAAAAAAGTTCTTATAATCTAAAATATTTTCTGGCTTTAAATGACCTGCAAAAGGTTGATAGGCCATAAAAAGAAACCAATCAATCATGTTTTTGCAGTAGTAGTTAAAAGAATTTATTTAAAGCGTGATTCAGATAATTAAACAGATATAGTTTCATTTGTAGATAAAAAGATGTTAAGACAGATTTTTTTTTTACTGTTAGTTAACCCAATACAAAGTCCAAGGGCAACTCAAGGTAGAGGGCTACTTAGTGAGACAGTTTTAAGGCAGAAGGAAGAAGTGCCCATTATGGGGACATGTAGAATAGATATTGGTTCACCGTAGACTTGGAGAAACCAAGGTTTTAGTTATCAGGGAAGCATTCTATCTGGAGTTTGTTTCACAAAGTAACAATACTGGGAAAGAATCTCTCTGAGTGGAACTTGCACCTTATCAAAGGGACACAAAGGAAATAGGAATGGTTTGCTACTATGAACATGGCAGATGGGTCCAAGCTGTGAAAATCTGAGCTGATGGAACTTAAGAATGTAACTTGTTTGAACATCTACCATTGTAATAGTGATAAATGAGTGGCTAGAAACATTTCAACTGTGGTATAAAAATTGCAGGGTGAGTGCAAAGTGAGAACGTCACAGCACCATCACAGATATGGCAGCAATACTGCATTCTTGGTCAACACTTTTGATAAGTCTGGAAACCTCCCAAGTGGGTATAGATGTATTACAAAGCTTGTACCCTGTGAGGAGGGGAATAGTCTTTGTTGTTTAACTTTGAGTTAGAGGGAAAGTCCATAGTGGAGAACTTAGCCTTATCCAACAAGGACAAGATAACCTCAGGGCCATTTATAATGGTCATCTAAACTGATAGTTTGCCTTCATTGAGTATCATATTTGGGATTTTCAAGAAACTGCAGGATCAAAGTTAATTGTTTTCCACTTTGGCTTTGGACTGATTGTGTGTAGCTGCTCTTTTTATAGTTCTTTTGCAATGATTGCATGCAGTTCTGAATGAGGCAAGTGTCCTGCTACACTGTTCCCTTTGATAGATATGGTAGTAGTGATTATGATTTGGGCTATGCCAAAGCACAGTCAGGCATGAACCAGGGCTGGCTATTTGGCTTTTGTTCGTATTTTATTGTGAGGGATAAAGCTTTCAGTGCCAGTAAGAATTCACTCAGAAATAAGGGAGGCTGTCCTGAAAATTACGTTTTTGAAGAGAACTGAAAGTTGTGCTTTTGCAATGTAACATCTGAAGTTGTCCCAATTGGCTTTGATATACTAATAGATTGTCTTCTGAAATGGTACATCTGAGGAGGTCCTTCATTTTGCATCAACCCTGACATAGATCAAAGAATAGTCTTAGGTGCCCAAGAGAGGCAATAACTCTGTGGAACATTGATCAGGGCTTGAGGTAAGGAACAGGTCTTATAGGTTAGCATGATGATCAGCTGTTTCAGAAACATGAGTAGGCTTAACTACAATCTTATTCAGCTTGTATACTATAATCATAACAGTTTGTATACTATAATCATAACAGTTTTTCTATTCTTTGTTAGTTCTGTTTGAGCCATTCCTTATGGTGAATATTGTAATCACCTCAAATGTAAATGTTTGCTGAGGGATGAATAGAGATTATGTCACCAATATTCTCTGTTATTCTATCAAACATTGTCTCCTAAAAAATTTCTTTAAAAATAAAAAATAGATTAAAAAGATAAATAAATAAAAATATTTTGACAATTCTTCATCTCAAATCTCAAAAACAAATTATCAAAACCGATATCAAAAGACTTTGATAACCAAATGTTGAAACTATCTTGACACTTGATCAACAAATACACCACTAAAGTGCTTTGTGATGGTGGTGTAGTGAATATAAGCTTTAGTTAATCAAGTGTTGTGGTCATTTAGTGATTGTGTGTTCAATCCCTAGATCTCATAATGAAACAATATACACTAGTTTTATAGGAATTAACAAGAACCAGTATCACAGGGAGAAAAATTACACATTAATCAACACGTAAAATATCCCATAGCTTAAGATAATGGATATCTGAAAATAGTCAGAGAATATGTAGCTGAAACATGTCTATAATACAATCTCTAACTATCATAGATGAGAATAGTCAGAGATAAGACTGTTATTCAAAAGAATGAATTATGTAATTTGAATTTTCATTTATTTATAATCTTTATTAGTTTTTCTGCTTTTTAAATTTTTTTGCTTTCTATTTGACTTCAGTAGTTTGCTTCAGATAAACAAGAAGCAATACATATCTCCTATAAACAGAGAAACTATCAAGTGAAAACTAGCAGACAGAAACTGATTAGTCCTGTTTCCAAGCAGATCTTGTTATGCATTAGTTGTACAATTGCAAACTTAATTTATTTGAAAAAAAAAAAGAATCAAGTACTGAGAATAAACCAAGTGAAACATATCTGGAAGGACAACATGAAAAGGATTAAAGGAAAAATATTTGCAATTATGGAAAATTAGAAATTCATTGAGAGAACAAGATTTAACTTGCAAACAGATAACAACATGAATTTTTCTGTTTTTATTTCATTTCTTTTTTATAATAAAAATTTAAGGGCAAGGAAGAAAACATTAAAGTAAAATAAGCAAGACTAACATTCAAGCTTCCAGTCCCCCAGGGAAGTCAAAATATTGAGATGCACAATTTCCAAAAATGGGAAAATTAGCAATATATATATATATATATATATATATATATATATATATATATATATATATATATATATATATATATATATATATATAAAAGCAATATATATATATATATATATATATATGTATGCACACACACTCAAGGTGATTGAAAAGTAACTCTCTATTTTAAGTATGAGTTGCCAGCCAGGAGTCCTGA
Source organism: Acanthosepion lycidas (assembly GCA_963932145.1). Lineage (NCBI taxonomy): Eukaryota > Metazoa > Mollusca > Cephalopoda > Sepiida > Sepiidae > Acanthosepion > Acanthosepion lycidas. Next base: position 105,915,010 of record OZ010576.1, on the reverse strand, counting down.
CTTAACACTCTGTGGCTTTTTACTCTGGGGACAGTTACAGGAGCAAGTCTACCAAACCAAGATGTTTGAAGAACTTGAAGTGCAAATACAAGAAGTTATGTCTTCCATACCACAAGACTTCTTGGTAAAATCAGTTGGCACATTTCCTGGACAGCTTGCGAAGCTGATAGTGAAATCTGGTGCCCATATCAAATTTAAATAAAATCTTATGATGAACAATTATATAAAAATTATAGTTAACAAACAAATTATAATTATTTTAAAATAGGGGATTACTTTTCAGTCACCCTGTATATATGGGGTAATCAAAGATATGTGAATGTCTAAAACTAACTCTTTTAAATACACATAAATATACAGAAGAATTATTTAAATTTATATTGAACGAGATGAAAATTAAAATTTCAAATGAATCATTTCCATACATATATACATATACTACTTCATGCACATATATGTAAGGAGGTATTCATTGATAAAAAATAAAACTGCAAAATACTCTGGCTTAAGACAATTTCAATTTGACACTGTGTCTGTGTTTTAGTTGGTATAAAGGTGGTGTGATAAGTTTCTGTACATGGTAAGTATCCAGTTCAATCCATTTACAACCATTCAGATAATTAAGATTTTGTACTATAGGATGTGCAGTGTGGTGTAATGGATAATGGATTAGAATCAGAAATTTGAGAGCTGAGTTAAAATTCCAGTTGGATGTGTTATTTTCATTTATGCACAGATATCCTTGTGTGAATGCATCTCTTCTTTTGGGTTGAATAGCAGGACAGACTAGATCCTTTACTCCTGGTTGGAAACTAGTCTACTGATGAAAGAAATGGCAACCCACTGTGAGAAAATCTTCTTTCTAGTTACTCATGATTTGAAAGAGACATGGTTACCGAAACGTGCATCATGTATAGCACTTCACTGACTCACTACAAAAGGCTGGATGGTCATGTTGGATGTAATATATACATGGTGCTTTCATGTTGGCATCTGTGATCAAAGAAAAATCTTTACACTTGTAGATTTTATTTTGTATAGCCACATAGTAAAGTTGAGTGTCTAGATTGTTGCATTTTAAGAGTGGTAGTGGATATACCGAACTGTATCCACAGCAGATTTGACTACAGGAGTGTCAAAATGGACTGTTAAGATGTATTTACTTGCAGCAGGATTACAGGTAAGCATGCTTCTAGCCAGATGTCTACTTGTGCAACAACACCATTGTGCATATCACCAGTGTTATATATATATATATATATATATATATATATATATATGTATATATATATATATATATATATATATATATATATATATATATATGTATATATATATATATATATATATATATATATGTATATATATATATATATATATATATGTATATATGTATATATATATATATATATATATATATATATATATATATATATATATATGTATATATATATATATATATATATGAAGAAAAATATACGGAAAAAACAAACAAAAATCCTTATATGCAATAATGCTGTTTAATGTTAATATGTCGACGTCGGACGTTTCAGTCAATAAACCATCTTCAGGACATATTCAATATAAAATATAAAATATAATTAACATTATCAAATTTAACATGACAAAGATGATAGACACAAGAACAAGACTTATCCAAACAGATAACTGAAAGTTTTATATGATCAGCGTTCCATTTTAAACATGGTCACGTTGTCACTACATAGGCGACGATGTGAAAACGTATTCCTAAATTTGAATATGAAAGAAAATGAAAAATGAAAGAAATTCTATTTGATCTAAAATTTATATGTACGCTTGTTGAGCCCACATATTTTAAGTCACAGTTTTTACATGAGATTTGGTAGATGCAAGCATCAGATGTAATATGTTGGTTGCTGGTGCTATTAAATCCAAGTAGAGTTTGATGTTTATTACATCTGATGTTTGCATCTACCAAATCTCATGCAAAAACTGTGACTTAAAATATGTGAGCTCGACAAGCGTACATATAAATTTTAGATCAAATAGAATTTATTTCCCTGACTACATCAAACTCTACTTGGATTTAATAGCACCAGCAAACAACATATTACATCCGATGCTTGCATCTACCAAATCTCATGCAAAAACTGTGACTTAAAATATGTGGGCTCGAAAAGCGTACATATAAATTTTAGATCAAATAGAATTTATTTCCCTGACTACATCAAACTCTACTTGGATTTAATAGCACCAGCAAACAACATATTACATCCGATGCTTGCATCTACCAAATCTCATGCAAAAACTGTGACTTAAAATATGTGGGCTCGACAAGCGTACATATAAATTTTAGATCAAATAGAATTTCTTTCATTTTTCATTTTCTTTCAAAATATTAAAATTTAGGAATACGTTTTCACAGCGTCGCCTACGTGGTGACAACGTGACCATGTTTAAAACGGAACGCTGATTGTATAAAACTTTCAGTTATCTGTTTGGATAAGTTTTGTTCTTGTGTCCATCGTCTTTGTCATGTTAAATTTGATAATGTTAATTATATTTTATATTTTATATTGAATATGTCCTGAAGATGGTTTATTGACCGAAACGTCCGACGTCAACATATTAACATTAAAACAGCATAATTGCATATAAGGATTTTTGTTTGTTTTTTCCATATATTTTTCTTCATACTGTCAGATCTATATCCATATATTTGCTTACATATATATATATATATATATATATATGATAGAAATCGGTTTGTCTCATGAGATAATGGTAGTCCTCTGTTTGGCCAAAATTCAGTCCTTTGGAGGTGAGACTATAGTGATCTCTCCAGGGTACAGGTGTGAGTGATAGTATATGGAGGTTGTGGACAGCCCAGACCACATGCCCCCACCATCTTGGCTGTAAAAACAAGATCCTAAGGAATGCATGGCATTACATTTAGTTGCCAGGAGGTTACCATTGTTGGCAGCAAATTGCCTTTGGAGCCCTACGCCGTATTTTGTGTCTAGAAATAATCCCATAGCATTTTCCAGCAGAAGTTTAAAATCAGGGTTTTTTATTCCCTTAGGATTTCATTACCAGGCTGATGAGCTCCATCTACTTGAAATATATAAAGGTTGTATGCAAAATATATCTATTAAATTTCTTTCACATTCACTTTTTGTTTTGGAGAGAATTTGTAAACAGTGACTACCACCGCTGATAATGCAAAGCTCTTTAATGAATTGAGCCCTCTAGGTCACTGACATGTTTATTCAAAAGAACTGTTAAATGAGTATGGTCATCGCTGAGAAGTTTGTTCAGTATTTTGCATGGATCCTGCAAATGACTTTCAATACTTAATACAGATGTTCCAAACTAAATTTTTTTTGTACATGGCCTAGCCTGTTTTGCAAAGTATGAACTCCTTGCTTGTGGGTTTTCATATGATGGGTTAGACCAGAGCAGTTTCAGCAGGCATTCTTATACACCCTTCATGTTATTTCTAGTACTGATCATAGTTTTTGGAAGGTTGACTCATTTTGTGGCTCATGAGGCCTGTATCTGAGAGACATGCACTGCGACATTTAGCGCTGGATCAGTGGTTTCATCATTTGCCCAACTCATTGTATGTTCATTGAAGTTTTTAGCAACTCCACTTAAGTTGATCACAAGCAGCAGTTTTCCATTCAGAATCATCTATATGGCAAGCTGCAAGACAAGAGACACTTTTAAACAGTCCATGAAGTACTTCTTTGCTTTATGCTGGAATTGAGTGCCATAGAGTATTTTGCTGTTATTAATATGAATGACATGGCCTGCCCAATGAAGCCTGTTGTGATGAAAATAAATAAATAAATATATACATATACATCTGCAAGTTTTACTCATTTCAAGCAGTAAGGTTTGTTTGTTTAATTTTTTATTATATTTTTCCAATTTTGGAAGATGTACATAGAAATACTTAATGGAGCCCATCCCTCTTCACATTGCTTTTGAATTCAGAATGGATGGTCTACCAGGGCTATTGAGCACAGTCTACCTTGTTATTTTACAGAGATAGTAGACACTTGTTTTCAAGCAAGGATATTTATTAAAAAACCAAAACAATTAAAAAAATAAAAATAAAAATATGATGAACTTCTTATTTGCAGATTCTGATGATTTTGCTCTTTCAGACATCAAATTTTTCACCTCTCTGATTTTCTCTTGTAGAGAGTTTCATTAGGCTGCACAACAGACATGTGATAAATCTTTCGTTTTAGGTTTCTGGGTAAACACAAGGATTCAAGATAGCTTAGACATGTCCAATAGGATTCAGGACAGTAAACTGACTTGGCAATGAGTGTCACTTTATACTTTTGAGATCCATGGTTTTGACTGATTTTTTTTATGTACAGCATCAAGTTTTTTCTTTAATCTGCTATGTCCTTTCAGGACATGAGTGATCATGGCTCTCCAAAATTTCTTGTCCTTTTTTACTCTTAGTAAATTTTGCCCTTGTTACATAGGCTATATGCTGTTTTTCTATATCACTTTAGCATCTGTGAGTATCAGATTTTCCAAGCCTTCTTTCCTCATTATTTACCCTAGACATTACACCTATCTCATTTTGATGCTAAGTAGAACCACATTTCTGTTGCTTCACATTTCTTCTTCATCTGTGAGGAAATTGTCCAGCATCCACTGCCATATAGGAGGACTGACATTATGTAACAATTCAGTATTTTTCTTTGTTTTTAATAAAATTTTCCTGCTTCTTAATACTTTGTTTAGCTTTTGAAAAACTATTTAAGAATAGGACTCATGTCTTCAGGTAAATATTTTGTTTTTGCAATTTGCAGTGTTGGTTGAAACTACCTCTAGTCCAGCCTATTCTATGTTTCATTTCATTATCTCCAATACTGACTCTGTTATAACTGATTTTGTCTTCAAATGGGAAAGGTTTAGAGAAGTTATTCTGACATCTGACTTGTCCAAGCTGCATCTGATAAAGTTGGATAATGATGGTGACAGACTTTGATGGACAACCCAATTTTTCTCAAATTATCTCATGTATTTACTTACTTACTGTATCAAAATCTTTTGGCAGGTTGACAAAAGTGACACACCTCTCTTTGTTATGTTCCCTGCATTTCTTTTAGATTTGCTGTAGAACAAAATCTATGACAGTCATACACCAGTTTGTTCTGAGACTGTATAGTCTCACAGAGATATTATTCAACTATTTTGTTGTATTCGAATAAAGGTGTTGCTTGCAGTAAAGTATTAAGAAAAATACTTTAAGGTCATGTTTTAACAAATGAAAATTGTATTGGTTTTGTACAATTATTCATACAAAAATTTTATAAATTTAAATCGATTTTGAAATGATATCTATCATCTGTAATGTTTGAAAATGTTCTAGGTTTCTCTTCAAAAGTAAAAAAAGAACAGGACTTACTTAGTGAAAACAACAAACAGATTTTTAGCTCTAGTGTAAATGAAAAGAACTGCAAGCCATCATGCCTACTAAAGGGTATTAGAGCAATGCATGCGATCCTCTTCTATACAACCTAAAGCTTAAGCAGAATGATTGGTGAACAATTCCTGCTTAGACAGCCCAACCTTGTGTTGACAGCAGCAGTTTCATAAGTTTAGCAAAACCTAAAGATAGCATATAACCTCACCTACAAAGCACAACGCTTACTTGCAGTGTGAACAGATCAGTACTCCACACTCACAGAGATTCCATTCTAAATCACTGGTTTAAATACTTTCATAACCTTTACAGCACAAAGCACATAACAGAGTTTTTTTTATTAATCACATTAAACAATAAACCAATCAAACTGGATGAGGCAACAACACAACAAAAACTATTAAAGCAATCAAGTATCAAATCTGTTTCAAAGTTGCACATATTGACAGTATACACCCAAAGGTCAAGAGACACTATAGTTATTCTCTGCATGACTACCTCCATGTACTATGAGTTGGGATAGGGTAAACTACCTCAGAGTTTCAAGATCACTGCCATTAGAACCTATAAAAAGATCAAAGTCGCCAAAACAGACTGATTGAATTATTTGTTGTTGTTGTTGTTGATGATGATGATGATGATGATGATGATAATAATAATAAGTCATCATTAGTAAAATTTAAGATCTCTTACTAGAAATGTGAGAACTGAAATTTAAGAATTTTTGTGCTTGGAGCTGCAAGAAGGAATAATATAAACATTCGTTTCAAAGAAACATAAATCAATAAATTCTAAATGAGATATTTCAGAAGTTCTTATAGGCAATAAATCTTGAAAATGATTCAGAAATAAGTTATAACATATTTGTATAAAAAAATTGTACAAGACCAATACAATTTTAATTTGTTAAAACATGTCTTTAAAAATATTTTTCTTAATCCTAAACAGAGCCTGCAATAAATAACAATATATTGTCTTTCATAAACTACATGGAATGGGATTTTCATTTTAAGGAGTACTTTTTTGATATCTGAGTCCTGAATTACAGTTAAAAAAGAAAAAAAATGAAAATATTTATTATCAGTAAGGAAATGTTTGAGCTAAGGCACTTCAAAAAAAAAAATGTCATTTTATTTGTCATGAAAATTAAAATATATTACACTTATTCAATTCTTAACTTTTCGTTTTGAAAACTTTATTAGTATTAACAATATCTGAAAGAAAAGGAAAAATGATATTGTAATGATGAGCTTAAAAATGAATAATTTTTATTGATTAGTAAAATGAAATTTGCATTTTTGGAATGAGGCTAGGCATGGATTTTCCCTGGATACTGTGGTTCAACACAATCAGACCCATAAGCTCATGACTTGATCTTAGTTTCAATGCCCATAAGACTTAAAATATGCATCCCTGGAATAATATTTTATTTTGTTCTTAAATTGCAACAATCACAATATCACTTTAATTTTCAGAAAAATTATTCCTGATTTCTTTCAGAAAAAAGTAAACATTCATAAAACCCATGAATATTTAATGAAATCTGTAGCAAATGTCATTAGTTCAAATGATTATGCAGATATTTTTTTAATCAAATTTCTAAAAACTGATATTGAAAATCGGTTGCTTTAAGACTAACTCATAATCAGTGTAACAAATTATGTTTGTAATTCTGATAAAGAGAAATATTTAATTTTCTTGTCAGGATCTTGATTCATTTTCTCTGATTCAAATCCTATAAAATGTAGGTATATTTTCCTCAAAAAATTATCCTATATTCTGATGCTAAAATGCACATTTCTAAAGATAAAGTTAAGTGTATATTCTGAGAGAACCTTTCTGAGATTTTCTGATCAATTTCTAAGTGAAATATCAAAGATATTTCCTAATTCATTCAAAGATTGCCATAGAAGAATATTTGCAAAATTAGTTTCATCAAACCATTTGTAATGAACACAAATTTCAGTACATATATTGATAATGTGCTTTTGTGTTCATTGAAGCTTAGCAGATATTTAATTGTGATAAGTATTCAAATATAATGTCAATCGACATCTCCAGATGCCCTGACCTATTTCCTGGCCTTCTCTATATCTTTTCCTCCATCATGCCTCTTTACTCTCGCTCACACTCTGTAACCCTTTGCATACTAGTGGCATCCCACCTTGCTTGGGGTGAATTGCTTAAAAAAAAGTATATAGATAATGTTTTCAAGCATTTTACCTGTAACTTCAATTATCAAAATTATCACACAAAACATGATCATCATACATTTTTTCAAAGTAAAAACAACCATTACAAAAATCTATTTTGGTGGGGATGTTGTTCACATATGATTGCATTTTAATTTAATTGTAATTGCTTATATTTCAAATGAACCTTTGCTTTTAATATTTCAAAATCCAGGCTTCTAGCTGTGTAAACTAACTTCCAAATCAATCCAAGTTTTTACTAATCAAGGTGCTATGCTTAATAGTTTAAAGAATAAAAATAAAAAATACTGACAATTATTATTATAAAATTTGTATATTTTCCTTGTTGAGGTTTGCAGTATATTCACTCACACCATAGGAGTAGTGGTAATAGAATTTTTAGGCTTGTTTTATGAAGATAAAGACAGGAAAAATAAATGTACACAATACAGAGAAAGCATGACAAATTGTATGCTAATTTCATACAATATTATTTATGTATTTGTGTGCATTGTTGTGTGTATTTTACATTACTATTGTGTTATGTTACATGTTATAAAAGGGAGCAATTTAATCTGTAATATTACAAGTCATATCACAGAGGGAAGTTACACGTGTTGTCATCCTTATGGTTTTTAGGTGACGAGATTGAATTTCACATCTTTTGATGGGATGTCTGTATTTCTGGTAGGAACAGTTTTTGTTGCATGCTGAGAGTAATTTTATTGTTTTTATTTTTTTATTTAATTTATTTTAAACAATATTTAAATATTATTGTTTTATTTTATGTTATTTGTAATTTTCATTATTATTATTATTTTATTTGTAACAATATTAATATTCCTACAGGTTTTTATAATGAAATAAATAAAATTTTCTTTATATTATGTAACATATTTCAGTTTTTGTAGTATGTGATTCATAAGTTTGATTAATAAGTTTAAAATCAGCCTATTTGCTGTCATATCTGGTCTGTTGCATTTCCTAGAGATTCTTGACAAAATGCAAAGAAGTACTGATCTGGAATCTCAGCTTCAGTCCCTTTCCTATTGACATTCCATTTGCCTTATCTATAAATATTTTTTATGGTAATTGTTCTGATGAGCTATCCTCATTGGTGTCTTGACTTAACAAATTTAAGCATCGTACTAGATTAGCAGATAGGTTTTTTAGTTTCCCCATTGAAATTGCTAGTTGTGGGCATAAGTTCTATGCTCATAGTTTCTTTTCTTTTACTTCTTGCTTGTGGAACTCTCTTCTGGCTTCCTACTTTCCAAGGAAAGAACTATGATCTTCAAAAACATAAATGCAATATCAATCATCATCTTGTCTTCTTGACCCCTGCTCTTTTAGTGTCTTATGTTTCCTTCATTCTCAGTAGTCCCTTGCAACTGAGTTGATTTTATTGCCTTGCTTGGGGGGAAATGACTAAAATAAAAAAGAACTATCACAAAAGCTCTCACCCACACATTAGCTGCAAATGTTAATGGATTTGTTGTCTTTATATGACCTTATGATTCTATTATCACTTGTATCTATTTTAAGAAATAAGTTACACATTGCATGTCCTATAAAAATTAGTCTATAAAAATAACAATATCTTAATCTATTACGTTAAATGTATTATTGATTTCAGTTATAATATGAAACATTTGGGGGATGCAGTGTAATAATACTTGAAACTTGTAAGTACAATTTTTACCTTTGAAAATCTGTATTTCTCATATGTAAAATTCAATCTACACTTATCTTTTCCACAATAAAATATATAACATTTCCAGTCAAAATATAGAGTAAATATGAGAAGTGATTAAAGTTAGGCAATATACATAGATTCTAACTATTAGAAGCTGCTCATAGCTGGATTTTTACAGCAAAGTTACTAATGCTTTTGCTCATAAGTCAAGAAGAATTCAATGTTTAAAATTATAAGTCAATATTCTATGTTAATAATACTTATTTATATGTTGAATAAATAAAAAATATTTATTTTCATCTAAGATCATAATGTTACTTGCTTACCGTCCCCCCCATTATATTTTTCTGGACATGCTGCTATTAGCAACCTGTGTATCATAAATGATTTCATATTTTTTAGTTATTTATGGGATGCTCTCCAATTCTTTTCCTGCTAAGTCTAGAAGTCTACATTCTGCTTGGCTGATTTATACATTAGAGCTAATATAAGCTTCTTCCTTCAGTTTTCATACCTTCCAGCAATGTTCTCTAGCTATTATTTGGACAAAGAGGGTAATGTAAACTCTTCTCCCTGTTTCTATGATCTGCCATGTAAGAATTTTCTATTCCTTTGGATATGAGGTTCAGTTGTTCAAACAATTCTTGGAATTATGATAACTTCTCAAAAAGATAAAAGATATCACCATTGTAGTCAGCAGGTGGATGCCAACAACTAATTTCCCTAGATTTATGTAAATGAATGCAGATCCCAGTAATGGAGCCAGTGATTGCATAGTAACATTTGTAGAATCAGTAGGTATTAAAAAATATATTATTACAATAGTATGTTTCAATGCTTAATATGTTCCATATAAGTATTATGCATTTGTTCTGAGTAGGTAGATAGGTACAATGAAGTTACCTAAAATTTAAAACTTTCTTAAGACACCCAAGTCAGCTCTCTCACAGTAATCATCATGAGAAAAGAGGCAACTGTGAATAGGAAAAGGACTTTGGATAGTGAGAATTTAGGTTAGCAACTGTTACTTAACAGAATAGCTAATTTACTCCTTTATTTCTGCAATTATAAACTGCTAACATTGATATTGCATATAAATTACAGTAGAAATCTAATTCCAGTGTTTCTTCATTTAGTTCCATATTATAAATTGCACTGAATTTTAGCTTAATTGAATAATCAATAAATCTTAATATTTCTTATGTGATCAAAGAAAATAAAAGAGACAATTTCATGTAAATGCATCATATAAATATATCACAGCACATCAATCATCGAAAATATTAACACCAAAAGTAAGAAATGATATTGCAACTGTGTCTAATTCCACCTACCTTGGTGTACACATACTAGACATGAGCTAACTGAAATACATCAGGTGTTTTCGTACATTTACTAATACATTGTCATTAACATCTTTTTTTCTTGTTTCAGAGTTTTAATAATCTTTTATATTCTAAAATTATTACATAAATATATTTTCTGTATTTTTTACTTTTTTCTTATTTGAATATCATCTAGTAATTCTAATGCCGTTGTTTTTTTTTATCATAACCATTGGTTTGGAAAAGACTAATTCAAGATGATATTTCTTTATCATTCTAATCCAATAGAAGAAAAAGTCAAAAGGAAACAAAGAAAAAACCAAAAGACACACACCTACCTAAACAGTAATCTACAGTGTTCTATATCTAAATCCCAGCATAACAACTCAGAAAGAGACAATATTTGGACAGATAGTTGAATTTCATGCTACTGCAATCATCAGATAACCAGAACATTATATATATATATATATATATATATATATATATATATATATATATATATATATATATATATATGTATGTATATGTGTGTGTGTGAGACCTCATTGATAAACCCATTTGAAGAATTCATTTTGAAGGACAAAATGTACAATGTTAATTTTTTTTATCTATTTTGTCATTCATTTACCCTCTATATTCATGTGTATATCATATCCTCCATGTATCACTAAAAGTAAGAAATGATATTTACACACCACCTGCCTTGGTGTACAAGTACAGCACATAGGTAAACAGAAACACATCAGGAATTTTCATAAATTTTCTGATACATTCTAATTGACATCATCTCAATAACACATTTTACTACAAAATTATGATCTAAATATATTTGCAGTATTTTTAATTTTCAACCTTTTTTTTAAAAAAATCTTATTTTAATATTACCTTGTAACCCTAATGTATATCTTTGCAGTCCTCTTCTGGGTTATAACCATTGTTTTAGAAACCACTAGTTCAAGAGGATATTTCTTTATTATTTTAATCCATTTTTTTGTTTGTACGTGTGTGTATTTGTTAGAGTAACACAGTAAAAACATTGCAACAAGTTATTTTGTTAAAGTAATACAGTTAAATCCAAGGTCTTGAAGAATAAAGCAATTTTCAGTTCAACTTACAAACTGATAATGCAGGCAGGGGTTATGCATTCACACTCACTCTGGTAAAAATGATTTAAGTTTTGTATGATTATTTGTTCATTTAAAAAAAAGTTGAAAAATAATCACATCAACATTGGAAGAGGAAAAAAGATGAAATCATCGTAACTCCTTCATGAAACAGTGATAAATTTAAAAAATAAATTAAAAGGTAGTTGGAGTTTGTTAAATTACAGAGTAATCTTCCCTTATTTATATATTTTTAAATAAAATAATAAAGTTGTTAAATTATATTATTGTAATATATTATATTGTATTGGAATATATAATACTGTAAATATATCATACATGATATTATTGATTATAATTAAAGTTACTTATTTATATATTTGTAAATAATTCTAATATACATTCTTTAAATAAGAATGAGAATGAATTGAAATACTTACCAGGTAAAATAGGTTAAAAGCTAACAAAAATTTTAAGAATTATTATTAATGAAACTGATGAAAAAAATTTAAACAGTAAATTTTGATTCTTCACTTCAGTTTTTAATGATGAGTAACCACATAATATGTTCCTTGAAAGAGATAAATTAAAAATGCCTGATGTTTCATTCTAGTTCTAGCTGATTCATTAATAAGAGGGAATTGCATGTTTTCTGAAAGACCCAATTCTTTCCATCAAATGCAAAAAAATGCAAAATTAGCAATTCTATCATTTATTTATGGCTGTTAGAGCATTTCCACTTCAGTGTTTGAGATAAAGAAAAACTAACCAATTACTTCTCTTGATTCAACTTTCTTTTACAGCTGAAGAACAAAGGCTTCATTCGTCATAAAATTCCTCTTGTCCAGGGAAAGAGTGCTATCAGAGTTGCCATATTGCAATTGTCCAGAATTAGTTTGCTGAAGTTGATATCAGTCTTTCAGCATGAATGAATCGCGTGTTTACTATCTCATTAGTATGAGTGTAATATTAAGCTAAGAGGATTTCCCTTAAAAAGCTAGTGAAAAATCACTGAGAGATAGTGTTTTGTAGGGTGATGCTTGAATTAATGGACAACTGATTGCATTTATGGCTTGTAATGTCTGTCTTTTTATCATGAATAATTGGCTGAAAATAATGCTTATGACAGTCAACAGATATATAAGGAAATGTTCCAACAAATCATTTTTTATTTTTTCCATGTAGTTGTGGTTAAAATCTTATTGGTGTTTATTAATAGGTTTTTCCGTTATTGGCTGCGATGGGTAAATTGTCGCCATTTTATATTTTTAATTTCTCACATGCACATTGTTTGTTTTTTGATTTTGCCAACTCTATCTGTGAGAAAAATAGCTCCGTGATGCAATTCACTCTGCCAGAAATTTGAAGACATCATGCTGTACTGCTTGGCATTTGCACCTGAAGATATTGCAGTGGATTCAGAAAGAGTTGAATGAGTCTAATGGTGATTAAAAGGTGTTTGCATTGATTGCTAGTGATGCCAATGTTATGCCTTCATTCATCCTCCCACGGGGCTTCAGACTCAACACAGAGGTCTACATCTAGTGCCTTGAGGAGGTAAAGCTGCTCTGGGTCAAGAGGGTGGCTGATGGAAGACTCTATATCTGCCAACAGGACTTTGCATCATGCTACAGGCAGGAGAACCTAGTCATGAAAATTTCTGTAACTACATCACCACTTACACTGTCCACCTAACTCTCCAGACTGCAACCCCCTTGATTATCATGTGTCGGGTGTAGTTGAGTGAGAGACCAACAAAACTCCTTGTAACACCAAAGATGAACTGAAGGCAAGGATTATGGCAACATTCACCAACTTAAGGAGACCCTCCAGAAGATTTGCTGAAGATTCTGAAATAATCTGGAAGCCATGGCTGAAGCCAATGGTGATTTTATTGAATAAATTTACTCTTTAGTATTTCAAGATATTTTTCTGTAATTTTGGTAAATATGTCTGAGATGTCAATGTTATTTTCATTTTTGCATCATTTAGACAACAATTTATCCATCACACACTGTATATATTGATGTATACTATTTCTATCACTTTATGCTAGCTATGATGTTAATTTGTTCCAGGAAAAATAACTTATCCCTGCCACTGTGCAGGGATAAGTTATATAAGAAAAGATAACTTTCAGCTACTCCATTAGTTCACATGGTTGCCAGATTTAAACCTCATTTAGCATTCAGTTATACTTATCAAGCCTAACTCACTGACAACACTGGAATGTGTCTGGATAGATATACACAATAATGGCATCCTAAATTTCTGTATAGGAAGGTAATCTTTAGGAACCTATCCTGCTTATTTTCTTTTCAATCTGAGAATGGAAACAAATCACCTTATAGTATCAAAAAGAATTAAACCATTTCGATAATTTAATAAGAATCATCTATTTATTAAGATATTTCCTGATTGAAAATCTGTTCTTATCATATTTCTTTTCAGAAGTATGATGCTTTTTGACTCTAGTGTAATCAGCTGTGTTATGGTTTCTTAGCCACATTCAAACTGAATCACTGCAGACCCAAAGATACAGTAGAAGATATAAGAAATTTATGACTAGAAGATTTGTCACATTTTTAACTTCAAGATGATTTCTTTTGCCAGAATAAATGATGTTCATTACAGAAAACCCTCTTTCATCCATAATATTTATTATATTTTTAGGTCTTTGGATACTTTTCGGTACAATATATTTATAGTAATTTCTCGTTATGCTTTCAAAATAATCATGAAAATCATTATTGTTGTGGTAGGGGGTATGTATCACTAGGAGCATAGTATAAATAACATTTTACCTAGACCATCAGCTATTAATATATAAGAATACTTTCAGATAATCCAACAACTGGTTTGCTAAGCTATTATAATTTTAAGAATCAGTTCATGTGAACTAGTAGGCTGCTACCACTGGATATACCCATACAATGACCTCAACAAATTATATATTCCATGCCACTGATATTAAGTTGAATGGAGAAGCTACGCTTTATTAGATAGCAGATTTTAATTTTTTGGTACTTCATTGAAATCATGCAGTTTGATACATGCCTGAGCATAATTTTATTTTATTTCTCATTTTCAAAATATTTTCATCTGTATGAAGTTTGAGAAACTCAATAATTTTACTTTCTAATATTCTTCTATTTGCAGTGTCTCTTCAAGACATGAACGATTATGGCTCTCCACCACTTTCTGTCCTTTGTAACTCTTAAGAAGGTTTGTCATTTTCATATTTCTTCTAATTCCTGTTCTACGATCAAATACACAAACTCATTAGGTAGATTATTTGGTACTTTTCCCTGTTCCTCTTGCCTTCAGTAAGTCCTGTTAATGTCAAATTCTCCAAGCACACTTGCCTTTTTCCAGAAGTTAACATGAAAAAAGGTTTTATTTAATTTCAGTAAACAAATAAAACTGCTTGTGACACAAATCTTATGATTAAACCAATGTATGTAGTGAATACATGTCCGAATATATATAGATATATATCAGGAACAAAGGGTCCATGTATACAACACATGCGGTACATGCCATATATTCTTTTCAAGGATAAATAATTTTGTGTAATATATAATTAATTATTGATAATTTTCACTATCCTCTTTGTAGTAACACAGAACATGGCTTACCTGGTACAAAGCATGTTCAAGTTGCTGCAGCTGTAACAAGAAATCCAGTTCAAGGTCTACAGGTGTGTGTGTGTGCATTGACTGTGATTTGATGAAATGGACATCATACCTATGCAAATGTACCAACACCTGCTGCTTACTATATAAGAGGATACATTACTTTCTAGGGGAGAGTAGTAATTCTGTAGATGATGCTTGTGGTGTGTAGTTGAAAGAGAAAGAGGTACAGTCAGTATAAGCAGAATACTCAATACTTAACACAAGCTATTTCAGTCCTTAAGATGGATGGTGAATTTGATCTGAAGCTGAATTCCCTGTATGATAATGATGGGTTGGTGGTTGAATGGATGAAAATGGTGGGACTTGTCTGCAGACTGTGCAATGTGAAGTGGCTGGAACACATCATTTCCTTGAGACTGAAAAGGGGACACGTTTGCCGTCTACCAGTGATTAAGAGGCAAGGAGAAGGTGCATGCAGATAAAATAAAGACAGACATATATGGTATTCATGACGAATGAGCAATTCATAGCACACCAATCTGTCAGTGTTTATCTGGCAGAGCTACAGAAGATTGCAGTGTTGTTTGGCACGGTGAGTGACTGCACACTCAGGTGTGCATTTGTGGCTGGACTACCAGCCTAGGTCAAACAACTCCTTTGCATGTCATTGAGAATGCACATACTGTCAATTGACCAGATGCTGGCACATTCCCAGGCTATCCTAAAGGATGATGCATTGAAACCAACAACAGTAGTGGCAGCAGCATCACCCATGACACAGACTAAGAGTCTTGACATCCCTGTTTGTCCTTTTGTACTGACAGTACATGCTATGCCTGTAATGAACTGAACCACCTGGCACCAGACTGCCTCGGCTATCAAATGGCCACCACATCTAAAGAAGGAAGCAGGGCACATGAGTAGGAGTCACATCAAGAGATGCATTGTTTTCACTGCCATTCTATGGGTCACCTGCCATGTACCTGTCTGGGAAAAGAGACAAGGGAATAGATGATAGTACCAGTCTTTTCTCTGGAGCAGATAAAAACTTGGCACTACTGGTAATCACAGTCCAAATTGATGGCACAGTGCTTGTTAACTACAGTTGTTCCCAATCATTAGTCAGCAGAGATGTGTGCCAATCATGGATGAGAAGGTTTGTGCATGTAATGACCATCAATGGAGAGATTAATGCTTGTGTGGTTGGGGTTGTCAACGTGAGCTTGAGTAGTGGTAATCTCATCAAAGTTGACATCCTGGTGACTCACAAGAATGCCACTGGGATATGATCTGCTGATTGGGATGAACAATATAAAAAAGATGGGTGGGGTACAAATCACTCATCAGGTGCAATAGGGTCCAGTTGAAGTGAACCACTCTTATGTACAATGATAACCATGGATGAACAGGACTTCTGCACCAATTTGACAAGTTTGGACTGCAATGTGAAAGTGGATAGGAGGTCAAGCTCCAACAGTGCTGTGTAACACAATGACTGAATATCCTGTGTCTAACTTGGTGTGACATGAGTACAAACATGAGCTTCAAATCTGGTTGGATAATGGCTGGCTGACATCATATCCTGAGAAGGGACTCAGGCTGGCTAATGGTTTAATTCCATTGATGACTGTGGTCCAAGAGAACACAGGAAAGTTTTGTGCTGTCATGAACTAATGGGAACTAAATAAATATGTTGACACATTCACTGTGACTGCTGATGTTTGTTTGCACAAATTAAGAGAATGGCACTGCCAGGGAAATAATGTATTGCTTCTGGAAATAAGAAAAGCTTATCTGTAGGTGCATATCCACAAGTTGTTGTGGCCATTCCAGACTGTACTTACATGGCTGGGTTTTGGACTGAATTTAGCTCCCCTTATAATGCAGTTGATAATCTATGTGGATCTCGTTCAAACTACCATCATAATAATAATTATAATTATTATCATTCCACCATCATTACTAGGGTCACTTCTACCACTTTATAATAACCATTTGCTGCTACAATTGTTATTATCATCACCTGCTGCCTCCACCATTACTACCACATTACAATTATCATTGCTGCATTAGTCCACAGTTACTATGGCACCACAATTAACATTACTGTATCAATCCACAATTATACTTACTTCTCCCACCCCCAGCATAAATACCACAGCATAAATACTAATAAGTATTACAAATTGGATCTACCACAATGAGGATATACAGGAAGATCTAAGCAGACCTACTTTCATAGCACTGCCTAAGAAACCAAGCACAAACAAATGTATATTCTACCAAACAATCAACCTAATAGCCACATAACAAAACTCATCCATAGAGCGCACAGCAAAATCAGGCCAGAGATAGGACAAGAACAGTGCAGGTTCATTAGAGACACTGCAACAAGGAATGCAATATTCATACTCAGAATGTTATCAGAAAGTGCAATAGAAATGCAGAAGAACATGCACTGGTGTTTATAAACTATGTAAAGTGTTCAACAAAGTACACCACAAAGTTCTGTTAGAGCCGCTTGGAAAATCTGATACTCACAGGGCGGTTAGAGGGAAAGAAGGACAAGAGAAAGTAAAGCGTGACATACTTAACAGGCTTAAGCAAGTGGATGGCAGAATAGGGTCTAAAAGAAATAACAAAATGATCAATCTTATTGAGAGCTACAAGAGACAGGAAGATGTCCAAAGCCATGATTGCCTACATCCTGAAATGACATGGCACATAAAAGAAGTTGGACAGATTTTGATGAAAAATTTGTATTATTCAGTTCTGAAGAATATATCGGAAACATCTGACAACTTTAGTGTCACATCAAAAGTTGTTTTTCTTTTTTACTAACACATGGAGAGTATTCTTGACCTCTTCTTAAGACCTGGATTCAGTCATGTGACCATTACCCAGAAAGTCTTTGACCAGTTCATACACGGAGGAAAAAGAAGCAACTGGAAACGTCTATTTTTTGTGATTAATAGATAATTTTCATCCATTTCAATGCTTAAGATTTAATTTTAAAGTGCTCAAAATTATTTTTTTAAAGCTAAGTAAAAAAAAATATTCTTGATAATATTGTATATTATTTCATTAAACATATTAAATTTTGTTAAAGAACACTTTAAAAAAAAATCACTGTAATACCTATTTTTAAAATTAAATTAAAAGGTATTTAAATTAAAATTTCATGTTTTAATGTTAGTGTGATTTAAAAGACAAAGTTTGAACATTATCTAAAAAGAAAATTTTGGTAGTTAAAACAATTTAAATTAAAACAATATTATTGTATTTTATATCAAAATTAGGAATTTTCACTTTATCTGTAATCTATCAACACCATTTTCTGACACCTGTCATCAAGTGATAAGAAACTTATTTAAACATTTTTTAAAAATTAAAATAAAAATGTCTACATCTTGTTAAAACAAAAACTGTTAATTTGATGAATTGTAAACAAGATTAAAACAAAATTATTTACTTTTTTTTACATAAAAAGCAATCAAAAACAACTTTTTTGTGAGGGGAATCCTTTTCCCTCTTCATCTTGGTGATTAGCCTGAATAATCGACTACATGCCCTGGTTCCCAAGTCACCCTTTATATATGTATGTATATATATATATATATATATATATATATATATATATATAAGACATAAATAAAACTTATCTTAGCCAACATGTTTCGTCCTCTGATGAACTTTATCAAGGCAATTATAAAAATTTTATTTTGCAACAAGTATTTATAAACAAAAGTAAAAATATTGTTAGTTTTCAAAATTTTTAAATTAAAGAAATGCTCGTAAATATTCATCTGGATAACTGAAAAGGTCATGCTAAATTATAGAAGATGCTAAGTGTTAAGGGGTCTTCCACCCCTTTTTGATACAAGTGGACTCACCCAGTGTTTACTTGTACTGCTGCCGGTGATACAGACTGACAGTGAGACAGTGACAGTGTGAGGTAATCGCTTTGTAGGAGTCACAGTTGCAAGCACATAGACTCTGAAGGAAGTCATACTTCGATACTGAATTTCCCAGGCTATATATATATTATTATTGCTACTAATCACATTTCTGGATCTACTAACCGTATTACCAATTGTATTATTACATCAATACATTTATCTGTTATATTTCATTCCTGCGTTTGTCATTCATTTGAGACCGGAATCTACAACACTAAGTGAATGATATTGTCTTTGAATTTTTTTATAATGTACTTAATATTTATATTATTTTTCTTTGGGATTAAATCATGTATTATATATTTTAAATAAAAGGAGGTTTTAAATTTAACCCTTTTATTTAATTTTTTAACATTTTTATAGTCATGTATGTTGACTTTCAGGAACAGAAAAATTTGAAAAAATTCAGGGCACAGATTTATATTTTTATAAGGCTCAATAGCAACACTTCTCATTTAATAAGTGTGACATTCTTTTAGTTGTGGTGAACTTATTTCTATGTATGGCTAATGCATCTGACAAATTGTTGTGTATAAGATTTTTTTTGTGTTTATAGATATGTTTTTTTTAATTACTTTGTTTTCCTAATCTATTGTGAGGAGCAGTAGTAACAGTTTACTTTATATATATATACTTGCTTCAGAATTATTATTGTTTTGGGTATTTTTAGTTCTGAGCATATCCATAATAATTTTGGATGTGATTGTAATTGTTCTGATTTTGATTGGATAAATTGTTTTGGATAGTAGATGCTAAGGAATTAGTAGGTAGTATTACAGGTTTGTTTTTATCCACTTTATTGTTATTGTTGTTAATAATGTCATTATCTTTTTGCGGTTGTATATTTTATATGTTTTTCTCTTAGCATTCTGTATGAAATAATGAGAATATTGGAAGGTTTTGAAAGTGTTTTCTGTGTATATCTCTTCTCCAAGTAATTATTGGGGGCTGAAGATTCTTAGGACTGTTAAATAGAATCCTATAATTATTCCATATTTTACCCTGTTACAGGGGTTAGGAATAAATTGTGATACGGTCACTCATGTTGGTGGATTTTCTGTAAACATCCAACTCCAACTAAAGGTCATTATTAATTCTATGTAGCATGATATCTCGGAAGGATAATCTCTTGTCAGACTCATATTCAAAGGTAAAATCTATTGTGGGTTAGATGTTATTAAGTTTGTCGACAAGAGTGGATAAAACTGTTTTGCAGATATATTAATAGAGAATCATCTGTGTATATGAAATAAGAATTTTGTGGTAAAATATTTTTGAAAGAACCACTTTGCAGAAATTCTAAAAATAGACAAGCCAAAATGCCACTAACAGGTGACTACATCAGTAAACCAAATTTTTGCCTATAAAAATCATTATCAAATCATTGATTAGTGATTAACTAGCATATTTTTATGTTCTTATATGTAGGAAGAAGTAATTTTATTTTTGTTAAGCATGTTTTTAGTAAATTTAGACATTTCTTTATGGAAAGATTTGTATATAAAGATTTTTATTTTATCTAAACTAGTCATATATTTGTTTTTCATGTCTATATTTTTTTAATTTATTTAAAAGTTCACCAGAGGTTTTTTAATGTGAGGAACTAATTGTACCATGAAGTGGTAGCAAACTTTTGGCTAGTGTGCCAGCTAGTTTATTATGGAATGCTATCTGTTCCTGATCTAAAGGGGTTTAATCAGGATATCAGGTTCATTTATATTTTTATGTAGAATATGAGTTTTTTTCAGTTGATATTTGGTAAGTTTTAACCAGAAACTGTCTTAAGTTTTTAATAATTTTTTGTTTTTGTTTGTAAATTTTTGTATCTCTTTTATGACCTTGTGTTCATTTATTTTTTCATAAATATTGTTGTCTTTGAGAAGAAGTTTCATTTTCTATTGATAAATGTATTTTCCCATATTTATAATTCCACTACCTTTGTCAGACGGGCATATATGAATGTTTTTGCTATTTCTTTCAGAGCTTTCGTATATCTGTGGGGAAGTGTAGTTTTATTGGGTTTTTTTTCAAGTGTAACTGTAATTAGACCCTGAATATATCCTTTGTTGAAATCCGAGTCATATATGTTTATATTCCCAGAAGAGATAACTTTATAATCTCTTGGTGGTGTCATTGAACTTGAATAATATTAACACCTCAGCATTCATACTTCAACTAAAAGTCGTAATGACCAAAATGAATAAGAACATTTTATACATTCAAAATAAGATACCAGCTCAAGTCAAGAGCAATAAATTTGTCAGGTTTATAAAAATTTTACAATAAAAATTGATCAATGGATTAATTTATTCTGTAAAGTGATCTCAAGAAATGATTCATTGGTATTTGAGAGAATGACAAAAGTAGAAATGGGCAAAATATATTGTTGAGGAACACTCCTTAAATGTTCAGTTGGATTATCATAAGATAAAACAGAATTTCTTACCAGGATTTTTCAAAATAGATTCTTTTTGCTTTCATTTTAAGCAAATTCATTTTATCCAATTAAGTCTCATTGCATATTTTTCCTATTGACTCCAACTGTCAAATTTTCTTACTTATGACAAATATATTCTTTCTTGTGATTTCTTTAGTTTTTCATGTTGAATAAAGAGTGCTGGAGTACTATGTAACATCTATTCTCATAGATGACAGTGAATGCTGAACAATTTCATCCTAGATGAAGAAAACTAAAAGCGATGGAGATGTGGTTCTACAAAAGGATGATGAGAAACCCATGGACAAAGCATGTATGCAAGAAGAAAGTTTTAAAAGAAACTGAAAATAAAAGGACACTTATACTTAAAATCAGAGAGACAAATTTCTGGAATATAATTTGGAAAGTGGGTTTGCAGAATTTAACACTTACATGATATAGTGAAGGTAGGAAAGTCAGAGGAAAACATCAAATAACCTAAACAGGTTTTTATGAATAGATAGTGGAGACAAAGGAATATATTTATAAACAAAAATTTAGACTACCGATGGGCTCACTTCAAAGTGGGAATTTCTATTCTCACCATAACAATAAAATAATATCTGGAATAATTATGTGATTCTATTCAAGAGCACTCAGAGTTTGTAGTCCTTAATATTTATATGTAAAGGATAAAGATATTAGAAATTCTGTTATAATTCTACATACCAACTCTATCACAACTATAATTGAAAAGAATTTGTTGAAGCTTAAAATAATATTTGTTGCAACTATGTCTAACACAATAAAAAAAAATGAATTAATACAAAACAAAATAAGTGAAAACATGAAGGAGGAATTTACTCTATCAGTTGTAATAATTGCTGCAATGAATACATAGAAGAAACCTCTTGAAATTTTGGAAGATTATATGAATGTATAAGAGATCTTTTAGAAAACAATACACTCAGTGCATAACTTGTTCACTGTAATTAGTTCAGCCATATTTTTATTTTAGGAAAATCTACTTTGATTAAAAGAGAAAGCAATTTACTAAGATAAAAGTGTGTACAAATCGCTTTAATTGTTAGATCATATGCAATAAAATTGCATCCACATTCTGACAACATTTCACCTTTCTTGGCAGATCTTCTATTATTACAATATGTGATACTTAATAACAATAGTGATAAAAGAAAAAGAAACTGAATGGAATTGGTTAGACTATATACACAAACAAATATTAAAAAAAAATTAAATTTTAAAAATTTCATCATCCGCTCCCACTTCATGTGTATGTGTAGTTACATCAACTTAAACATCTTTTTAGTGCAATGACGTCCTAAAGGAAAAAATGAAAAACTTTCCTTTTCCAACACTGTTCTGGCATATAAAGATTTATAACTTTTTTCACACAAAGAAGGAATCAAATATTATTTAGTGCTTCAAGAGACAGAAAGATGTGGTGAGTTGTGTCCTGAAGAAGAAATATTTTATTATTCTCTCAGTTTTCTCATTCCTTATCAAAGATTTTAAAAGATGGCATCCACTTCCATTTATTTTAAACATCCTTATGTCCCATTTTCTTTTGAATTTAATAAATTCTTCAAACAATTCTGTTATTCATTAGAATGATATTATTTGTTGGGTGCACTATCTCAGTTGGCACCTTGAACTGGGATAATGGTTAGCAAACCTAGTCTTTTTGAATAATGAGTTTGATCATCATTTGGGGCTCTATACAAAATTTGATATTAACCTAACAAGGGTTAACATGGCATAAGATCAACCAACCAATAATCAGCATGTGGTAATGGTTAGCAAGGTTAGTTTGATCTACTCCTTCTTAGTGAGTTCGAGTCTCACTGAGTGCCCTCATATAAAATTTGACATTATATAATGAAGTGTTTTCATGTTGTAGTATCAAGCAACCAACATAAACATAATTTCTCACTTGGCAATAAATCTCTCACAAACTTTATTGTGATTGGGAAGAGAAACATTTGACATCATCTGAGAATTATGGCAACATCATTCATAGTAGATCTCCTCAGCATAGAAAAATAACAAAAAAGTATGGAAATAAATGCATTCATTCCTTGGAAGATTTCTTATGAATGCAATAAGTCATACCATTGAAACCTTTTCTAAAAGATTAATTCTATACAACAATTTTCTTTGAGTAGCTATCTTTTGCAGAACATTTGGCTACATATTTCTACCCATTGTGCACCCTGATGGCTCCTTTGGTTATCATGAAAGACAACTGGCTATTAGCAGACATCAAACAAGGAGACAAAGTGAAGAGTACTTCACAAAATAATGAAAGGAAGATAATGTATAGAATTTTTGTCCTTCATGTATTTGCTCAGATTCCCACTGCACTTTTTTTAGTTATTTAATTAGATATTCTCCAAGAATGCATCAGTCATATTTATTACAAAATGGTAAGAGAAAAGATTCCAGGGACATCAAGTAAATTGGATGATAAGTCAGAAAACTTTGTTCAAAGCTAAAATGATAATAATGCTGCACTTGCTCTTTGAGGCAACTTTAGGATTTAGAATATTATTTATTTTCTGAAGGAAAGTATCACTTATTTGGCAAAACCTTAGTCCATTAATGCATACCATAAATTACAGTATTTGTTATAAAAATTTTAAATAAAAATCCAGCTTTAATTGTAAGGTTCAAAAAAAAAAATATCTGTTATTAGTTATAGGCTTCTGAAGAAATCTGATACTAATCGTAAGTTTCTAAATAAGTTTCTTGTATTAATTTAGATTTTTAAAAACGTCCAGTATTAATTATGGGTCTCTAAAAAAATATGTACTATTTCATAATTTTTCTTGTTTTCTAATATTTTTGTTTACCAAACATTTATATAGTAAAGAAAAAAAAATGTTAATTTTTTGAGCTTCTAAAACATGCAGTGTATATAAATATTGATATAAATGCATTATATATGTTCGAAAGGTTGTCATAGCCAAGAATGATAGTGGAGACAGGCTCACACTGCCTATAAAATGCTTCTGTGGTATGCGTCTCAAATAGCCTCTGACAACGAAATCTAGCTCCAAGCCAGAGAATAGGTGAAGGCAGAATACTGGCACCTTATAACCAGGTGCTTTGTGTAGATGGAACTTGATAACCCAGAAAGGGTGCCCATCTAGGGGAAAGAAAACTATTATTTTAAATCACTGCTGCCTTGCAGTTATATACAAAACTCAGAAAAAGTCTATGAAAATAAATACAGACAGAAAACTCAGAGTGGAGCTCCGAAGGCTGTTGGCTGTCAACACTGACAACTTTCTGGCAACTCTTGCAGCCAAACTATCTCTAGATGAAATGCCTTATATTCTTTGAATCTTGTTGGTATAGCAGATAGTGGGTGGGGTGCATTTAAGCATGTGCATGGCCTACATATACCATTGCCAGTCTAGAAAGAAAACTCTGAATTCAAACCACCTGCTGCCTTGTAGATCTTACCTCTTTAACTTTTAAGAGGATAGATATGGTAACCTCAACATCCCTGAAGAACTGCAACTTTATGGAACAGACTCCTGAGTGGATGCTTCCTTGATCACTAAAATCTTAACCTCTTCAAGTTAACTGTTATCTTAACTACCTATCCTCATAAATTTGCATTCTTAACTCATTCAATAACCTTCTACCTTGAGTGACTCTTAGGCCTTGTATTGAGTAAGAAATCAGCAAAAAAGAAACCAGTTTTTATATAAAATGTTGTATAGATGCTTATCTTTAATCTTGCATTATTCCATATGACTATAAACATTATATTTAGGAAATACTCATGTTCGAGTAGACATTCCTATTATTTTAAACATTGAAATTAATGTCATCTTGCCTAGAGATTGAGAAGGGATACAATAAAATCTAACAAAAATAAAGTTAAGTTGTTAAAGAGCTCAAATGTATATTTGCTACTCAGCACAAGTATTGAATTGATAGCTTTCAGCTAATGTAAGTTTGTGCTTTAATAAGTTGACCTGTTCCACCTGCAGTTGAAATGATTCTGCACATTGAGTTCTATATAAATTTATGGTTTTTCCACTGGTGACCTATAAATCCATTTCCATTTGGCTGGGATTTATTTTCTTTCAATTTTAACCCAAGACTCAAGGGGCTGTTCCCCCAGGCAGTACCACTCCTTCAGGAATGGTGCTGAGTTTATTGCATGGCACCTGAAGCATCACCAAAAGGGGAAGGGCTAAGGGGGCTTGGGATTTTTTGCATGGTATGGCTATTAAACCCGCTCTAAACCTCAGCCTTGTGTCATATCCAGTTTTGATTTGGACACCCTGGTAGATATCTATAAATCTATTTGCCCAGTGAAGTTACATCAGGTTAGATCAACATTGGTAGCAGAGCATAATTGTGATCTATGGACTTCTGGGTTATGAGCCCTGCATGCTTCCACTGCACAAATAATATATAGTTCTACATTTATTAGCTAATTTTATGTTAAAGCCAGCTAAAGAATTGGTCCTGTGGTTAAAAAGTAAATAACTGATTTTAATAGCAAAAATAAAATAAATGTGAAAATTTAAAAAAAACAAATATCTTGAAGCAGATCTGATCAGTTTGTCAAAGATTGGTGACTAAATTTCAAAATACACTTTTGAACATTGAGTGTGACAATTTGACAGTGTCTTTCTCTTTAGACAGCTTTAACTTAATTTTAATCCTTGACTGTGATTATTTGCCATAGCTTATTCAATTAAATCCCAATTCACTTGCAATGATTTTCTAGTATAGTGTAATAAAGCTTTGCAAATAAAACTTCAATTTAAAAATGTATTCATAGTTTCTTAACCAATAGCAGAAAATTATTTAAAGACAGGAAGTGAAATAAACACTGAAAGTTGAATACAAAGCTGAAATTATTAAGGAAACTATTTTTAGTTTTTTAGAATCAAACTTATTTATAAATTAAAATCGAATATGCCAAAATGCAATACATACAAAAAATTAAAATATTTCGGAAGTGTTTTAAAAGGAAAATGTGACACCAAAATCCAAAAGGTGCATTGGGATAGTGAATTGATGCCTTCCAAAAACTAAGCCAAGCATTAAGAAACAGGAAAATTTCATTAGAAAGAAAGGAAATACTACTGAACTCTTATGTAATCTCAATTCTCATGGTGGACAATCTTCTGACAGATGAAGAAGAGACTTGAGACAGCAGAAATGTAGTTCTACAGTAGGTTGCTGAGAATGCCATGGACTGAACAATGACAAAGTTTAAGATGAAGTGGAAACAAAAAAGGACATTTATACATAACATCAGAAAGAGATATTTGAAATTTCTAGAGCGCATAATGTGGAAAGTGGGCTTAGAAAATGTGACACTCACAGGATATATTAAATGCAAGAGTGACAGAGAAAAGCAGTGTAAATGTTTGACAGATTAGGAGATTAGGAGAAATAGTGAAAAGAGAAAATTTACTAAGAGCTACAAAAGACGAAATTGTGGAGTGTCATGATTGCTCATCTCCTGAAAGGGCACTGTACATTGAAGAAGAATTACTTAATGACTGTCAAAGTTATAATACAAAAGAAAAAAATGAGGTTGTTTGGAAAGTAATATCACTTTTAATCTCTATGAATTATAAATCAATCAACAATGGCAAAACCAAGGTTGAATAGGAAACTATGTCTAACTTTAATCTTTCATCTCTTTAATCCAAAATTTATCATTTATAGTGAATGTCAGAAAGCTAATAAGATGCAGGGCTTATCAAGTGTGAAAGAATATAAGGAAAGGAGAAACAATAAAAAGACAGGTGTCAAGAAGACTTAAGATAATGATTGACTTTGTGTTAAATTGATGAAGAATAACTTGACTGCAAAGCAAGTAGCTGGGAGGGGGAGTTCAGTGAGCAAGAAGTGTGAGAAAAGGAGCTGTTAGTATAAAAATTTGAAAATGGTGAGAACTAGTTGAAGTCTAGTACTGTGCTTAAATTCATGGTATCTAGGTACCATAGAAGAAAGTTCATCAGAACAATTACCATGAAAGTATTTGTAGAAAAGGGACAGGTATATTACATTATGGCAGTGGGAAAGTGAATGAAGTACAGATACCAGGTCAGAACCAATAACATTACACGTTCTCCTTTGGATTTTATTGAGGATCTCTAAAGTATATAGCAGGAGCACCAGACAAAACAGAGACTTTCAAGGCATGGATTTATGGTAGAACTACAAATATGTAAGATAGATTCAGACAATTGTTAAAAAATATCATGATCTTTCAGCTTGTCAAATACCTACAAGATATCCAAAAGCAATATCCAAAGCAATAGCCCAAGCTTCACCATTTTTATCTAAAGCTTCATAGACTGTTTCAGAAATAATCATCAGCAGTTGATCTAGAGAAGTGAAAGCCATATTGCTTATCTGAAAGAAAACCATGAGGTGAGATTCTTAACCAATTCAGAGTTTATTAGAGCTGCTAGTACTTTTCCAAAATGAGGTAGAAGATTAATAGGATCAGACAGAATATCAACCTTTCATTTTTGCATTGCTCTGATATAGATGATGAAAAATGTGGTTTTATAGCAACAGAAAATAAAAAAGACAGTGGTTATAACAAAATAAGAATCTAGTGCCAACACCAAAGCCAGGACTCTATCCACAGAAGTCCTTGCTCTTTGTGTGGTAGAATTTGAAAGGTGGAACATGGGAAGACCATCATTATAAAGGTTTATTACAAGCAACTTGATTGCATAAATGAAGGATTATGTTGAATATGTCCTTCTTTGGTAAAAAGAAAAGATGCTTTTCTCTAGCATGATAATGCATAGACACACTCTGACAAACAAGCCTAAGAAATAAAATAAGGATAGAATTAGGATAGAATTTTCTTTCACGTTTTTTTATACACATCAGATTTAGCACAAAGAAATTTTAATTTGTTTCAATCACAAGAATATTTCATAAATGAAAGAACATTCATAAAAAATTAAATGGAAAGCAAACTTTCACAATTTTGGGGGGAATTAAGCTCAGATTTCTTTAAATGTATAATTAAAAATTTGCCTTGCTATTGGGCTGCAGTTGTTGAAAATAAAGGTAATTACATTTTTGATAATATTTAAATAAATTTAACTTACATTTCTTTTTATAGTCTTTCTGGTAACATGTAATTACTTTTTGGAAAGCAGTGATAGCATGTACTCTGAATTCATCATAGAAATTCAGCATGTTTATTTAGTAAATACCAAACATTTAAAATACCTCCATGTATATAACAAATTTACCATAGGAGATAAGGAAATTGAACACTAGATGTATTTTTGTTGAATATTGCAAATTACTACAAAACCAAAACATTGACCTAAAAACATCAGTCATGACTTGAGTGATAGCCTTTCATATGGATGTCATGCATGGTGACAAAGTCATTCAGAAATACTGAAAATCCTAGCTGTATACAAACCTGCTGCTGAAGATCAATAGTTAAAATGGCTTTAAGCAAATGAAACCGTTTTAGGTGTCAGCAAGAATCGCCCTTCTTTGAAGACAAGTGCTACAAAATCACAAATAAAGAACTCTGCCAAATAGCAGAAATCATATCACTTAAGAACTTTTAATAGCAATCACTAAAATGAAAGGCAATTGTAATTGAAGGAGAAAATAATGAGATAATCAAGATGCTGACATTCCGCACCATTTCAAACAAAATGGTTAGGAAGGCAATCTCTATCAGTAGTGGAAAGAGCAATAACAAGTAATTGACTTGAGAAACCTACTTTGCTAAAAATTGTTTTAATAGATTTTATAAATATCAACCAAGAGTGTGCACTGACTGCTTGGTCAATGAATGTCAAATATTTCCTTATAAAGAAATGACTGACATTACCATTATCATTAATAGATATTAATTATCTATCTAGATAAAGAAACTGATATGATGAATGGAGAGAATGACTAAGATGTATAGATAAGAATAGAACCTGTGGTCTGAAATTACATCATATTTTCTATCAAAGAATTAAAACTACAGGTGTACATGTAGAACTGCATATTTACAATTCTGTGCTAGAATCCCCGAGGTTTTCAATAGCAAGAACTTACCGTTTAAAAACTCTGATCTAAAGTCCTATTCTTTAATCTTTATGCTACTTTCTAATAACTATGCTGTTGTTGTTTCATGTGTTTATCAGATAGCAGTAAAGGAAGGCGGCTGTATGGACTTGAACAATCCCAAGACTTAAAAAAATTTCTTGACAAAGTTTCCAAGTGAATGAATTTACAAAATGGTTTTCACACAGAAATACCCAAAGGAAAATGGTTTAATTAACTTTGTACACAGCAGAAACCTGGAACTAAGTGAACACATAATTATAATATTGAATAACAAAATAATGTAAAAATCATAAAAGATATTTTTTCCTTTGAAATTGAAACATTTTTAATAAAAATGGAGAGGAATGATTTGAGAAAGACATTGAGAAGTCCTTAGCCCAACCAAGAAGGGGTTTAAAATTTCTGATATCTGGTCAGATTTTAGGAAGTGGATCAAGCTAAGAACTTTTCAGCATCCCTTGTAGAATGTGTAAAAGGAAGGAAAAATCAGAAAAGAGTGAGAGTTTAAAAATCAAAAAGAGAGAGAGAGAGAGAAATGGGGAGAAATAAAATAGAAATAAAGAGAGAGGAGAAAATTATAGTAATAAGAAAGATGATTAAAAAGGAGACAAATAAAAAGAGAAGAATGAAAGAAAATGCAAGGAAATGTAAAAAGGTAGAAAAAGAAAAAGATGAAAAAAGCAGAAATAAACAAAATTTTTAAAGAGTGAGAGGAATTCTAAAGAATATTAAGAGAGTGGTAATGAAACACTCAGGAGGGAAAAGGAAAGGAAAAGAAAGAAGTGGAAAAGGATCAGAGAGAGAGAGAGAGAGAGAGAGAGAGAGAGAGAGAGGAGAAAAGAATAGAATATTGAAAATCTAAAAAAAATAGTGATAGCAAATTGATATGATGCAATAAATACATTAACCAGTCACGTGTAATTATAACAGTTTCCTCATCTTTCAAAAACAGGTTTTAAAGATAAAATGTTGCATAAAATTAAAAAATAAAGCAAGTGTTGATATTATTTTTGCATTACTTTTTTTCTTAGATAAAATCCTGAAGTCTTTCTTTGTTCTCTCAATATAGTGAGTATTTAAATATATTTTTATTTTTCATATTTTTTTCTCAACCTAATAAACAATTTTTTTACTTGACACCTTCTTTTCCACTGACATTTCAAAACAGAAACCAGATAATTGAATAATTCAA
>OZ010576.1:105823937-105878937 GCA_963932145.1 Acanthosepion lycidas | reverse complement strand
AAGAGACATGGCATATAGAAGAAAAATTACACAAGACAGAGTAAAAAGTTGCAGCAGAAATGCTATAATGACAAATACAATATCAGAAAACTGTAAAATAGGAAACTAAAAATGGGAAGAAAAAACAGTCAACATTTCAGGTGACAAAGGAATTGCAAATGTGAAGACATGAAACAGTTACAAGAGAGAAAAATAATCTGTTAATAGCAGATCTGAATAATTCTATAAGAATAATAGAATAAAGGCTGGTCTGAAGATCTGAGTAAGAATTAAAACCCTCCAAATGGTAGCACTATTGATAGCTGCAAGGATACTAAGGTGAAACTTTTTATTTGAACTCGTGTGGAATGTCTATGAGTGCTAATAATAATAAAAGTGAAAAATAGAAAATATATTGTGACCATAAAAGATAAATCATCTTGATCCTAGTAATCAATGATAGAATTGCTCAGAGAGCTTTTCTAAAATTCTATTCAAACATGTTGGGACAAAAAGAAATCACATATAAAACAAAAAATTAAACACTGTAAAGCACTCCGCAGAGTAACAAAGATCATTGAAAAAATCATTATAAAGATTAAATATCACTTGCTTGTTTTTTTCTTTTTCACTCACCAAATAACTCTCATATGAATGGTAATGAGAATGACAGTAAAACTAAGCATTAATATGATGTGCAAATAGTACAATAGATATTCACATAGAAAGTGAAATCAGCAAGCAGAGTTCAATTTCCAGGTTAGTATGTTATATTCACTTTTATACTTTGGCAAAGGCATGATTCTCTCTTGTTCCTCCCTCAGTTGTGGTTAAACTGACTGGAATCTGTAGCCTTGGGTAGCAAACTCTCTAGAGGAATGAACATTCTGAATTCCCAACCATAAAGAAAGCAACAGGAAAAACACTCCATTATCTTCCCCAGGAGTGCATAGCAATTCACAAATAATAAAGAAATATTTATAGAATCCTGATTGCTTACATCCTGAAGAAGAATGACATAAAAAAATATAATTTTTAATTTCCTAAAAATGTTAGGAAAAGAAACCTAGTTTATTAAACTTTTTTTCACTTAAAAAAAATAGTATTCCTAATGAAAAACAGATCTTTTTGCAAAACATGTTTGTATTTTTCATTCTTTATATGAATGGAAATATAAAAGAACAAAAGAGTTGATTATTTAAATGTCTTTTTATTTGTACACAATGGAAAGATAATTTTGTGTTATAGGAAGTTCTTTATAAAGATGAAAGATAAAAATTTCTCAGAATGCATGTTTGAATTGTCAATAGAAATAAAAAAAAAAATGTTTCACCCATTTTTTGCTTTGATTTATTGCCAGTCTTAGTCACTTTTTATACTAAAAGGTTCATCTAATATAAGCATCATGAGCCGCTAAGTAGAGGATTACTGTTAAAATGCTAATTAAGATAGAGGCATGTGATATAAATGTAAGAGATGGTAGGAAGTGAAGATTATGAAGATAAGATAAAAATTGACCTTTGACTTTAAGAGTAAGATTTTAGTGTTTTGGGATGCATCCACACAGGTGTCTATTCCATAAGGCAACAATTTTGGGGAAAAGCTGAGTGGAATTTTCTCCTTAGATATGAAATACAGAGGAAATGAGATTGATTCAACTTCAAGTAGCATGGCATATCCTAGCTGGAAAGGTTTGAATTGATAGAACTAAAGAATGGAACTCAACTGAACATTTTTTGAGTCAATGTTTAAGTTTTGATCCTTTAAAATTTTTTTTCTACTTGACAAATCTTATTTTTCTTCCTGATTTTAGTGCTATTTCCTCATCCCTTATATTTGTTCTATTCAACTTTAAATGAAATTTGATATATTTCCCAGATCTCAAGTGGAACTTGTACATAGGATTCACCACTATGGCTACTGGAAGAATAGTTGATTCCCAGTACCACTCCAGTAAGTACCCGACTCTTCTTGCTATCTACCTTTACAGGCAACAGATCAAACTAAAAATGGATTACTGCTACCATATATGGACAGGAGCTACCCAGTCTTCACTTCCAGTCTTGATAAAGTCCAAAAGCTTATCTGAATCATTGTTGGTAATGAATTATTTTCTACCCTGCAACCACTTTCCCAAAGACTAAACATTGCAAGCCTCTTACTGCTCTATTGCTATTTCTATCGAAAGTGTTCAGAGAAAATATATTCCTTAGTTCCATCAGTTTTAACCTTCACAGCTAAGACCCACCATTCCAATGACATTGTAGGGAATTACCCTCATTCTCTTTATATTTCATTGGTGAGATGTAAATTCCACTTGAGCAGCTTCTTCCCACAAACTGTTACTTTGTGGAACTAACAGCCAAGAGGATGCTTCCTCTGTCATCACAATCTCACCCTGTTCACATCGAAGATTAATCATTATCTTCCCGACATATTCCATAAAATGTGCATCTACTCTGTAACCCTCTACCTCAAGTGCCTCTTGGGCTTTGTACAAGATAAATAGCATTGTAAAAATATATCAGCTTTTTCTTAGAACATATTGTTACACAATTACACAGATTAGCTGAATGTAAAACAGGTTTCTATAAATTAAATACAAACTACATGAAATGAAATACAAAATACAATGATAAATTAATCAGTTTTTAATCCATACTGAATAAAATAGATGAATATTGGAATAATTATATGATCTCTTTTCTTTCATAGACTTAAGAAGAGTAATGTCATAATTCAAGAAGAAGATATTATAATAATGCAGAACTTATATTGGGAGCAAACCCCTTGCATGCAGATAGAAATAAAATTCAGTAAATACAGAATCATAGAAAGGGGCATAAGACAAGGATGCATCAAACATATTTGATCTTTACAGTGAGGCAATCCTGAGAGAATTAGATGTCCTACCAAAAGCTAAGCAAATATTGAAAAACAGAAGGAATTTCATTAGAGACAAAAAAAGAGTGCTTAACTTTTATGTAATATTGGTCTACTTTTCTGCTGAACAGTGTTCATGTATTGAACAAGGAGATTTGAATTGAGCTCAAAACAAATATTTAAATGTGATAATTGCAGCTATGGTGAAAACTATTTTATTGCTGCATTCAGAAATGTTTCAACATTTGTTTTGAGCTTTTCCTGAATTAAAAATACTTTTAACACAAAATTGGAAAATGCGAAGTTTTACTTTCAGAAAAAAGTAAGGTGAAAGACTTTTTACAGAAAATGTGGATTAGTTTTATCACATTATTCTAAGATTATTTATATTTTGACAACATTCTAAGAGTTTATGAGAAGATTGGGCCACTGAATTTAGATTAATATTAAACTTGTTTTTTGAACCAACTGTTTGCATTTTGAGAGTGATCCTCACTATTATAGCCTTGTGTAAAAATATAAATAGCTACAAACATTATGCAGATTTGAGAAAATATAAAAATAAGCTAGAACACAATTTAAATAAAGTTATCTAAAATTTCATAAATATTAGAGAATAAATTGTTTCTTGTTATTGATTTTCCATGCATTTGGTAAAATGTCTCAGTGCTTAAAAGAAGTTTCATGCAACTTACTCTTTAAAAGGTTAAACACAGTTCTATACATTTGCAAATGTTCAATAAAAAATATCATCCATATCTCTGATAATTGTAATGTTTTTCTTTTATGAGATGTGTTGTTTTTTTTTTAATCCACTCAAAGTCTATGTATTCTCTGATCACAGGATATACTGCATAAGAAATTTTAGATTTAATTCTCTGTTATTTAAACTGGATATTGCTGTCTAATACATGATTAGAAATAAATTCTGCATATTAATATGAGGTATGAAAATAGAATACCTGGAATGGCCTTGTGAAAGTGCAAAGATTGCTTAACTGGACATTATCATATCTAGCTTCACAAGAGGAATACTTTGAAAGTGACAACAACCAAATGTAACAAGGTAAACAAACTTTGTTTTCACAGGGCCATACTGGAAACTAAATTGTCATGATTCAAGATACCATCTTCAAGAAAAGTTCTCTCAATCCGAAATCCTCTGTAGAATGTATCATATTGTTTCCTTATTCATAGTCAGTTCTTCTGCTATCAGTTGCACACTTAATCTTTAATCTGAGTGCACCAAAGTTCATTCTCTTTCCATATTTACATCTATTCTTTGTCTTTTTGACTCTCCACTTCTTGTATATTTCCGCATATTTCTGCTTGTATGTATGTTTATTTATACTAATTTATATCCATGATATATATACATTGTATATATATATATATATATATATATATATATATATATATATATATATATATATATATATTGTCAATTTCTTTCTTCGTTCAATGATAATGTTATTAAACTTAACAGATGTTACGAAAACATTTTACATAAAATAAATAGACAACACTTGTCTATAATATTTAATGAAATGTGTATGAATATTTATATATATATATATATATATATATATATATATATATATATATAATATATATATTATATATTATATACATATATTATTATTATGTATATATATTATATATTATTATTGTTTCTCTGTTTGTATGTATGTATGTTTATTTATACTAATTTATATCATGTAAATTTGCTCATATGTTTCTAAACTTATTTATTTGCATGAAGATATGGCATATATATATATATATATATATATATATATATATTTTAAAAACTAATAAAATATATGGATGCTTGTTTATATAAGTGTACTTTGTATTTTGTCTATATGTATTTGTATGCATACACTTATGTAGATGTTATTTCAATCATACTTAGTATTGGGGGAGGAGGGACCGTTTAAATAGGTCAAGGTCTGGTCCCTCCTCCCCCAATACTAAGTATGATTGAAAGAAATATTAAAATAAACCGTCTCTAAACTCGACCATGTCTCTCACACCACTCCTCGCTACACTCTCTGTTAAATTACATAAACTTAATACTACCCGTGAAAAGTGTGAATTTTCATTTCACCCCTCGTTTCATTTTTGGAAGTGTTATCTGATGATTCAGTGCTCTGGTGAAATAAATTATTATAATGGAACCGTAAAGTGGTCTGTTTTCTTTAAATTATTAGCTCTGGATTTACATTGAGCTCTCAGGATTTCATCCTCCTTGGGACTACCCATATGGGTTGCCAAGTTTTTCATAACTTAAATATACACACATATATATATATATATATATATATATATATATATATATGTGAAAAGTGTGTGTATATAAATATAAATAAATATATATATATGTGTATAATTATTTATATATTATATGCGCGGTACTTATTAGAAAGCGCTCAATATCAGAGATAGAGCTAACATATATGGTTGGATAGAAGTGTGAAACCCAGAGTCACAAGCTCACATCTATCCAACCATATATATTTATATATATATATATATATATATATGAATATATACATATAAATATGAATATATATATATATATATATAGATAGATAGATATAGATAGATATATATATTAGGTTGGTGCAAAAATAATGAAGTAATAATGTCGTTTTTTGATGTTAAAAAATACATCAAAAAACGACATTATTACGTCATTATTTTTGCACCAACCTAATATATATATATATATATATATATATATATATATATATATATATATATATATATATATATATATATATTAGTAATGGTAAAAGTCAGTATTAGAAAACATGTAAATACACATCTAAATATTAATAGGCACAAAATGTATACATAAATCTGTGTAAATACATGCAAATATACAGACATACCAGAGAATGCACCTTTTCAAAAACACAAGCAGAAATATATCTGTATATTTTTATACATAACTATATGCACAACTGCTGACATGAAATCAGTAACATAGCAATACATTTTGAGTTTAAAAACTGAAACAATATATATGATTTTAAATGTATTGACATATATATTCATACATATATATACACACAGAAACATATTGATGCGTGTATATATATATATATATATATATATATATATATATATATTAAGGCATTAAAAACAAGAA
This sequence comes from Acanthosepion lycidas, assembly GCA_963932145.1. Lineage (NCBI taxonomy): Eukaryota > Metazoa > Mollusca > Cephalopoda > Sepiida > Sepiidae > Acanthosepion > Acanthosepion lycidas. Next base: position 105,872,918 of record OZ010576.1, on the reverse strand, counting down.
ATTTTATATTATGGACCATGATAGATTTAAAACAAAAACAAACACCAGTCGACCGGTTTCGTCGCCTCTCATCAGAACTGTTAACGGGGAACTAAAATTATGAGGAAAAGAAAAGAAGTCTGTTATGCATGATGAATGATTGGACAGGAAGAAATAAATTATTATAAAAGTTATACCAACCAAGATGCTAGAAACGCAGCACAGCAAGTCCGAGCAAACAATCTCTTTGTTTACAAAGAGTAGGTTGCCTGAACCTGATGTAAAGCGTCTCTAACACCTTAAGATGGAATAGCGAGTGCGAACTGGCGAAAACAGAAAACCGGTTCACACTGAAATTCATCGCACAAGTAGGATTCTTTATAAAGTTATCCCCAATCGAAGACCCATACGTGTTACGAATGGTATCACCCAAAGAAATTTTTTTATTCAGTATTATAGCAGGTACGTGTTGTTTAATTCTAACGTCCAATCGCTGTATATCGTTCTCTACCTATGTAATCGCATCCACAATTACATTTGAAATGGTAAATAACAGAGTTAATATGGTGGTGGTGGGGGGTAGAACGTCTTTACACATAGATGAAAGTACGGACTTAGTTTGAAAGACAACACGAACATTGGCTGCAAAATAACACTGACGTGAACTCCATGAAATACGCTTGGCGAAGGATTCACTAATGTTACCCAACCACGGTAAACGAAGATAGACCGAACATTTACCCACTGAAGCAGGTTTAATTTTGTTGAACCTGGCAGTTTCATCTCGAATTACCGAGTGAACAATGTTCAACGGATAACCATTGTTCACAAAAATCTCAGTTAAACAACTGATTTCATGTTTCAAACTGTCATCCGAACAAATCATTAGGCCCCTATGTGTCAGGGTCCTAATCAAATTAATCTTTTGTCGTTTAGGACAAAAGGAGTCCCATCGAGTATATAATCCAGTAAATGTAGACTTCCTGTAAACTGATGTGATAAACGAGGAAGGAGTTCTTTGAACTTGTTTTCTTGTTTTGAATTTCTTGTTTTTAATGCCTTAATACGCTTCTGTACCGTTTCAAATATATTCAAATATATATATATACACACACACACACACACTCACGCTTTTATATATGAACATATGCACATATATATATGCACAAAACATATTATTATATGTATAGGAACAAACACATGAAAAGTCTATATACTCACATACACATTTATGTATATATATATATATATATATATATATATATATATATATATATATATATATATACACACACACATATTTTTATACTTGAGCACACAAAGACACAGTGTATCTATGTGTGTGTATATGTATATCTATATATATATATATATATATATATATATATATATATATATACACATACACAAACCGTATATAAATAACAAATCCAAATGTGTCTATATTTGTATGTATGTATCCATGTATGTATATCTGAAGATAAGCAATAATCAACAACAGAACTTACTTGTCCTATGGCTTCTTATAAACCAATCAAATAGTCTATAAGGTTTTCCTTATCTTATGCATATTTAACTAATCTAATTTTCATGTTTTTTTCTTTTCTTTATTGTCTATTATGCATGAAGGATTTTTTTTATTTAATTAGTCCAATCATGATAAAATTGCAGTATCAGTCTTTTTTCTTATTTCACACATCTTTATATTTGCACTTTTATTTATTGACCATATACAGTAGTAATTATTACAAACAGAAACTTTTAAGGTTGCATGTTGCATCTCTCTCTTTCTCTCTCTTTATGCTGTTCAGAAACTGTCAGTGGAGAATTTATCTATCTGTATCCAAGATTTACATTCTTCCTACCTGAATTTGAAAAATGTTTTTTTTTTTTGCTGACATGTTGATATATACTTGAATGTGTTCCTAAAGAAATGTATATCTCTTTAAGGAAAATTGTTATCTTAATTGGTGCATTTAAAATTTTTAGGATTTAATTTTAAAATATTATATTTGTTACATTGCTTTTTTTTTTTTAGTGTTTTCTTTCTTGGAACTGAATTGCAGTGATTATTGCTTATTCTGTGACATTTTCTAGTTCTTCTGTTCTCATTTTTTTTACTTTTGTTAACACCAATGCCATTATTGTTATTTTTAGATGAAGGCATTTTGAATCAAAAGAATTCTTTTTATTTTTTACCTAAAGATCAGTTTGAAATGTATATAAAAGGTCTCATATATAAATAATTTTTACTATTAATAATAGTCAGAAAAAAGTTCATTGGCTTACCAAATATATGTGAGTTCCCTTGGTAGTATCTGCTATTAGGACATATATTTACCTAAACATTAAAAATTAAGAAAATGTTACAAAGAAGTCAGAAGAACTTAAAATAATTTTTTTATTTTCCAGAAAGAAAAATTGCTAACAAATTGTGGAAATCTGTCGATATTTCTGAGTTGAAGTTTTGTAACTAATTACACTATTTACGTTATTCAGATTGTTGTCCTCATCTTTATTATCATATTAATGATGTTTCAGCCATTGTATGCTTTGGCTTTCCTCAGGTGATATGCATTGGAATTTTGAACTGAACACTTTATTTAGTCCACTGGGATAGATTGTTCTAGTTCCACATGCCATGCCTTTTCTGGATATCTCAGTTTCAGTTAATTCCCTTTAGCAACTCAACTCTTCAAGTTTTTGTTCACCTCTGCTGTGGCCAGGTATTGAACTTACAACTTTTTGGGTCAAGTCACTTTCTGGATTACTTCAGCCAATACTTTTATCCATGTGTTTTTGCAGATGACATATATCACCTGAAGTAGGCCTGAGTGAACAACAACTGAAACATTGTGAATATGACAATAAAAATGAGGACAACAGTCCAAATAATGTAAATAGTGTAAGGTGTGGAAATGTTTGCATGCATTCTCTACTACATTGTAATGGAAAGCTAGTAGATATTACAAAAACAGTCCTTACTTACAGGTCTGGCATGTCATGTGCAAGAGGGTATAATTACCCCTTATCAGGAAGGCATTTTTGCAGTGTCTATCCAATTTTTTCTCTGTACAGCTTGAGCTTCACTAACTTGATTTAAGTGTTACATGACTGACCAAGTGTAGTATGTGCTAAGTGGGAAAGAGGAAAAAACATTAAACCAACACGTGAATTGAATTTCTGTGATGAAAAATTGTCTTAATTCCATTAATTATTTGGATGACTATTCTCATCCTTTTTGTTTTGACTGTTGCATACTGGTTAAAGCATTTTAAAATTCTCTTTATATTCATTTCAGATCTGGTAATCTTTGGAAAATTTGAAAAAGGTTTCTAATTTTGTTTCTCATAATCATTGTTAAATGATTATAAAATTATTAATCATTCCAAGCAGAAACATAACAAAACAAATTAGCAAAAATAAAATGCTAGACAAGAAAAAACATCCTATGTAAATATTACCAAATAAAAATAATTCTATGGCAACTATATTGTATAATTCATGAAATAATAATAAAAATTGTAAAAACCAAGTCAGTAAAAATATATATTGACTAACCTAGTACTTGTTAAGAATGATGGAAAACAGCTAGCAAATCCCTATTACAGATGTCCATTCAACTCACAGTGTCCTGCAACTATGTAAGCAGACCTTATTTACAGTTCCTTGGAGAGAGGGCATAATCTAGCATGATCAATTTTTTGAACAAGCCTTGTATGCTCAAACCTTTAGTCATGACTTTGTGCTATCACAACCATTGACAGCTTCTAAACAGTTCTGTCTACCCAGTTTCCCTCGCAAGGCTTGGGTTAACCCATGGTGTGGTTATCAGGCACTTTCAAACGGGCTGCATGCTGGAAACACCTCCAGGTTGATATAATCAAAGAACCACCTCAATGACAAATCAAGTATGGTGCAATTAAAATCTGGTTCACGTGAAAGAATATATGAATACATTTCTCCTTCTGCCAAATATGAGTTGAACAGCAAGACAAACTGAGGCTAGAGTCATGGTTGGTAACCAATCTATAGCAGAAAGAAATGGCAGCCTATTGCAGAAAATCTGCCTAGTCAGTCATGAAGTGAAAGAGACATGACCACCCAAGTGTGTATCACGTATGGCACTTGACTGATGTCTGAACCTGGCAGACATAGACAAGCTTTTAGTTTTTCTCATCACTGGCCAATTAATTTACTTAATTAATTTACTCTTATACTTCAATTTTAGTCATATTTTTACTCTATCATAAAATTTTCAATACAAATTGTAGGTGAGGGAAAAATTAGATAAAATTTTTTTAAATCTCAAATCCAAAAGTGAATGGGAACAGTGAGAGAAGACTTTCAAAAGCTAAACAAAACATTAAGACTCAAGAAAACTTTGTTAAAAACAAAGAAAAGAATGCTAATATCAGTCCTTCTATACAGTAGTGAATACTGGACAATTTCCTCACAGATAAAGAGGAGACTTGAGGCAATAGAAATGTCATTCTAAAAAAGGATGCTGAGAATATGATGGCGGAACATGTGAAATATGAGCAGGTTTTAAGGAAAATGAAAACAAAAAGCACATGTATTTAGAATTAGAAAGAGGCAGCTGAAATTTCTAGGACACATAATGAGGAAAGAAGGCTTGGAGATGAATAAGTAAAAGCAACAGGGTGAATTGTTTTTTTCAAAAAAGCATATTTTTTCTGGATAGAAGTTTGTTTAAAACAAAAAGGATGTTTTCAAAAAAAGTATCATGATGAGCCACTGTGTTTCGTTCATCCTCTCAACAAAAACAGAGGAGTTTTTAATGAAGTGATAAAAGAACACAAATCTCTCCTGTTGTCTTGCTCACTTTCTAATCCCATATTTGATGACTTTAGCTTTGACCATATTTAGTAACTTTGTCTGCTAGCTTGTTACACCTCCCTAACTCATCCTTTATTAATTTTTGAATACATTTCACCTTCATTGTTGATTGATTCGGAAAGAATTATTAACTCAAAAGTGACCAAACAGGTAAATGGATTCAAGAAATGATGTAACCAGATCAACTTAAAAATGTTCTTAAACAAAACAACTAATAAAACCAACTGATAACTTATAATAAACTCTTAAATAACTATTGTTTCTTCTGGCCTTTAATATTTTGCTTGATGTTTTTCTTTCATGTTCATAATTAAGAATGAATGTAGAATCATTGCTGAGTGCTAATTTCATTAAATCAATTAAATCAGATATTCATTAGTTTTCCAACTCTGAACATTTCACCTAAGCTGTAAGGTAATAAAACTAATTATTATATCTTTATTTTTCAAGAATATGTATGTAGGAGGGGAAGAAAGAGAGAGAGAGAGAGAGTGATACCGTGAGAGAGAAAATGTGAGTGTGTGAGGGAGAGGGAAAAAATGTGTGAGAGAAGATAGAAATATATATGAGAGAGAAAAATATGTGTGTGAATAAGAGAGAGAGAGAGAAAATGTTTGTGAATAAGAGAGAGAGAAAACGTGTGTAAATAAGAGAAAGAAAATGTGTGTGTATGAACAATGGAGACAAAATGTGCATGTGAATGAGAGAAAATGTATGTGTGTTTGAATCTGTTTATGTTTATATATTCATTTAGTCATATGCATCAATGAAATTACAATATAATGTTCACAATTGGATCAAGAAGGGATTAAAAAAAAATAATGTTTGGTCAGATTTTAAGAGATGGGTCGGGAACTTTTCAGCAGGCTGCCACAATCATATTTGTGTATGTGAGGTATGTGTATAAGTATCCAACACAATTTATATAAGATACGATGGATAAATTGTCGTCTAAATTACACAAAAATAAAAATAACATATAAAAGATATATTTACCAAAATTAGACAAAAATATCTTGAAATATTAAAAAGTAAATTTATTCAATAAAATCACTGCTGGCTTCAACCACAGCCTTCAGATGACTTCAGAATCTCCTGCAAGTTTTCTGGATGGTCTACTTGTTTAAGTTGGGGAATACTGCCATAATCCTTGCCTTCAGTTCATCATTGGTATTACAATGATTTTTGTTGGTCTCTCACTCAACTACACCTCACACATAATAATCAAAATGGTTGCAGTCTAGGGAGTTAAGTGGCCAGATGTAATGGTTGATGTGGTTGTAGAAATTGTCTGACAGCCATGACTGGGTTCTCCTGCTTGTGTGGCATGGTGCAGAGTCCTGTTGACAGATATAGGGTCTTCCATCAGCACTACCTCCTCAGGGCACTTGATGTAGGCCTCCGTGTTGAGTCTGTGGCCCTCACCAGCAAATTTAGGAGTTCTTTATTTATCAGAACATTTAAAGTGAGTTTTCCAAGCTGCTGTACCTTCGTAATCACCATTAGACCCATCCAGAGGTTACAATGGTTGTGTTTGGAGAAGCATTCACTCTGGTGTCTGTTCAACAAAGCAGCAGTTCTTGGGAAGAAGCCTTTAGAATGGAATGCTCTTCTTACCAAAGAAATATATAGGGAATGAAGGTGATTCAACTCTGTGGATGTAGAAAGGCAGAGTTGAAAAAGGTTCAAACTAGTGGGCATTAAAGATAAAGCATGTCTGAACATTTGCTATGGAAGCAGAGATTAAAAAATTAGTCTTGCAAAACTTGATAGTGATAAGCTTGTGACATTGTGTTTGTGGAATAGAGACAGTAAGGTGGAAAATAATTCATTATCCCCAAATAAGTGTAAACAATTTTGAATTCTGTCAAGGATGAAAAATAAAGATTGATCAGCTCCAGCCGAGACCAATAAGTATAAATAATTTTCCATTATTATTTTTATTCATGTCATAATCATCAAACTGATGTGCATCTGGAAGCCAGTTTATTCTTTACTGTCATGGATTATTATCAAGAAAACAATCAGCTTATTAAATTGTAATTATCCAGGACATAAGGAAAGAGAAAAACACAAATGTCATAAAGCTTCTCTTCTTTTTATCTACATTATTTGCCAATAAATCTGAAGAGTATACTTGTACTACTTTGAACTATTGATCTCATCTTGTTTGATATAGATGTTATTATAGACAATGTTTCAACCAAATACCATCTGGTCAACATCAGGTGTCCATATATTGGCTGATATAGGATATCTGTTGATTGTTGCAATCTTTTGTCCATGGTGTCAGTTATTATTCATACTTGCTTCATTAATGGATCCAGGGATTGAACTCATGATCACTACATGAAAGTAGCACATATAATCCTTTTCTATATCCACTATGCCATTGTCCTATATCCACTATGCCATTAGTGGTGTGTTTTTGGATCCTTTTTATATTCAAGGTCAGATAGTTTTGACATATGGTTAAGAGGGTGTATTCATACAGCTTAATAAATAAACACCTTCAAAATACAATAATCATTTCTTACAGCTAAATGTCATGTAACATTATTTTTGCATTATAAGCAATAAAAACAAATTCACATACATACATACACACACACATATATATATATATATATATATATATATATGTGTGTGTGTGTATATGTGTATGTCTGTATGCATGTGAGTTTTATTAAAATTGACAAACAAGGTGTATCTACTGAATTATATATTACAGTTTTCCAGTTATTGCACATCTGGATCAAATTAGTGGAAAAACTGTGAAAATTTCATGTTTTTGACCATTTCTAATTATTATCAGTAATGCTATGGTAAATAGTCAGGTAGTAACTCTCTTTGTGAGGGTGCTATGGTCATTAGCCAGAGCCTGATTTATCTCGGAAGGTGAAGTGCTGTGGGGGCTTGAGCAACTTTTGAATGGTTGCCAAAATCCTACTTCTTACTAGACCTTATGTTACATTCTGTGCATGTGGCTGCATGAATAAAAAACTTCATCTTGGTATTTTAGGAACACTACATTTTTAATTTAAATATACATATATCATGTACCAGTGATGTCATGTGTATGACGTTATTAAAATTTAGTCTGACAAAAAATTAGTCTTGCAAAACTTGATAGTGCCTGAGGAAGAAGATATTATTAAATATTTTAAATGCTATCCTGTGTAGTAAAAGATACTACAAGTAATATAGGCTGTTTCTTTTGTATAATATTAGCCTTGAGTAAGTTGAGCTTTTCTCAACATTGACTGCTGTAAAATATCTTAGTATTATCTGCTAATATTTATCATAAGTTGTCATGTTTTGGCTATTTGTGATGAGATGATTGATAAATTCTAAGTTAACCTATGAGAAAGGGTGGTGTCTGAGTGACCAATGTAAGAATTTAATTCTATATTCTGATTATTAGTATTGGAGGTGCAATCTCCAAATGAATATGAGAATTCATAAACATTGTTTTAATATAAAGCTGATTTTTGAGGTCCTATGTTATTGGTAATGAGGAGGTCAACTGTTTTAATATTTTTGCAATAAATAAATGTTAAGTATTTATGACAATCATTAAGCAGTGGTGAAGTATATTTTAATGGTTTTTTCATCTTGTTTAAACTTAGGATACATCTGGTTACAACAGAATAAGCTAATGATATTTTTCTTTGTATCAAAATAGTTGTTTGTGCTATTTTTTTCTAAAATCATTTAAAGCAAATATTATTTGCTTGCTGTTGACATAGTTTGGGAAATTGCTATTAAAAATTTTGTTTAACCTATATCTGATATATTTATAATATTATCAGATTAATGAAAAAAACTTTAAAGTAGTCATTAGGGAAAACTGCTCTACACTTATGAATTTAATATTAACAATAGAATGCCTTTCCTTGATGTTTTGTAGAATGATGGGCATGGTTTTACTACATCACTTTATAAAAAATCAAAATCAAAGATTCCTTTTTAAGAAATTTAAATGAAATGGGCAACACATATACTGATCTATTATGGCAACACAACTATATATATATATATATATATATATATATATATATATATATATATATCCCAATTTGTCTATATGCAAATATATAAATAGATATTTCATATACAACAGAAATAAGTGTATAAGAATGCAAATAATATCTGTAAGCTAAATTAAAACAAAATCAAAATATATATGAGGGACATGTGAATATTGCACAAATATGTGTATAGACGCAAACACACACACACAGAGACATATATATATATATATATATATATATATATATATATATATATATATATATATATATTAATTTATATATACTCACACAGACGATTATATACATATGAATATACACAGACATATATATACACACAGACATCTATACATACACACACAAATATATATATATACACAGACATATATGCACACACACATACATACATGTATATATACAAACACACATATATATATTGATACATGTTTCATTAAATAATATAGACAAGTGTTGTCTATTTATTTTATGTAAATTCTTTTCATATCGTCTGATAAGCTTAACAGCATTATCATTAAACGAAGAAAGAAAACTACAATATTGATACTGATTTTTTAAAATCCTATCTAAACTTTCGGCTTACATAAGCCATTATCGAAGATGACAATTACATTACAATATATTAAGCAATGCACGGACAAGACAGTGATTTTGTCTGTTTCTCTTTACATGGAAGATTTCCAAGCAACTTGTGCATATAAGATGCTGGAAGCAAAAATCGCACTTCAGCTCATGACGTCACATATGACCACGTGAGAATGAATTCGAGAAGTATTAAGTATGGGAAGCCATTGGTATAAACCAATGGCTTCTGTTACCAATTATAGGCATTTAAGAATATTTCTGGAGATTTCAAAGTTTATTCTGTTTAGGTTAGGTTTCAACAGTTTTATGTATATAGCTTCAAGAATTTTTAGTTTTTATTTATTGTTTTCATGTTTTAGTTGCGTTTTCAACAAGGATTTTCTGGAATTGTGTATGCAGCCAGGCATGTTGTTTTAAATGCGTAAAAATGTTAGAGTTATCATTCAAATGTAGTTTCAAGCCTTGTGAAAGCAAGTTTGTGGTGTGACCAACATAAATATTATTTAATTCTTTGGAGATACAATCTTCCAAAGGGCATTTGAATTTGTAAGCTATGTTGGTTTATTTTGCAAATCGCTAAACGGGGGAGAAGAATCATTATGAATAATTGAGTTGGATGTACTAGATTTAGTGTCGTATATGATTAACTTAATTTTTTTGCTAGGACCTGTTGTAGATATATTAGTATTTACTAATTTTTTTAGTATATTTTCATCTTGTTTATAATTAGTATGCATTTGATTATGGTATAGGAGATTAATATGTTTGAGAATAGAAGATATTTACAGATTTTAAAAAACCATCCATATACCTAAGATACATTGATAATATCCCTATATATATATATATATATATATATATATATATTAATATGTATCTGTGGTGTGTGTGTGTGCGTGTGTGTGCATGTGTGTATACCCTGGGTGTGTTTGAGCAGTAAATTTCCATTTAGATGAGTTTGCTTAATGACCAATGAAATGATAATTTTTTATTTGTTTTATTTTAATCATTTCCCTTTCAACAAGTCAATAAAGTCACTAAGATGCAAGTGTTTACTAAGTGTGAATGAATATGAGAAAAAGAAACAATTTTAAGGAGAGAGAACAATAAAAAAAAGCAAGAATTAAGAATACAGAAAATAACAATCAACATGGTATTTACATTTTTGAAGATCAAAGTTGATTGGAAAGTAAGAAGCTGGAAAAGAATTTCACAAGAACTGTTAGAGAATAATCTGTTAGCTTGGAACTTATGCTTACATCTAGCCATTTCAACTGAAAAATTATGAGATTTTCCTGCTAAGTACTGTGCTTAAATTTGTAAAGCCTAGGTACTAAAGAGGAAAGCTAAGAACAATTACCATAAAAATATTTATAGACAATTCAGAGGGAAAATGTTCAAAAATAAACAAAATAATCTTTAACAAAGAACATTCATTGGTTTTTAACCTAACTAATATACTCATGTTAAAATGAAACTAAAAATGGTAAAACATTCTTCAAAACTAATTCCATTGAAAAAGATGCAAATGAATAACTCTGAGATATTCTATAAATTGCTAAATTTAAAATATCTATGAAATGACTTTTACTGAACTTTTATAGAGTAATATAAATAGTTAATGAGAAGTCCTTATCTTTTAAAGGGAGAATCATTAAAATTCTCTTTTTTATCTGATTGAAATGGTATTCCTCTATACACTAGGATTTTATTTTTATTTCTGAAGACAAATGTTTATTTTCCTTCACTCAAATGATATTTCTTCATGTCTTAGGATTTTTGTTTTATTTCAAGAGACAATATTTTTTCTTCACTGAAATGGTATTTCTCTATACTCTTTAAGGTTTTCAATAAAAAATCCAAAAAATCAGTTGATTTTTCTTCTTCATTTAAGTTAAAAAAAAATTACTGCTTTTCTTTTCCAGATCAAATTCCTAAAAAATTAACAAGATTCACACATAATGGCTCCTATTTATTTCCTTGGAAACTACAACAAATGCATGTATGTATATAAAACCTTTGGATATAGGAAGATTTTAACTAAGAAATTTATTTTTCCACATAGACACCACCACAGGCTATGCCTTTATGCTGGAAATGAACAGTTCATGGATCAATAGCTGTTCATGGAAAATGGCTTGTCACAAAAATCACTGTCACTAGCTGGGCTCATATTCATTGTTTGGTCTTCATAAATGCTCAACATGTATTTATGTATGTTAATGAAAGTAATTTCTCCATGGAAAGTAATTTGGGGATAAACCTCTGCTTGAAACACACTTGAATACCAGATTGCTACTCAGCTGCTATCTACAACAAATCAACAAAGGTTATGGGTTACTGATGGGAAGGTTCAACCTCTACTGCATCTTATACTGTGGGCCAGTATCATAAAGTAGAAGCTATTACTTTTAGATTCATTGTTAAAACATTTTATTTAAAATTAAAAACAGTTTTTGTCTTTCTCTTTCAATGAAAGTGATAAATACTCAGTCATTATGCAAACTATTGACAGTGAATTAATTTCTCACCAAGTGCTTTATATTTTTTTAGGCCAATCTCGGTTCAGCTCAACACATATCTCTATATATCGGTCGATATATACTTTACATATATCATTCTTATTACTTTAAATGTTATAATTAATAGATACTCATATTTGAATAGATATTCCTGTTTCATAAATGAGTGTCAAATTATGTTGACCAACATGTGCAGTCTATGTACAATGTCCTTTCAGGATGTAGGCGATCATGACTCTCCTCAATTTCCTGTCCTTTGTAGCTCTTAATAAATTACGCTGGTCAACACGTTTTTTTAGTTAGTTTGATAGTGCTGATTCTGAAAATGACCTCAGATTTTAATAGTTAACTACCATTTTTGCTGTACTGAAATTGCTCATCCTTGGAAAAAATATCAATTTACAATCTTGGCTGATTGCAAAATTTAGCTAATAAAGGTTCTAGAAACCCATCAGTTTTCAGGTAGACCGAGCAATTTATATCAGCCACCTAAAATAAACTATTTTTATACGAAGAAAGTGTTTTTGAGTCAAAAATTTTAAAATAGAAGTACTGAATTTTTCCAATTTATCATCAAAATTCAAATTAAATGATAAACTTTATCAGTCATACACTTTAGTATATCTGATAATTAAGATGACATCAAAAAAATGAAACCCTAAAATCTTCTGTTTGATATTCCTAAATTTATCCCATTCACATTTATCCCTTCACTACAGAATGAAACCAAGCATGTTGAGAGCCTTTTGTTTTCACATTTGGAAAGAAACGCCAACTAAAGACATCTCAATTGAATGCACCTATTCTATTGTACATGATACTGCTGGAGTATCAAAAAGGACTTAAATAATATTGAACATGACAAACAATTAAGAAAGAGAAAATGTTTACCATAATTATGTTCATGAAGGTTTTATTTCTGCTGTTAGTTTATTAAATGATTTGATGAAAGTACTTGTTGGTCTTGATATATTCAGTGGTGTTATTTTTAAAGACTTAGTGTCTGATTGTTATTGCAAAAATAGTATCTCTCAATAAGCAGTCCAATATTTGTTGGTTTAAATATGATTTGAGAGGTTTCTACAATTTTATTTTGAAAAATATTGCCATCAGTAAATATCATATATATAGAAAACAAATGAAAATAATGCTTTTTTTTTCAAAAATGAGGCATTTCTGTACAGCAAAAACGGTTGCTAACCAAGAAAAAGTAAAGTCATTTTCAGATTCAGCTCTCTCAAATTTGCTAAAAAAGATGTTTAATGTCTTGACACCATTTCAAAAGTTTTCTTTTGTTGACCAATGATATCTGTTTGTTATTTCTCCTAAACCTTGTTCTGCCATCCATTTACTCAAGCTCACTAAGTAGCTTATGCATTGTTTTCCTCAGTCCCTCTTGACTTCAATCTGTTCTATGAGTATCAGTTTTTCCAAGTCCTTTTTCCTTATTATGTATCCTAGAAATTTCAGCTGTCTCTTTTTGATGTTAAATATAAGTTTCCTTTTTGTTTTCATTTTCTTTAAAACTTTGTATTTCTCACACATTCAGTTCATGCTTCAGCATTCTTCTGCAGAACCACATTTCTGTTGTTTTAAGTCTCTTCTTCAGCTTAGAGACAATTGTCCAGCATTCACTGCCATATAGGAGGATTGATATCATGTAACAGTTCAATACTCTGTTCTTTGCATGCATTACAAAGCCTTATTAGAAAAATTGTGCTTTCTTGTATGGTTCAAACCCTTGCATAAAAAAACCACCATTAAGCACAGTGTACTTTTAGATTGCTTAACCATAAAAGACTTTCATAATTGAGCAAAGTTCAATTACCCTATTTAAAAAATACATATATCATTCTGTATATTATGCATGTTTCTACCTATTTATCAATGTTTTTACTTCTTTTCTATTTATCAATGTTTTACTTCTTTGCAAATATTTCTAATCTCATATAACTGTGAATTGGTCAACATTAAATTCATTATTTTTATAATGAATTATGTTAGGAAATGAACATGAATTCTATAAAACAAAGCAAATATATTTGAGTCTGATTTTACTGCAGTCTTAGCAGCAATGATGTGACTTGGGAAAGATAGCTTCAGAGACTGTCTCTCTTCAGGCTGGTTTTTGCTCCAATAAAACTGTTACACCATATATGCCTCCTATAGTTACACTGGAAAAATAGGGCAACTCCATTCTTATGACGGTAAACACCTTAGAGGGGAAAGTTATTGACTATGAAGCTCAGTCTAATTAAATGTATATCTCTTAAACTGAATTCAAAGGTATAAGGTGTTAAAACTTGCTATAAGAACGTGCTTGTTTGTGTGTGTGTCTATGTGCATGTGTGTGAGAGTTCAGTCAACAGAGAGCCAAAGAAGTGAACATGCTCTGGTAGCAACATTATTTACCTATGTTTAACTACACCCAGAAGAAAGAGGCAAACAAAGAGAGAATATCTTTGCCTTTTTATAGATTGAAATAGTGCAGGCTAATGGGTGCTTTTAAGAAGCTAAGTGGGGGTAACACACAATGTCAGTTGTTATCATCTGTATTTTTAATTCCTATTTTTTTTATTGTTCCCTCACCTTAATGTTTTTTTTCATATTCTTTCACACTCAGTCACCCTTGCATCTTAGTGGCTTCATTGCCTTGTTTTGAATAAAAAGTTTAAAAAAAATTATTTTCTTTATAATCTGAATTGTCATGAATTCTTGAGAAAACATTGAAGTCATTTCCACTGTTTTTAAAATTATTTCACTCCCAATCAAGGCAATAAATCTACTAAGATACAAGGGGCTACTGATTGTGATTGAGAAAGAAAAAACATTATCAAGGAGAGAGAACAATAAATGAACAGGAATTAAGAAGATCAAAGTTTGTTAAAAGTAAGAGTCAGTAAAAGAAAATGTTTATCATACAGGCATGTGACTGACAGGAGAAAGATAACCAACAGAAATAGGAAGCATCAACAATGTTTCTATTAGCTTGAAGACTTGATATCACATAATACGGTTTCTCTTGTGCTTTGGAGCTTAGTTGACCCTTTGTTTATTAATCAGTCAACCCCCAAATCTGAGATTGTAAGACTCATTATCTACAGAATGCAATTCTAGTAATAAAGACTTAATGGAGATGCTTGTAAAAAAAGAAGAAATATTTTGGTTTTCTTCACTCTCCAAGGCTCACATTAGGCATTAATATATCCACAATATATTAATACCTTAAATCAACTGAAGGAAGGAGTAGAATAACTCAAACAAATTAATCCCAAAAATGTGTTAAGCTTGAAAACATGTTGGATACAACACTAGAATATCCAAATATGTCATATTAAAAATGAAGTATATATATATATATATATATATATATATATATATATATATATATATATATATATATATATCATAAAATAATAAAAAGGCTTACACGCTAATATTCCATAGTTATAATTTATTACATTGGAATTGTAATTATGATCCAATTCATCAGACCTATATATATATATATATATATATATATATATATATATGTATGTGTATGAATATGTATATATATATCATCACAATTTGTCCCACATAGAGAAATTGAAAACACCTATGAAAAAAGCCATCAGTATATGAAAGGATGAATAAGTAGAACATCTTATTTGTAATGTTTGTTGGGGGGGGGGGGGCATGACTAGCTTGGTTTTGTGTTTTATGTTCCTTATTTAGGATGCATGCTATTCACCTATTTCTAGAACTGCTGCTTGCTGCCACATCTGTTTCACTTGCGATTTAAGAAGAATCTAGTTTACACATTCATTTTGGTTACTCGCTAAACACCAACTGCCTATTGTCACTCTTGGTTTGTCATGTGATTATTGAGGTACTTTATGATATTGATAAATTTGTCAAGTAAAAAAGG
Organism: Acanthosepion lycidas; assembly: GCA_963932145.1. Classification (NCBI taxonomy): domain Eukaryota; kingdom Metazoa; phylum Mollusca; class Cephalopoda; order Sepiida; family Sepiidae; genus Acanthosepion; species Acanthosepion lycidas. The sequence goes on along the minus strand of OZ010576.1, from coordinate 105,857,013 downwards.
AGATAATGTATTCCTATAGACTTAAGAAGTGATAATTAGGTGTTAAGATAAATGATAAACACCAATATCAGTTTTCTTAGCATTCAATATTAAAACTTGTAAATCAGAAGCATCATGATTGTATGGAACTCAAACTTTTGTAACTCTTATTAGAGAAAATGCCTCTAGATGTCAATGAAATAAAAAATAGATTTTAACAAAAGTGGACAATGAAAAATAAATAAGTAAATAAAACAACACAGAGTGTATTTTTTGTGCCAAATATTCCAAAATATATTGTAAGCAAGCCACGATTTGCCTAAGAGGATATACTCCACTTTTGTATTTTTATTGTATTACTTATATCTAAACATTCAGAAACATTTTATATTGAGCCCTGTCTATTTCTTCAATACAGACACACACACACACACACTCACATATATATAGGGTCTTTTTTAAATGTATATATATATATATATATATTATTTATATATATATATATATATATATATATATGTATGTATGTATGTATGTATGTATGTATGTATGTATGCGTATGTGTATGCATGTGTATGTATATATGATCACCAAACTTTAAAAAAATGGACTGACTAAATCAGAGTATCATATAATCTTATCCATTTAAATGCCAAAGATCTTTTCAGCATATGTTTAGAGGTCTGGTGCATTGTCAACTAATGTCTTCCATATAGAGAGTCTAGATTAGCTTACGACAAAAATATCTAAGAGTTTTTTTATAATCTGACAATCAGCTTTTGTTGATTACTTGAAAAAGAGAACTATAAAAAGTAGAAAAAAAAAGGAAAATAGAGAAATCATCAAACCCAACATTTTTATTTCATTCAGATGTTTAGGAAAGTTCCTTTCTATTTTCACCACCATTCAAGACTTGAGACATTTTTTGTATTGGTTAATTTTTTTTTTTATTCAAAGTTTAAGATTTTTTATTAGACTTGTTTACATATAACCATTGTCCAGATTTTTCTTTGTTCTGTCTAATAGATTCAAAATTTTGCACTTTAAGAATTTTCTCTCTTCCTATACATATTATATACACTTCTGCAATATATAAGTATATATAAAAATATTTCTTTCTATTTGCATGTGTGTGTATATATTTTGGTTGCACATAGGAACCCCCTCATACAACAAGAATATAAAATCTATAGGACAAAATAAAAGATAAACAAACCCAAATAACAACTGAAGTTGAAGAAATAACCAACTGAAAAGTTTATTTATTTTTCAATCTTCCCCCAAACACAAATCATTCATTTTCACAAAAGTTCTGAAGATTACACACTAAAATATTAACAAAGTTCACCAACTTGTTTCTTAATTAAATATTGATTAATAACAGTATTTTTGCAGACTTACTTTCATCCTTCAGAAAATTACCAGACTATAGCCAAACAAAAAATAACTAGATATTCATTGATTTAATAATTTAGAATGGTACCCCCATCTTTGATCTATTTAACACAGTTTTGAATGGGAGCATTTTTGATTTTCACAAGATTTGAAGTTGACTATAAATTCTGCAAAGTTGAAGAATTTAAGCAAAACCATTTGAGGTATATTGTTCTAATTTACCAGAGCAAAAATAAAGACCATAGTTCCAAGAATTTTTCAAATGATTGCTTTGCTTTCACATTTTTGTTGTCAGTGTTCCAGCCAATCTATTCTACAGCCTTTTGCATGTGTACTCTTCAAATGTTTATGATGAGCAGAAAATTGTAGTAAATATATTGACTGCTTCAGTTTACATGCAGCAATATTATAAAAAGAGAGGTTCTATTCCTGTTGAAAAAGAGATGTTCTCTAATTCTATTCCTGTTGAACAAAGAAATTCACACTGGCCTGTCTGAGAGGTTAATATATGCTACCTACTTTAACTTTCACACCTTCCAGCAATGTTCCTTAGTAATTCTTTTGATTAAAACGATGACAAAATATTAGTAGTAGCCACAGTGTTATAAGCCATAACAGTCATATTGATGGCAATATAGCAATATGTCATTGGCTCATTTATATAAAAATGTGTCTTTCAAAGATTTCAAAATGTAATACTAAAATTGTATATGTGGTCATATTTACATTTCAAAAGTGTACATGTGATTATATTTACATGCCAATAGTGATCACATATAGGTTAATATTCTAACATTGATTATTTGGATTTAATTCCAGAGAACCTTTTTTTTTAGATATAGCCTGTAAGGTCAGATTTTTTAAAAATTTCATTTCATCTCAAGAAAAATCATACCCAAGGAAAAAAAATACTGTATCTATTGTTCTTATATCCTTGTGGGGCATTCAGGAGATGAATGGTTTTTCTTTCATATTCTTTTTCTGTATTTGCATAGCAAATGCAACCTTATGTCAAACCTTTCCACCATGAACAACCAACATTTATAAGTAGTTGAAAAAGTGTCGTTGTTCTACTGAAATCCACCCTGATGTAATGTTAACTATGGCTCTGAATTCATTTAGCTACTCATCTTACAAGGTGGGTTGCAAAAAAGTTTTTGACTCAACCCGTTCCCCAAAATATAACCAAAAACCAATCAAAAGTTTCTTAAAAATCCCTTGTTAAAAGCAAGAACTTTTTGGCAATTTCTTTGGACATAAAATATACTTCTTGTAGCTACATTTTTAGTGTCTCTCATCACTGTTTTTCTGGCATATGTTCTGCATTCCTTATTTTAACTAGCCCAGACCTTCTCAGAGAGAACATTACCACCTTTCCATTTGTATTCTCTTGGTTAGAATGATGTTCCACTCAGAGACCTTCTGCTTGTTACTTTGTAGTAACTGATAACTGAGATGATGATTCCCAATCACTATGATCTTAACTTATTCAAGTCTAGGGTCTACCTTTATCTATCTTACATATCCCCATAATATGAACTTCTTACATTCTGCCTTTATGTTTGTACAACAATCTGAGTGGCTCTCAGGCATTATATTGAGTAAACAGTAATATACAAAAATAATACTGTGTGACACAATTTTTGTCCTTGGGTAGCAGCTGTTATTTCATATTTGCTTATGCCTAGAAAGTATAAAAAATGGTTAATATTTCCATCAGACATTGCTTTTGTGACCAAGATAATGATATTTCTGAAATTTACCTATTCCCATTGGAAAAACTGGTGAATGTGAACATTCTCATTCACACAAAGTAGGAACAAAATGATGTATGATTCAAAAGTAGCATTTATTTATTCTAAGATTATACAAGAGAGTCAGTGTTAGAAGTGTTAGTTTTTGGCAATTTATGCTTATACTGTAAATTACTTTCACAACTCAGACCCCAAATATCTTCCATCATGTTTTTATTATATGATTATATGGTAGTGGTGTTCAAATTTCAGTATATCCTGGTGGAAGTGTTTGCCTTGCTCCTCTGAGTATGTCCCCATAACTTTTTACAGTAACAGTTACTTAAATATGCGACATGGTAGTGCTGCAATTCATAACCAGAGCTAACTTTGCTGAACTGTTTTTTAAACAAGATGGTGTCCCTCCTCATTATGTTTTCATAGTAAGGGACTACCATGACCAAACCTTCCTATGACACTGGATTGTATCGCGTGGCAGCATTGAATGGCCACCATGTTCACCCAACATAACACTAATGGAATTATTTTTGTGGGACAAGACTTATGAAAAAATCCACACACTGTGGAGGAATTAAAAGAGTTCATCTTGGAAGCATTTATTGACATTGATGTGGATTGGAATTTGTATTTTACTATGTGTCACAGTGTTCTGGAGAGGTTTGAGGAATGATGCACTGTTGAAGGGCAATATTTCAAGCACTTACAAATTAAACTGTGTTAAACAAATGTAAGTGTAATAAATAAGTGTAAATGTAATAAAATGTAAAAACAACTGTAAAATGTATACCTACTCTTGGTCCATCCTATATATATATATATATATATATATATATATATATATACACACACCAGGTATAACAGCAAAATTGTCCAAATCATGTAACAGCATGCAATAATTGTCTATCCCACAAAATGTTTAATATCTAAAAAACTACTAAATTAATTGAGTTCTTTTTTCCAGGTTTTCAGATAAAATGTTTAGCCATCTTGATACCATTTGTTGTAAGAATCAATGCAAAATCGGTTTATGTCAGCCCCACTGTTTTCTCAACTGAGCAAAATCATTCAGACCTTCAGTAATAGTACCAACATTTATACTCTGGCATCCCTCTTCAAAGTTCATTCAAGGACAATCAAGAGAACAGTGAATAAGTTTAAAAAAAGGGAACATTAGCAAGGAAAACTGGATCAGAAGGTCATAACAGGAAGAGGGATCATCATTTCAACTTGGTGCTAATGAGTTCAATTAAAATAGATCCAACTCAATTCATAAGAAGTTTGGCACATGAGATAGGAGTTTCAGCTATGACAGTACAAATAGCAGTGAGAAAAGACTTTAAAATGAAATCATATGTGAAATGTTTGAGGCACCTTGTTACTCCAGGACAGAAAGTTAGATGGTTAGAGAGGGCAAAGATCATCTTGAATAAGTTGGAAAATGATCCTGGAATATATATTTGAACTTTATTTCAATCATGATATCTCAAGGACACATGGCCCAATGGATAAAAACGACTGGGATATCAGGAAGAGGCACAGCACGTGGAACTAGAACAGTCTACCCCAGTGGACAAAATAAAGGGTTCAGCTCCAAATTCCAATCACCTGAAGAAGACTGGAGTGTACAAAGGTTAAAATGCTGTGAATATGGCAACAAAGATGGCAACAACAGCCTGAACAATGTAAATACTGTAAATTAAATGTACTTATTTCAAAATCTGTGGTATGACACATGCAAAAAACTACTGTTAAGTTTAAGAAATACATTTGACCATTTTGCTGAAGGAATACATCTTTTAAGCATTGGTTGTGTGCTAAAAGCAAACAAAAGGATTTACAGAACATTTACCCAATAAATATCCTGTAAGCTTGAATGTGTTAGTGGTGTAATGGATAATGATTCAGAACTGGAAATCAGAGGACTAAGTTCCAATTCCAGTCAGGTTTGTTATATGTTACACCAGTGATGGTAGCAAGTAGACATATTCTAGATTATTTAAGTATGGATTTTGTAAAAGTTTGTGATATAATAAAGTGTGTTTGATGTATGTTTATAGATGGTAAAATATTTATCATAACAGCCTCAAAGTATTTCCAGCATAAAGAATTATGTTCTTTTCTATTTAGGCTGGCATTTATAAAACTGAAGTCATAGCTTGTGTTGTTTCTGCATATTTCAAGTGAGTTTAAAGGTTTATCCCAATATAGGTTTCAATTGTATTTGTAAATGCATGCTTTTAGATTCCTAGCTGTTTCACCAATGTAACATTTCCTACATTATAGGCTTCTATGTCATAAATCCCAACAATATCAGAGATAAAGTGTTTATATTAGACATTGAGGATATAAGAATCATTACTGCATGGTGACTGACAGTTTCCTAGCTCAATGTAATCTTCAGGCTCAGTTGCATTTAGCCTGTATATTGCATTATAGTTTTTATGGTGCAAATACATGTTTTCTCAATATGACTGGTATCAAACAACTAACATTGGTAAAATTTTTCATTTTTTTTTTATTCCTTACAGGATCTGAACTTATATTCCCTTTTTCCATTAAAGAAAACCTTTCTTTTGTCAAATTAGGCCCTAACAAATAGGCCACAAGAAATCATCATGATAAAGCAAGTGTATGGCACACTTCAACTGAAGAAATGATTCTCCTGATGGTAAAAGAAAATACAGAATTGACCTATCAGAAAGTACATAGGACTTTTTGATCTGTAGACAAGTTGACATTAATTTAACTGCTTAGAATAAAAGGGATGTCAACTGAAACATATATACCCACAAAATAACGTTTACTGGAATGACATGATTTCAGATAAAATGTAATCCATCAGTTGCTTATAAATGAATGATGCCCCATTGTCTCCAAGCTGATCATGAATTTTCATTTATTGTGATGAACAGGTGTTCATATAGGGAGGCCTTGTGTCTTGAGAACCTATTGGGACTTAGTGGTGTACTGCTGTCATATATGGGCAGGAGCTGCACAATCTTCATTTTTCAGTTTTAATACAGTTCAAAGCATTTACATGGTCTTGTGAGTGATGAATTGTTTACCACCTAACAATTCCTTTCTCAGAGATTTCCATGTAAAGTGTTCAGAAAAACTACATTCTTTTATTCCACCAGTTCTAACCTTCACAGCTAAGACCTACCATGCTATTCCATGAACATTGTAGTTAACTACCCTCATTCCTCTTGTATTTGTTTGGTTAGGACTAAGTTTGTGTGCGTGTATCAGCTATCACAAAGTTTTTAGGACACTGGAACCCTTCTTTTATATATTTGCTTTCATTAAAGCATTTCAGCTGATCCATTCACGACCCTTAATTTGGTGTATTTCATGAGAAAAAGTAAACCTTTCTTCAGGATAAAATCAAAAGTAAAAATAGGAAGTCATTTACATTTTTGTCCAAAATAAACCTGTGATTTGAAGACTATATTAGCAGAAATGCTGTTTTAACATTTAGCAAGTGTACGGAGAAAAGGTTCAGTTGTCTCAACAACTATCTGGTATAGAATGACTAATGTGAATAAGATACTAGTTATTGAAGATTTAGTTATCATAAATGATCAATGATGCTTTTTAAGTATTGGGTCAGAACAAAGGTCTGTTACCTTTAAGTGAATTTCAAAGACAATACTTACAGATTTGTATAGAGATTTATTTAAAATATGTGCCCTTCTATTCCACTACCTTTTGCCATTTTTGAGGATGCTTCCTATCCATGAGATACTTAGTATCACCTTCTTCAGGTATAGCCCACCTTTTGGAGTAGTTATTGGTGACTCATTTTATTTTTACCAAGGATTTTTTCCCCTCCACATTGTTGTAAATAATCCATTATTCCACACCTGTGATTGTCTTTTTAAAAAATGGGGTGGTTTTGTTGTGCTTGACCAGAGAATTGCAGATGGAAATGTGGCTCATTAAATTCTATTCCTGTTAAATGAAACCCCTAAACATTATAGGGATTTACATAACCAGGTGTTTTCACATGCCTGAAAAAGCTTATATGAGATATATGGAGTAACTCTGTAATTGTACTTGGGATAATTTTTAATTTTTTTTAATCTGTGGATAAATTTGGTTAACATCAATGACTACAAGCCTGCTAAAATGTTATTGGTTTTCCAGATACAAGTTTACTTTTTGAACCTAGCAAACCACTTATAAGCAGTATGCTTAGCTATGACACCATATCCATAAATGACACTTATCTTTTTTACTGTTTGTACTATTTTACCTTTTCAGAAATGAAAGAGTATTAAATAATGAAAATGCAACTCATTTTCAACTTTAATGGAAAAAAATAATTTTTTCACCATTCACACTCATTAATTGTATAGAAAGAGATATTCATGTATCTCCATTCATAACATGTATAAGTCATAAATGTCAATCATGTATGAAGCAAAATCATAGTTTTAAATGCATCAAACTTTTGTTTCAACCCATTACATCAAGTATTTGACATGATCCATGAAAAAATTATTAAAAATTTTAAAAAATGCCAGCTCAGTGTTAAATAGAAAACAACCAACCATATCTCAATACATTGATTTAAATCTTAAATACTATTTACTTATATATAGATATGAAGATGTTTCTTGAATTTTTTGTGAATCTATTAATGGCTCTGATGGGACTTGCTCACAAGGATAGAGTCTTTACTCAAGTTACCATGACAACTAGATTTTTCCACAATATCTACTTAATGTTTTTTTTGTGGTAAATAAATCAATTTTAGCTGGAAAGTGCTTCTTCCTGCAACCTTCAGGTCAGGTTTCAAGAACTGATATCACGATTCATCCTTCTTACAAAATTGTCCTTCCATTCTTATCATTTGTCCCATCAAATCCAGGAGGTGCTGTCCATGCAGATTTATAAGCAATTTATTTATTTTTTTTTTTTACTGCAGTACATTTCGACTTATTTTTTTTTAAGAAAAAAATACTACAAGAAGAGTGCTTTATCTTTACAAGGAATTCCTTAATACATTCTGTGTTTGACAGACTGTACTATGTTTTCCCATTTTTTCTTTTCAGCAGTGTTAGCATTCATTCAAAAATGTGGTATATAAAAGAGACCCTTAAGCACTACCAGGAAAGGCTTTCTCTTCAAAACATCAGAGATTGGTTATCTGAAAATGGCCCAACCTACAGATATTTCTCTATTCTTGCTAAGAAGTGAGAATTCTTGACTTTATTAAGGAGAAACCCTTCACTTATGCCAGTGGGAGGTTGATGCCAGTGACAGATTGCTTGAAAGGAAATCTTTATTTTTCAATCCATTTTAAGATAAACAAAATTGATGTATGGGTGTGAAAATATCTATATAGTAGGTATGATTGACTGTGCAATATTAGATTTTAGAAGTATAATACTAACAAGAAATTATTTTTTCTTGAGTTATTGCATATATAAAATGGTTGGCTTGAGTTAAATTCAACAGGAAGGTATATACCTGAAAACATTTTTATATGTATAATTTCATCTTTTATACACCCAATACAATGACTCAGAGTCACTTAAGGTAGTGGGTTATTGTTAAAATGTTTATGATGAATAAGGTGAGTGACATAAATGGAAGAGAAGATGATAGGAAAGGAGGATAAGAAGTATAAATAATAACTGACCCTTAACTTTAGGAGGTTAATATTATAATGTTCAGGGAAGCAACCATCCAGGAGTCTGTTCCACATCTTGAGCAAAAACTGTTTGAGTGGAAACTAAATATTTTATTTGCCTGTGCAAAGCTGATAAAGCCCAAAGATTATAAGTATTAAAGAAACTGCAGAGTACATGTTTATTTGATAAGAAGTTAATAGTTTGTGAAACAACTTATCAGTAAATATTTTATTTGGAATTATTTTATTTTATATTGTAAATGTAAAAAAATTAGTATTTAAGAAATCACCTGTAGACCTTATTAAGAGTGATCAATTTGTTTATTTTTTTTATTTTTTTACAGCTTGATAACACTTTCTGGGTTTTCTAAAACTGAAACATTTTTGATTGTAAGAACAATTCATTTCTTTTTGTGAGCAAATATTGCATTAACAGTTGAGAATAACAATAACTTTTCCAAATACAAATCCTATTATTTAACCCATATCTGTAGTGAAACAGGTTCATGCCTTTTCAAAAGAGTATTTGTGTGTAAGTGAATATAATTCTAGACTGGAATTGTTAAGGAGAGTGACACTCCTAAGTGAGTCATGTAATACCTATGGAACAAAAATCTCAAGCAGTGTTAGTAATTTGTCACATTTACAATGAATATAGGAAATAATCATCCAATTTACAGCTGTAATTTACTTTCACTTGAATTTTTGCAACATGCTGACATTTGTTGAAATCCTCACAGTATTTAGCATTGTTGAAGTTATTGCTAACAGTTTTTTCTAGATTTATAAACTCTGTTTCATTCAATTTTGCAAACAAAGTAATGAAATTTGAATAAACTGTTTAGTTTGCAAAAATACTTTGACAAAAACCTTGCTTTGCAGTTTTTATGCACTCTATTAAAACCAACTGTACTTTGTATCCCCTTACCGGTTTGCACTTCTCCCAAAAATTTGGTTTCAATCAATGTAAAGCTATTTTAGAGGGTGTGATGGACGTCACAGAATTTTATTTACTTTGAAGGAATGAACACTTGTTGCAACTTTTATAATGTCAATGAATACTCATCACTTTAATTAATGCTTGTTGTAGTAGAGACTTTGCAATCACAAATAAAACTATAGTAATGCTGTTGAACAATACTGGTGTCAGACGCCTTTGTATATCACTCACACTAATTGTGCTTGCTTGATAATACATGCTTGATAATACTTGCTTGAAAGTAACCACCGAATAGTAATCCATATAGTGGTTCAGTATAGTGAATAGTGTAGAAATAGTGAAGAGTATAGAGAATAGCAAACCATATAGTAATAGAATAGAAATGGTGATCTGTATAGTAATAGAGGATAGAATAGAAATGGTGAGCACTTAGATGTCATGCTAATTCCCATATATATATTTCCTTTACCCTCATTTGATCTACTTATTTAAAATGGGATCACCTGTGTTTTCTCTCTGGTGATCTATGTTCAAACTACAGTGTTGGCAATGACACTTTACTCCTATACAACAAATGTGTAAGTTGATTTTTGTGGATGTAACTTTTCATAGTAAACAACCTTATTATTTAAACCACTCATAGAAATATACACAAGTTTAATATAGAAAAAGTTCATACATTTAGTAAAAATACCATTAATCATAGTTTATAGGAAAGAGAGGAAATAGAAATATTTCCACTCAGAGAAGCTTGCAAATCATTTCCTTTCTTGGTGAATCTTTTCATCTCTATCCACTTTATTTTGGGGGGGAAATAAAATTGTTTGGCATACATTTATGTATGTGAGTCGACTGATTGTAACCTGTTGCAAAATGTCATTTATCTCTTTTCACAAGGTATAAACTTGAAGGCTTTTTAATTTATTCAAAACAACAGTGATTTTTCTCTTACATTGGATAATTTTAGATTTTAAGTAACTATTTCCCTTTTTGCTGCATATATGTTTATTTGTTGTATAATTCAACATGTCTTTGTAACCATTACAGAGTAGATATTTAATTATTCAATTTTGAATACTGCAACAAGTCTAGTATGGTATGACAAAGACTCTATATTATAGTACCGACCACTTTGTACTAAGGTGTCTTTTTCATAGTGAAAAATTTAGCATTCATCAGATTTTTAAGTACTGGCTACAAGTATGAATTCACAAACAAAATGTCATCATAGAACACTTACAAATACTTATTACTTAGATGAAAAACTATCATGTATTCAGTTAAAGGCTAATTTTTTCTTTATGAAGCAAAGAGTAGCAAAAAACACTTATTTTGAAAAAAAAAGTTTCAATCATTACTCATATGGCACATTCAAAGAAACAAAGATAAAGTTAATTGCTGCCATCTCAGCTAGGATTTGAACCACAATCTAAGAGTCTATGTAAAATAATCTTATTTATGTATCATTTATACAATTATTCTCAAAGTACAAGATCATATTAATCTCTTTACAATCCCTAGTTGTCTGAATTCCTTCTTCATTTTGAATTGTCGTATACTAATATTGTAATATACAACATGACTAAAATTCTTCCTTTTATTAAGTTTCCTCCACCTGTGGAGCTCCTTTCCATTTTCTTGTTTCCCTGATAAATACAATCTGTTTCTTTCCCTCTCAGTAACCACTGGTGTCTTAATGGCCTTGTACCTTGCTTGCAATGAAATAATTTAAAAAAACATTTTGGTTAAATTTTAGAAAATGATTTGGGATGAGAACATTTCTGTGCAGCCTCTTATTAATGAAGGATGACTGCTTATGGTTACTGACTTTAGGCTTTTCCATTGATTGATTAAGAAAAGATTTTACTATTTTTGTATCGCTAAATCTTATATCCATATATATCCATATACATCTTGTGTCAGATTTTATCTGCCGGTTGTGATCTGATTCAATATTGCTTAGCTTATACAATTTTACTTGTTATTTGATCTGCCTTTCCTTATATCACATCTCACATTTAATATCTTAAATCAATTTTTTTTTTAATTCACATTATTTTTTTTATAACCTTATTCCTACTCTCTTTCTTTTCACTCTCATTTTGCTTTACATCTTTCTCTTTTGTTTAAAATTAACCCTAATCCACCTACACATGACTCCTTATACAGTTATCTCCCTTTCTTCAGCAGAATAGTTTTAAGTCATTTTCTTCTATATAATTTAATCTTGCAATTTTTTTTTATAAACATACTAATTTCTCCTATTCCTCCATATTTTTTCCTCTTGATTTTTCCATTCTACTTTTGATGCAGTAATTAATTCCTGACAATGAATAAAATCATTCATCAGTGCCATGATCAGGAATAATAATTTCTGGATTTGCCAGATAACTTCTCCATACAGCACTGACCAATGGATAATAAAGAGATATTAACATCATCATTTTCTTGATTTCTTGGAAAAAGTTTTAAATTCTTTCTTAAACAACGATCAGTAATTAATTTGAAACAGAATTTTATCAATTACTAACAAGCTTTTCTGTTTGCTTGCTCACGTTCAAGAACCTTGGAAGATAAGAAACATTGATGATGTTGAATTTTGAATGGTTCCGGTAAAAAGAAAGAATTTTAATTAACTTTTTTTATTGGTACTAAAAATGAAATTCTTTTGCAGCATTTTTGCAGAAGATGATTGCTAAAATATATCAAATTATTCAAAGATTTTAATCATATTCAGAAAATTTTTTGCTGAATTTACAATTCCAACATTTTGGCAAATTATTTGTTATATCCCTCCTATATAAAATTGTAATAACAGAAATTTTTTAATAATTTCTTACAAGAAAAATAAATTAGAAATCTATTTTTCTTGGATTATTTTTATATTTATTTAATGAGTATAAAAAATTCTTCTAGTTCTCAAATTAGTTTTATTTTCAACAGCTTTCTTTATCATTCAATGATCTCTGTAAAGCTCCTTTGATATCTCCAATGTGGACATTCCCTTACTGAATAACTTTGTTATTTTCTGTTTTTTAGCATTTGTTTGAAGCTTTTAATTATTGTTTCAGCATATTATCGTTTCAGAGTCCCTAAACTAATATTAGCTTAATCTGCATAATGACATAAGACTAACTTTTATATTAAATCCAATAACTTTAATAAAACATGTTGAAACTATCTAAAAAAATATCCCAAGCTTTGTTCTGACAATTTTTTCTCAAGCAAATTCAAGTTATTCAGGTTTAGGTGATCTGCATAATAATTTCAGAGGGACTGGATATTAAATTTTTAACCTACTATCAAAAAAAAAAAATACAATATACAACCACTTTCTTGGATCAATGATTAAAAATAGCTTTGAGTAAATAAAGCCTGTAGGTCTTAGTGAGGACCATTTTTCTTTGGGATTTTGTTGCACCAGTCCACAAGGTACAAAGAACTGTGCTAAGTAAGTTACATCACTTGTAGACAGAAATATCGAAAATGGATGGCACATGTAACTCAAAGAGAAAATAATGATATAAGCAAGATGATGTCACTGTGTACTGTGCAACATTTTGGCCAAATTTTCAGCATCCCTTTTTTGTTTGTTACTGCACACTCAACTATAAAACAATATTTTTAAGTACATATAATAAAACAGAATTTTTAAAAAATACATTGTTTTATCACCTGTTATAATGTTACATATATATATATATATATATATATATATATATATATATGATAAAAATATAGTTTTAAGGTATGAAATTTATGGGTAACAGTGCTAACTCAAACAACAGGCAAGGAAGAAAGCCCCTATTAATACTGGAAAGAGTGATAACAGTTACTGAACTTGAGAAACCTATTTTCCAGAGAAATTATTTTAAAAGAAGGATTACATTAATTTCAACTGGAAATAGCATTAAATAAATTCTGAATGTTTCTTGATAAGGAAATACCATTACAGCATCGGTAATCTAAGATTTTTATCTTAGGCTTAATTTTACTGTTGCATCTAAGAAAAAAATTGCTTTATAAATCATTAAAAGTAAAAAATATCCAAATCTATCAAAACAAGAGGAATAAAAACCAATATATTAACAATTTTCTCTTTGATTTATTAATGTGATATTCCATTCTTATGATTAAATAAGGTGTATTGGTTTATTGAAACCAAGTAATGGTTATTCTAACAATGGACTATCTCAGTAAGTACTGGAAATCAGGCAGCATAACCGATAAATATTACGTTTTATATTATAGCATTGATGAATGTTCAATATTTAAATAAAAAAAATAGATAAAAATTTGCTTACAATATAAAGATATGTAATATACACTCAATGTGCATATATATATTATAGGTTAACAGGGGAATTTGGAAACAACAAACATTTATATATTTTCCTATAGTTTTTTTATTTATAATATTATCTTCTTTGAGGTCTTCACAAAACCTCCTGACGAGTGGACCAAATGATTAAAAAAATGTTCATCTATGAAACGCTGGAGTTGAGGTGCAAAATATAATACCAATCAGCTAAGTGACAAATGTATTTGTATTAATCCTATAAAAGTCTATTCAATGAAATTACAACAAACCATGTCTAGAACATTTACAGCTATGAAAATCATAAATAACTTTCTGTAATATAAAATGATGATAATAAGTCAAATGAAAGAAGAATTTTAGCATGAATCAAATCACTCACTCTAGCTGGTAGTTATAGACATTTTTGTTGTTTTTTTTTCTTCATTACACAATCACTGTACCTGCAAAGTCCAGTGGAATCCTTAGTTGCAGGCAGTAACAGACTTAACACATAATTATCATCTTTCAGAAAAAAATATAGCCTTACCTAGACCAAAGAGCAAATGAATGTGCTATAGTCAGGAGAATATTTTCCTGGTTTAAGTAAGATCTTTTCTAAGCCAAGGAGCAAAAACTGGTTATTGAATTTGTTTTTCAAATCAAAATACAAAGAAAAAAGAAAAAGTAAAACGAATGTTAAAAAGAAAGCAGAACATATCTTGAGAGTTGGATATATGTAGTGTTTAGTTAATTTAAGCTTCAGACAAGTAAAATTCATAATTGTTTTTATTACATATACCAACAAGCTAGAAATTACAGCTAGCAGTTATTTCACTGTGTACTGTGCAACTTCTTGGCCAAATTTTCAACATCCTTTTTTGTTTGTTGCTGCACACTTAACTATAAAACAATATTTTTTAAGTACATATAATAAAACAGAATTTTTTTTATTTTGCCTTGTTTTCAAAATAATATATTTTACAAAAAATACATTATCACCTGTTACAATGTTATATATATATATATATGTGTGTGTGTGTGTGTGTGTGTGTGTGTATGTATGGATATATATATATATATATATATATATATGTGATAAAAATATAGTTTTAAGGTATGTCATTTATGGGTAACAGTGCTCAGTATTAGAGATTTAGTGTATATAAATATAAAAGTGGAGACTGAGGTCAACATCAAATAGCGAGAGAGTGTTTTATGCTTGAATGCATTCATCAGATCTGAAGATGGATGTCAAATATGAAACAGACCATTGCCACTTGGTGTTCATTTTACATATATACATGTTTATGTCTGTATAAAAAATTGCCTGCTGGAGTATGGTTGTCTTGTAAAACAATTTGGTAGTGATTTCAGTTTTCACTGAGTTTTCTAATGTTATAGTTGTATAGTATTGTTCTATGACAGGTGATCAGTAGTCAACTTCATATCGTCTAACTTTTTACTCTACACTTTCTCCTATAACACACATATGCAAATAGGTAAAATTTTATTTGCCAATCCCATTACAATCCCTGGACTGAAGAGTTTTGATGCTTTTGTTGTTCTTGAACTACAACCTCTTTCCTTCTCTTCCTTTTGAGGTTTATGTCCTGTTCTTTTTCATGGAGATCTTGGTCTCTCATTTCATCTTCTGTGTCCAACTTGTTCCCATTATCATCCATATGCTCATCTTCTATTACATTATACTGGTCTGAAGAACTCATCCTTTCTTCTTTGTCAAGGTCTTCTTCCATCACAACATCTTCCTCTTCAATTCTGTATTTTAATTGGTCAGATTGAGCCATTAGGCTTTTTTTTTCTTTGATATAATGGCTGTATTATATCCCTTTTACATGATGAAATTATCACTTGCTACTTTTGTCTTTTTTATACCATATCTTTTCATTTGTCAAGTAAGACATTGTTAATAGAGATCTTATTTGTCTTCCCATTAATGCAGATGGGCTTTGCAATCTGCATGTGGAATCATTTCATAACTAAACAGTAAACTTAGTAATTACCATTCATAGTATCTTTACTTGGGGAC
Source organism: Acanthosepion lycidas (assembly GCA_963932145.1). Taxonomy (NCBI): domain Eukaryota; kingdom Metazoa; phylum Mollusca; class Cephalopoda; order Sepiida; family Sepiidae; genus Acanthosepion; species Acanthosepion lycidas. Next base: position 105,840,960 of record OZ010576.1, on the reverse strand, counting down.
AATGCTGTCAATCCCATTTTTACTGGCTGCACCATTCTTTCCTTAAATTTTCTTAACTTATGATCTGGTGCAATACCATCTTTTGAAATATGGTACCCTAAATATGATATTGTATTGCAACTGAATTTACATTTGTATGTGTTTGTCATCCCAGCAGTTTTTAACTTGTTTGACACATGTTCTATTTTTTTTTTATTTTAATTTATCTTTAGTGGTGGCATAGAGGCAAATATTAGCTTGATAAATATTCAATTTACTAATTTTATCAATTAACATGTTTTCCACTGCTATCTGAAAAATGTCACTTGCCATTTTCACTCCAACATCTATTCTCATCCATATTAATAATCCTTTGGTGATGTTTATTATGGTAATTTCCTTGAATTTATCATCAATCTGTATTTGATTATAGGCAAATTTTAAATCAATTTTTTCAAAAAATTTAATGTCTGATAATTTGTGTATAGTGGTTTTGATATTGGGAATAGGAAATGAATCTGAGCATATTTTATGATTTACTCCTATTTTAAAATCACCACATATTCTTAAGTCTCCATCTGATTCGTGAAAAATTACAATGGGAGAGGCTCATTTGTTGCCACATGGAGGAACATGATCAAAAATTCCCTCCACAGCATTTTCTTTAACTTAGCAACCATTAAAGGTAGAAGATGAATAAGTAATTTATGGGATTCAAAATAAGAGGAGAATATTATTTTCATTTAATTGTATGCTCACTTTATACTGTTTAACACTCCCAATTTTACTTTTTCTGATTAATTTTGACTAATCAACATTTAGAATATCTATTTCTAGTAGTCTATGATTATTTTCTACATTTCCCTAATGTAATGGGAATTATTTCAAGACTGACACAGGTTTCAAAAGTTCCATTGAAATAGCCCAAGTTTTTATAAAAGATCCATTGAATTGTCTTAATTTCAAATTTTTTTTCAATTTCAGCTTACCCATTTGTTCCCAGAAATTTCTTGGGATTAAAGTACTTCACTCCCCATATCCACTTCCGTTGAAAATGTCATGCTATTTTATTTAATTTTTTCAAACAGATTATTTTTTTAGGTCTTTGTATCAAAAAGGCATCATAAATTCTTTCTTTTTCAAAATTGTCTATGCTGTCTATATTATTTTTAAGTTTGCATACAGACTGAAATAGGTTTTTTGTTCAGTAGTTATGGCAGATTTTTCCAAAAGTGGGGCACTTTTTCCTGTCAATTTTACAATATTTACATTTTTTGTGTTCCTTTTTTATACTGTATATTTCAACATTATCCTCAGTAGAATTATACTTCCACACATGCAGTTAGAGACAAATTATTCAATTTTAATTGTCCCATATCTTATATTTATGAGATATATCAGCCATACCTTTAATCAACTGTAACTGAATCAAATTGTCTTCTGTTTTCAAATCTTGAGTTTCCAGTTTCTCAGATTCACAGAATCTGCTAGCTTCTCTTAATCTGTGAAGATATTGTATAATTGATTCATCTTGTTTATGTTTAATTGACAGAAATTTGGCTCTTTCCTCTATGGAAAAAAGCATATAAATGATTCAATCTTTTTTTTAAATCGTTTTCACTCCAAGCAAATCAGTAAAGATACTAAACAAGGGATTACAGGGTTTGGAAGAATTAGGAACAGAAACATTACAAATGATTGGGAAGAGAAAAGAGTAATCAGGAGGGCAGTAGATAGCAATTGATTTTGCATTTAATTTTTTGGAGATTAGTGCTGGGTGAAAAGCATGGAGCTGGAAGAGAGTTCCAAAAGCAAATACTGCAAATAAAGAACAAGCATAGAATTTGTGGCTACATCTAACCAGTTCAACTGTAAACTGAAATGATCTTGACACTAGTCTAGTACTGTGCTTAGATTCAAAAAGTCTAGGTACCGTAGTGAAGAGCTCAGTCAAACAATTACCATGAAAGTACCTATAGGAAAGACACAGGAAAGTGACTGAAGTTAAGCCACCAGATCAGGGCCAATAATATTGCTGATTCTTCTTTGGATTTTATCAAGGAGCTCAAGGTAAATATCAGTCACTAGGCCAAATGTGGCTGCAATATTTTAAGCATGGATGAATGGTAGACTTATAGATATATATGAAAGATTCTGGAAAAAATTGTCTTTAATATCATTCATTCAGTCATTTAAAATAGCACTGTTTTGCTTTGCATTATATAAAATATTCTAATAAAGAGAATTCGAATTTGAATAATTTTGAAAATGAAGCAAATTTGCTGAATATTATATATGCTGAAAATTATGTCAATTTTCATGCATGGATAACAACCTACATAATGAAAATAAAAACTGAAGAGACAGTTGCAGAACAAACTTCAGTAAAACAGTAGAGGACGAAGAAAATGGCTAAGAATGATAGCATATCTGAATATTAATGAGGCTAGCCAAGAAGTCATGAAATATTTCTGCAGCTTAATTTTCAGCATATATAATATTCAGCAAATTTGCTTCATTTTCAAAATTATTCACATATACAACATCATCCAATTATATGGACACAATGTCAACAGCAGCTAAAACTATTATCCAAGAATTTGATTAAAAGTTAATTGTTATGGAGAAATTTATTATAAGCACCAACTAATATCTCCTGTAATTGTTTGATGATTCAAATGAAAAAAATTTATGCACAAAAAAATATTTAAATGTCTATGAGGGAAAAGGGTATAGTGTACATATATATATATTGTCCAATGTTCCTATTTTTTTATTTTTGTTCAAGTAATTTCGATTTTTCTCAGTCATTATCAAGAACTGATGTGGTGTTTGTGTGATAGAATTCCGTTGTCTGCATCCTGGAATTCTTTGGGAAGCTGGACATTTTAATTAATTAATGAATAAATAGAACAAAACAAAATAAATAAATAGCATTTTTTTTGGTGTGGGCTCATTCCCAATAGCTTTTACACATGATGTCACACTAGACCATTACAAAAATTCAGCTTCCCAAAGAATATGAGGATGCAGACAAAGGAATTACCTGGAAATTGAAAAAATGACACAGACATTTTGTCAGATCATTTTTATAAAACATTTTGGGATGAATACTTGCTACCTAAATATATATAAGGGCATAATGTTCATTTCTAATGTGGGATTGTAATTTTGATTGTATTCATTGCAGTTAATACCTAATGCGCTTATTATTCTTCAAGAGACTTCTTTTGTATTAATTTAATTATTTACAGAGTTTTCTAAATCTTTCATCTACTTATACTGATATTTGAATATAAACATTTACATTTTTCTAATCAGTTTGTTTATTACCAAAGTACTTCACACATTAAATGTGGATGATAAGAATTTTCATTATTGTACTTTTTTGGCTTGACTACAAATGTTTTATATACTGTACCTATAAACACTAATGGGTATGTCCCACTCATCATAAATACATTGGCCACTATTGTAAGTGGGGGGTAATATGCTGTCTAAGTAGTCCACCACTAGCAGTGGTTTACCTATTTCACACCACTAGCAAGTATTGTATTTTGTTGATGTTATAAAAATTACCATTTCATTTCCAACCTCCATTTTTGTTATTCCTCATTCAGTAGCCCTTTCTAGGTTACAACAAAATGACAGAAATTTCTGAAACAGTATGTTAGTTTATTTTCATATAATAAATAACCATAGTTACTTTTAACAAAGTACTGAAAATATCTTGGCTTGTAATATGAAGCCTTTCAAGAAAAAAAAAACAAAAAAAAAACAATCTGATGTCAAGTCATTTGGTCAGATTTTTTAACTGGTTTAGGCTAAGGACTTTTCAGTATCTCCACATATAAATACAGTTTGAGATGACTAATATCACTGTAACCATTATATTTAGTGTGAAAACATCTCTGAGTAGATATACCTGTTTTTAAGATAATGATATTATTGTCAGGTTTTAATAAAAAAACACATTAAAATTTTCAATCTCTAGTCCACTGCTTAGAACACAAGACTGTTTACTCAAAGCAGGTGTACCTAATAAACATAATGTTTATTCTAATAAGAAATAGTGCTGGATTAAAAATCTATTAATTACTTTAAAATTTCTATTGTTCACTTTCAAGTGTTGCTTCATATTGGCCACTTTTTCAGTTAAAGTTAAGAAATCAACTTATAGCTTAATGATGAACGAAAAAGAGAATTTTGGAAGTAAAGAAAAAAAAATGAAGATATTTCGTTAAATCTTATGTGCTAAAATTATTAACAGTAAATATACCTTGCATCATTTGTGTTAATGCTTTTATTTTTCTCAACTTTACATATCAAAAGCAGATGTATTTTAAACTAATTTCTTGTTTGTGTTGCATTCTCATGTACTTCACCAAAAACTGCTTAAGCAATTATCATTTTCATGAATTAAAATAATACTATAAAGAAAACATTTCAGATTTTATTTGCTATATACTTATATTATATCTATGTTCATAAATATTAAAAAGATCAAAATAAGTGCATCAAACTGTTCTCAAATACTGAAAACACAAATAATATAACTATTTACATAGTTTGGCTTGTTGTCATTATCTTTGTCATATGATACAATCAATAAAAGCATTGGTTGAAACAATTCAGTGACTTTAAAAGAGTTGTGAGCTCAATACATGGCCATAGCAGAAGTGAACAAAAACTTGGAGAGTTGAGTTACTAAAGGGAATTAACTGAAACTGAGATATCCAGAAAACTTACTGAGATATCTATCTGGAATTAGAACAATCTACCTCAGCTGACTAAGTAAAGGGTTTGGTTCAAAATTCCGATGTATTTCACTTGAAGAAGGACAGAATATGCAACAGCCAAAACAATGTAGATATGACAAAGATGTGAATAACAGTCTGAACAATGTATTGGGTTCACAACTAAGTTCCCGACATTTTTAAAAAAATTTGGAATCTATTGTGTTTTTAAATTTTGGAATATTTTTTTTGAGAATTCTATTTTGGAATTATTTTGTAATCTATTTTGTTTTTTTCCAGTTAATTTAAGTTAATTTCTGTTTATTTTGAGATCATTAAAATGTAATGTCAAGTTAAGAAAAATGAGCATTTTTGACACCTCCTTCTTTTTGCTCTTAATCATGGTTCTAAGGCTGCAAAAGCTGTTTGCGACATTTCTGCTGTGTATGGAGAGGATGCCATAGCTGAAAGAACCGCTCATGATTGGCATGCCAAGTTCAAAAACGGAAATTTTGACCTCAAGGACGCACATTGTTCTGGCTGTCCATTTGAGTTTGATGAGGAGCGTTTAAACCAACTTTTGAACAAAAATTCTCATCAAATGACAGGAGAACTGACAGAGAAAATGGAATGCTCCCACACTGCTACAGAGAAGTATCTTCACTTGATGGGAAAGGTTCAGAAGTGTGAAGTATAGGTTCCACATGCTTTAAGTGACAACAGCAAAAATCAACGAGCCACAATCTCCGTGGGTTTGCTTGCTTGTCACTGCTCAACTCATGGACGCAAACAATTTATTTACTGAATTTTTACTGGCAATGAAAAATGGTGCCTGTACATCAATATGAAGCAGCACAAGCAATGGCTTAGCCCTGGTAAACAAGCAACACTGCACGTGAAACAAGATCTTCATCTACGTAAAACAATGTTATGGTGGGACTGAGAAGGGATTATCCATTATGAATTGCTTGAATGGAACCAAACCGTCAATGCAGAACTCTATATCCAGCAGATGGAATGACTCAACACGGTTATTCAAGAGAAAAGGCCTAATCAGCAGCATGGAGTTCTTTTGCTGCATCACAACGCCTGCCCTCATATTACCAATATGACCAAGGAAGCCATTCAAACGCATGACTGGGAAGTGCTGCCACACCTGCCATACTCTTCTGATTTGGCATCACTCGATTTCCACCTCTTTTGATCTCTTTCAAATGCTATGTGCAGAGTTTCATTCAATACTGATGCAGAATTGAGAGCTTGGTTGGATTAATTTTTTGAGTCAAAACAGGGTGATTTCTACCAATGAAGTATTGAAAATGTTGTTGAACATTGTGAAGAAGTTGTAAACAACAAAGGAGAATACATTATTGATTAATTATTTGTTATTTTTTTTATTAAACTTTTTAAAAAATTTAAATAAAAAAAATGGTGGGAACTTAGTTTCCAACCCAGTAGATAGTGTAAATAAATACAATACCTCATCTCAAAAATATAGATAGATGATAAATAATGGTAACCATGTAAATGTTTTATTGGGAATGGTGAGGATATTAAACTATTTACTGCCATGTCCATGATGTGTTGCACCTGAAATACATGTTGTAATGATGAATGAGATATGTAATATGAATGAAAGATAAGGTGATTTGAAATTAGGTTAAGGAGGATATAATGATTGACAATTGAAGTTAAGATTGTAGTATCAAAACTGAAATTATCTAGATAACTGCATTACAAAATTCATCTGGCATACTGAGAGTACTGGGATATTGTAAAGACTTGCTGCCACTTGATCTCCAGTAGAACCTACTAGACAGAAGTGGTGTGAAAACTTAAATGAACACATTATATTAATAAGGAGAAAATTAAGCAAAGAAAATCTGGAAAAGTAACACAATTTTTTCATTGGAAGAAATAATTTTTTATTTTATGAGTATTTTCATGCATGTTCCATTTAAAAAAAAAAATTGCAATAAAATTTAATTTGATTTTTAATTTGATAAATCAACTGTTATCACAGCTTTGAAATGAGGCTTTTTGGCCTTGCTATACCAAATCACTGGTCATTATCTGTAAAGATTGAGAGATGAGCTTTTAGTTTGAATCTATTAATAAAATTTATTTCTTTTGTCAGTTAAAGCTCTCTTCTAGATAGTAATTGCTTGTTGACTGAGTGAAATATGGAAATGATTTTGCAGAAATTGAAAGAAGAAACAGAGAGAGAGAGAAATAGGAAAAAAAGAATCACTGAAAAGCAGGGAACATATTATCAGATGTGATTATGCAATAAGTGATAGAGTGATAATTATTAATGATTCAACTTAGAAAACAGAGCTGCTGCTGATGATGATTATATTAATTGTTATAAGAACAATGATGAATGTATTAATGAAAAGAAGCTGATACTCATTATGCCAATAATGGCAAGTGCAACAATGAAAGTATGATAATACAATTAAGATAATATTATGATAACTGCAGCCAATTAATTTTTTTATATCAGAAGTTTTTAGATAAGAAATTATTATTATTATTCAAATCAGCATGCTCATCTTCATTGTGATAAATGAATTTCAGATGTTGTACTTTTTAGCTTTCTTAAGATGTAAGTCATTGTACTTTGTAACGTTATAGCAGATACATAAGGGAAGGTAGTGATGAAAAGCAAGAAGAAAGGATTAAACACCAATTGCAAGAAGGCAGAATGTATAGTTGTCAACAAAGAGAACAGCCCAACAAATGAGTTACAAATTGAAGATACCAAAATCAAATAGGTATAACAATTTAAATATCTAGGAAATGTTTTAATAGAACATGAAATCCAAAGGCACATATGAATAGCAAATGATGCCTTCCAGAAGCTAAAGAAAAGTATTAAAAAATAGGAAAATTTTGTTAGAAACAAAGAAAAGAGTACTTAACTGTTATGTAATATCATTCTTATATGACAGTGAAAGCTAGACAATCTTCTAATAGATGAAGAAAAGACTTGAAGCAACATAAATATGGTTCAATAGAAGGATGCAAAGAATATTGAACATGTAAGCAATGACAAAGTTATAGAGAAAATTAAAATTCAGAAAAACATTTATACTTAACATCAGAAACAGATAGTTGAAATTTCTAAGGCAAATAATGAGAAAAAGGACTTGGGAAATTTGATACTCACAGGACATAATTAAGGCAAGATTGAAAGAAGAAAGCAGTGCATAACCTACCCAAAAGAGCTTGTGTTAATGGTTGGTAGTACAGGAAAAGGGACAAAATTTACTAGGAGCTACAAATGACAGGAAATTGTGGAGAGCCATTACCACCAATATCTTGATAGGACATGGGACATTGAAGAAAAAGAAGAATTTCAAACTGAAAACTTCATTCAATCCATGGGCAAATATTTTTCACATTTTTGCTTCGCTACAGATAAATGGCCTAGTAGATTAAAACATTGATTAAAACATATCGTTCAATGGAAAAATGGACAAGTGACAGAAGAATGAATAAAAATGGTGATTATTAACTGATATGAAATATTCCCTTAAGCAGGGAGAACAGAAAGACAATAATCAAATCATATGAATTGCATAAGTAGAGGGTGAAACAATTGAAAAATTGTGTGTATAACAACCAAGATGAGCATGCTAGCCTAAATAGTAAGGCATATAATAATTCATGTTTTATTGATACATAAAATAATTATCTACTGGAATATAAAGGTTTATTTGCTGAATGATTGCAACATCTGCTTACACAGGATGAAAACTCATTCTAAGCTGGTGCAAACTAAGGGCAGCTATTTGTATGAAATGTTGGTATGGTACTCTCTATTGATGGTGTGGCCTTTTTGAAGATAGTCAATGAACACAATGCTTTTGCACCCCAAAAAACTGAGGTCATCACTTTTTCTGCAGATGAAATGACCTTGGCCTTCTTTGAGTAGGTCAGGATGGGTGTTTCATTGCATGGATTGTCTTTTTGTCTCTGGCTCAAAGTGATGAACCCAAGCTAACTGGGTTAGGAAATGTTCAAGAAAACCAGTTGGATCTGCCTCAAACAATGTTAGATTTTCCCAGGATGTAATCAGTCTGGTATGCTTTTGATCAGGTGTCAAAAGACGTTGAACCAACTAAGCAGAAACCAAGTTCATTGAGCAGAATATTCTCAACTATCATAGGATATGCTAATAGCATTGGTTATTTGATTTATAGTCAATTGGCTGTCATCCATCACCATGTGGTGAACACAATGTTTTTCTTGGTGGTAGCAGTTGCAGGATCATCAAGATTCACTCTTCCCTCTTAAATTCAGCTGCCCACTTCTGTACTGTTGATAAAGCCGGAGCATTATCCCTTAATGTAGCATCCATGTCAGCATGAATGTCCTTGAGGACTAAATCCTTTTTTTCTGCAGTTACTTGGTAACACCACAATGACAAATTTTGTCCATCTTTAAGTGAAATTGCTGCAAGTTACATTTAAACTTTTTTTTTAACAGTCAGATATCAGTTTACCAGTTATTAAAGAGTTGAAATTAATACATGCAAGATTTCACAGCTCTAGCATCACTCCTTGATAGCCAACTTATGAACTTTTCATCCCAATATTTCTTAGTTTTTTTTAATAGCATTCTTACTTTTTTAATCAATAGGTTCATTGTTGTTTGTTTGTTTGGAAACAATTTGTAATGACTGAATGTATATTGGGATATATTCTATTTCTGTGGGTAACTTTAGCTTAGTGTAGTCAGGGTTGGAACATGATTCTACATGTTTTTTTGAGGCTGAGACTTTTCTTCTGTGGTGATTTTGATTGATATTGTGAGTTTTGCTTTTTTCTACATTTTAACACATTACCTATACTGCTTGGCTTCATTAATTTAATTTCAGTTTTCCAGAGATATTGGTTTCTCAAAGAATTAACTAGTTTTATTTTCTTTGTTAATCTTTTAGTATTTTCCCTTCCATTTTTTCTTTTCTGTTTCTATCTATTTTTTCAACCCTGGAATGTCATCCCATGGGTATATCTTTTTCCTACCAGGTATTCTTGAAAATGCCTCACACACTTCAGCTAATGATGAGATTATTTGATATGTTTTGATCAAGATTTACTGACATGAATTTGGACTCTAGTTTATTATAGAAATCTAAATTTATCCCTTTGTTTTAAAAGATTGGGTGTTATACTTTGGTGATTTTTGTTATATGGGTGGAAACAAGCTATTTTGCTGACTGATGTTGTCAGTTTAGTTACAGGTAGCCTGTGATCAGATTCAAAATAAAGGTTGTATATTCTAACATATGTAACAAACTGCCTAATCCAAGAGTCTGGGATGCTAAAGTCAATCTTTTTTGTTACATTATCTGGGTTACGCCATGTGATGTCGTGTTTCATGGGATAGTCAAACCATCTGTTAAAGATAGAATATCTTTTTGAGTTCCAAATGGTTTTAAAATTATAACTCAAACATATATTGATTTTTTGAAGGCACATGTGGTGCTATCTGCAACAAAAAACAAATGATTTCACAACAATACTCCAACATCAAAGAAAACTAATGAACATCTAAAATGTGTTTCAAAACCTTGTATTTAATGAAGTGACTGACTTGTTATCCCAACCTAAGCCTGTTAGAAATTAAGGTTTACCATATTCTGTATGTTGCACAGTGTGGTTCATATGAATAATGCAACTTCACAAAATCAATGGATGAAAAATTTCTAAAACAACTTACTGCAGCATACATTTCATATAAATATTTTCTTCATTAAAATAACATTATTTTCATTTCTGTCCAAGTTTCTGGAATGAGGATTTATCATTAAATGTGGACAATTGTTCTCATCTTTATGGCTGTTATCACAATGTTTCAGCCATTGTACCCTCCAACCTTCATCAGATGTATGTCGATATATGTTACCTATGAAGAAAAGAGTTACCATTATTTAACTATTTAATGTGTTCATTTCAGGATTCTCCATAGGTTATCAGGATTAGCATACACCTCAAGAATACTGGAGGACATAACAGCCTAAACATTGTGATAATAACACCAAAGATGACTGACAATAGTTTGCATGTAAATAGTGTAAAGAATTACATTGTTTTCATTTTCTTCCAAATATTTGTCTTTATAAGCTCTGTGCATGTCTATTACTCATTTTTTTAAATGCCATATCTCTTCAGGATATAGAAAATCATAGCTTTCCACATAATCCTTTTCCTTTATTATATGTGAATTATCATGACTTCTTGGGAAAGATAGTGAAGTGGTTTCCCACTGCCTTCTCTATTGTTCTATATTCAAAGTAGTCTTTCTCCCAAACTGGCTGTTATTTAAGGTTAGCCAATTATTTAACTAATGGGGAGGGGAGAAAAGATGATGTAAGAAATTGGAATGCCCCCCAATGCAGGTAAAGAAACTATTTGAACAGAACATTTAGCTTCATCTAGTTAATTCAACTATAAAATGATAGTACCTAGTTGTCAAACTAGCACTTAATATGGTCAAGATACTGAGGGAGAAAGCTCACAAATGAATGACAGATTTCTAACCATGCAAAAAAATTGTTTTGGCACATCAGTGGACTAACTTTCCTAGCAGCAGACCTAGCAACTGATTCAATTTAATCTTTCCACTTCATGTCAGTGATTATGATTTATTCCTGTTATCATTTGTAATGTCTATACTCCTTCAGTCTTAACATCAGTTGTATCTGGTGGCTATTGTTGAAGTTCAAAATATAACAAATCTTTATATTTTAAAACTGGCCTCAGTATTCTTACCAATTTTATTTATGTTAGATATGCATGTAGGCATTGTGCTTATCTTAATACAATCATTCCTGTCAAACCGTACATTGAAGGTCATTCTCAATGGATTCTCCTCCAGCTCCTATCCCACAAATGGAGGTGTTCTCCAAGGCTCTATCCTAGGCCCTACTCTGTTCCTTATCTTCATTAATGATCTTCCTGATGTCATCAGTTCCCAAGTAGGCATCTATGCTGATAACACTAGTATTTACTCCTGCCTCAAAAACAAATCTAGTGTCGCTGACAAAACTAACCTGGCTGTTTGTCTTGAAAAGGACCTCTAATCAGTTGTAGACTGGGGCAGGAATTGGCTGGTTAACTTTAATGCCTCAAAAACAAAACTGCTCTCTATTACTCACCAGAGAGAACCATCCCTGCCTCCCATTAGAATGTCTGACACTCAACTCCATGAGAGCACCTCTTTGCAACTGCTCAGTCTCACATTGTCTGCTGACCTAAGATGGAATGTATACATTGAGTCAATAGCTTTGTCCACCACTAGGAAATTTAGCTCCCTGTGCCATGCCAGGAATTTTTTCTTGCTGGAGTTGATCCTTCAAATCTACAAATCAACCATTCACCTTTGCATGGAGTACTGCAGCCATATATGGTCTGGAGCCCCTTCTAATTGCTTCAAGGTCCTTGATGAAATCCAAAGACAGATATGCAATTTAATTGGCCCTGATCAGGCATCTTGTCTGCAGCCACTCTCTCATAGATGTGCTGTTGCCTCCCTCTTTTTTTTTTATAGATACTTTCACGGTAACTGCTTTGATGAGCTGCTTTTGCTGGTTCCCAGACTTCATGAATTTAAGCACTCAACTAGGCTGGCATCTTGCTCTCACCCTTTCACTGTTGAAACTGTTAAATATAGCCGTCTCTTCTACTCCAAGAGATTCATGTCTCGCACTTCTCGCCTGTGGAACTCCCTCCCCATTTCTTGTTTTTCTGATAGTTATAATCTCCAACTATTCAAAGATACCTTGATCTATCCCCTAACCTTCTCTTCATCCTTTCCTTTATCACTCCTCATGGTTCTCACTCTTGTGTGCTAGTGGCTTCCCGCCTTGCTTGGGTTTGAATGCTTAAAAGAAAAAAAAAATCCATACAAAAAGTGAGATCAGTGTGAAGAGTTCAAATTCCAGCTGAGATTCTTGTGTTAACTTTCACCCAAATACCCTTGGGAAAGTAAGAATCAATTTCTCCTCCCCTAGACTGGTCTCTTGTTGTGGAGTAAAGTGTACACCCCTGGTAACTCTATGAACTTGTTCAATATAAATAAAGAGTTCCATGGTATGAAGTTAGGAGCAGTCATATTGGAGTCAGTCTTCATACTAACCATACAATTATTATGGCAATAGCCTAAACATTACACACACAGCAACTTAGAAGAATCTGAAAAATATCTAAAAGAAGATGAAAATCTATAACACCTATATTTGAATAATATAATTTAAAAGAATTTATTGCAAATTCTTAAACATCCTTGTTTCTCAAATATTCAATCCACAATACTACCAACATTTAACTGACTATAAATAACTTTTGTGCTTAGAGACATCCTTGGTTTTAAAATTAAAATGTTACTTCCAAAGTAGAGTAATGTTTTATATTGTTCGCAGCACATGGTTTAAACTTAGCTTGGGAATAATAGAAATAAATATAGACATAGATATATCAATTCTTTTATTGAGTTGTTGATCTGTATCTCCCAAAACAAGCTTCCCTATATACATTGTTTTTTCCACATTTTTCTTTCTTTACAATACTGTTCACTTGTAGTCACCTGTTCTATGATTGACTGAGCATTGTTATATATGAAGCAAAGATACTCACCTCAATAGCTAGCCTTTATTCCTTCTGTTCATTGATTTTTATTAGATTTGTCAAAGATTTCCCAAGGACTTTTATAAAACTTGAAACTGAATATAAAGTAGTTTCAATTTCTCAGTGTTCTTTTATCTGGTTTTGAGTCGAAGGAAGATTCAAAGATAAAGCTACAAAGATACAATAGGCTACTCAGAGTGAAAGAAATGGAGAAAAAGGAGAGAAGAAGATGACAATTGACATTTCATTTAAATTTTTAAAGATCATTGTTGGCAGGAATGCAGAAAGCTGGAAGAGAGTTCCACAAGTGAGAAAAGAAACTTATAGTTACATGAAGCAATCTCAACATTTGAATCAATCTAGTACCATTTGTGAAGTTGAAGTACCAAAAAGGAATCCCTATCAGAAAAATCGCCATAAATATAGTTATAGAAAAGCTATAGAGAAACTACATTATGGCAGTGGAAATGTCATTGAAGCTGAGATGCCAGATCAGGACGAATAACATTGCAGATTCTTCTTTGAAATTTATCAAAAATTTCTGGATACATAGCAGAAGCACCAGACCAGATGTGGCAGCAATATACAAAGCAGAGACAAATGGTAGACTTATAAATATTTAAGGTAGATTATGGCATGAAAAATTGTTTAGAATGACACAGTGAACCAACTTTCCTAGCTGTATATGGGTTGGACAAAATAATTGGAACAGGTGCAAATTCCACTCCTATATTTCAAAGACCTATTACATTAAGAACTTTAACTCAAACTTCATAATTGTAGGTTATATCTATTGTAAATATGTTTATTTATTTAATTTACTATCTTTGTCTTATTTATTTTTAGAACTTAGTAAAATTTAAGCTAAATATGTGACCTCTCTAAGTTCGAAAAAGGGCAAATAGTTGGAGCTCACATGGCAGGAGCCTTGATTATTAAGGTTGCTGAACTGTTTGGTTTTTCAAGAGCTACCATATCAAGAACTATGACACAATTCAAGAAACAGGGCAAAACTTCTAGCAACCGTAGCAATTCAAGCCAGACTTGCAAACTTACTGACAGGGACTGACATGCATTGAAATGCAATGTGGCAAAATCATTGAACTACTGTGGCCAAAGTGACTGCTGAGTTGAATTATCATCTGAATAGTCCAGTTTCTACTAAAACTGTTCATCATGAGCTCCATAAGGATGCATATCATGGAAGAGCCACCGTAAGGAAATCTCTTCTCTCCACTCACAACATTCAGAAGAGGTTGAAGTGGTGCAGAGATCACAATACCTGGTTTGCAGACCAATAGAAGCAAGTCATATTCTCAGATGAGTCCAGTTTTTCTCTTTTCCCAACTTCAGGGTGAGTTTATGTGTGGAGGCAGCCCAAAGAAGCTTACAACCCTGACTGCCTTCTTCCAACAGTGAAACATGGAGGTGGATCAGTGATAGTTTGGGCTGCCATATCATGGTAATGTCTCAGTCGAATAGTTGTCCTGCATGGTAGAATAAACAGCAAAAATTATCTGAACATTTTGGGAGATCATGTTCATCCAGTGGCCCAGACTTTATTCCCTGATGGTGACTGCATCTTCCAAGATGATAATACTTGAATATATACCACCCGAGTGGTTAAGAATTGGTATGAAGAGCATGAACATGAGCTAGAACACATGGAGTGGCTTCCCCAATCTCCAGATTTCAACATTATTGAACATTTGTGATGCATTTTGGAATGACAAGTTAGGAGCTGCTATCCTCCACTGTTGTGTCTTAAAGAGCTGGAGCAGGTGTTAATGGAAGAATGGCTGAAAATTTCTCTTGATGAAGTCAGGAAGCTGTATGATTCCATTCCTAGATGTATTAAAGCTGTAGGAGGACCAACTCCACATTAAATAAATTTTTTTGAATTTAACAAGTGTTTCACTTATTTTGTCTAACCCCTGTAGTTCTAGTAATTGATTCTGTAAAGACATTCCAATATGTTTTGTGTATTACAAATTGCCTTTTTGCATTATGTAATTCGCCTTTTCCAGCTCATTTTTTTTATTTCTTTTGTACCATATATTTTCATTAATAGAGTAAGCCATGGTTAATGAAGCTCTAATCTGTCTGCTCAATAATCTTGGTAGAAAAGTTTCAATCTTTTCTTGCTGAGAAGAAAATATTTTCAATCCCATCTTTATTGTTTGGACCATTCATTAGGCAATCTCATCTGATTGAAGGTGGTAAGGTGGCGTTTTATATGGGACACAGCCAATCTTCCTTAACCACAAGCATAGACTTTCATCACAGAATTCAAGAGCATTACCAGTTACTAATGTTTCTTGTACTCCATTTCCAGCAAATATTATGCATAATAATTGTTTTACAGTAACAGACTTTTTATCCTGAACTTGAAAAACTTCAGGCCACAAGGAAATAGTCTCAACCAGTATTAGACATAAACCAACCCTATTCACTTGTGCATGATCCATATGAACTCTGGTTCTGCTTCATTAGACCAAGAGTGTAACTTATTGTGGTGACAATTTTGGCACATTAAAGACATTTGTGTATGTAATTCTCCACATCTCAGATCCCATCCACCATGCTTCCAGTTTTTACTTGTCTTTGTTCATCCTCAACTTTTTTTATGTTTTTTTGTTTTGTTCCTTTTCAAATTGTAGTCGGGAAAATGGATCTACATGTGGTATCATGTTTCCTTTCATGTATTCTATATCGTAATCAAAAGCCATTAATTTCATAGCCCATCTTAATATTCTGGATGATGCAACTTTCAGCAGTTCCTTCCTAAAATTGAATATAAATTCTAAGGGTTAATGATTGGATCACAACAAAAATTTTTCCTAATAAAAATTTTCTTGCTCTGGTCATACTCCATATAATTGCAAGTGCATCCTTTTCAATATTAGAGTAGTTCAATTCAGTTGGTATCAATGTCCTGGAAAGATACATCACCAGGTATCTTTCCTCGGCAAAATTGCTGATATTGACTGGCCACTCATATCTGTGGTTAATGTAATATCCTTTTTAGGGTAAAAAATCTTGACCACATGTTTTTTAGATAGAGCTTCTTTTAATTTAATGAGGCTGTTTGGTATGTACTAGTCCATTCACACTCCTTATTTTTCTTTTGCAACTCAGAAGATGCTTCAATTCTTTCAGAATATTTTGACGAGAATATGTAATAAAATTTGGTTAATTAGAGAAATGATACCAATTTTTTTTTATTAGTTGGTGAAGATAAATTTAATTTTTTTGTATTAATGTCATGTCTGGTGAAGTACCATTTTCTGAAATTTGATAACCTAAGAATGTTAATTCTTTGCAATTAAATATACACTTATCTTTGTTTGTCATCATTCTTACCTTCCTCAACTTCATCCATTACAAATTTAGTTTTTTGTTTCAGTTCTTCTTTAGTGGCTGCACCTAAACATATATCGTCCTGATAAATTGCCATATTTTCTACTCTCCTCGCTAACAAATCTTCCATAGCTTTGTGAAAAAATCAAGTTGACTGTCTTAATTACAAATGGTAAGTAAAATCTCTAAGTAAACTTATGGGGGAGTTCATTGTTGTGATTTCCTCAAATTCATCATTTATTTGAATTTGGTGCTATGCATTTTTTAAATCAATTTTCGTAAAATATTTCATTCTTACCAAAGAATGTACTA